>WMHX01000035.1:0-37266 GCA_013420875.1 Thelonectria rubi
TCTTATCCTTAAGGCCTTAAAATTAATCTTATTTAATTCCTTTATAATTAATTAAATTTATTTTTTTAATTATTTTATATTATATTTATTAATTATTATATTAAATTATATTTTAAAATCTAAATCTAAATATTTTAATGTTATTATATATATTAATTCTAAGGGTATTAATATTATATTTTATTTATATTATTTTAAGAATAAATAGGTATATTAAATAGCTAAAAAATTATCTTACTATTAGGTATATATTAAATGTAATTATTCTTATAATAATAATAATATTATTACTTTTTATAAGCTTCTTTCCTTTTATTTCTATCCCTTCCCTTTTTAATTTTATAGTCTTACAAAATATTATTTAATAGAAGAAAGTAGAATCTAATATTAAGAGAATTAAGGTAAAATTGCAGAAGGTTTTAGCTAAATTAAACTATTTATATAAGCAGTATAAATTATTAAAGTCTTATAATAATAATTTATTTATTTAGGGGATAATTAAATTAAATAAAGAGAATAGTATTTATTCCTAAGAGATAGCTCTATTAGATAAGCAGTAGTCTATTAAGGCTATGCAGTCCTTAGGCGCTATAAATATTATTAACTAGAGTTCTTTAGAGGGTTTTAATATTCCTATTTTTAATTTTATTACTATTAGTAGAAGTTCTTTAGAAGGTACTATATATAAGTAAGGTATTCTAATAGTTCCTATATATTTTTATTATTTTTATAGCCTTTTTACTTAATTAGGTATTTAATAGAGCTATCTTCTTTTCTTATATTAAGGGTTTTTTCTATTTTATATTCCTTAAGGGCTTTTACTTTTATATTTTAATCTTTATTAATTCTAGCTATAATAATATCTTCTATTAATTTAAATAATAAAATATAAAAGATTAAATAGATTCTAACCTTTAGTAATAGGTCTAGCTTATAATTATTTTTTAAGATTTTTTTAAGGATTTTATAGGGGCTAATATATTTAAAATTAAGCTTTTTATTAGGTTGCTTTATACTAATATTCTTTATTATAAGGAGTATTATATCTCCTTTTAAGAAGGTTAGTCCCTTTAATCTTTTCTAATTATAGTATTATTTATATTAGTTTTATATAAAAGAAAATTTAATATATAGCTCTTTATATAAATTCTTAAGCTAGTTTAATATAAATATAGCTGCTAGTATAATAGGTCTATTTTATAATTCTCTATAGGTATTAGGGGTAAATCTAAAATTTATATAATTAAGTGTGATTTTTATACTTTTATTAATTATAATATTATAGGCTAGCTATATAGTAAATAGCTTCTTAATCTAATTATTTTAAAAATAATTAATATAATAGTAAAGGTAAGTTTTAATAATCTAGTTTATTTGCTTTATCTATTTATTAACCTAAGGTCTCTATATAGTATTTAGTTTATAGTTTAGTCCGATCCTTACTATAAGGTATTGCTAGAATTTTAAGAAAAAGGGTGGTCCTCTATTTAAAATAATCTTAAATAGTAGGCTATATATATTAATAATATTTTATAGGAAGATATAGGAAAATTCTTCTATATTAATTACTTCTTAATATAAAATAAAATAAGAAAATTTAATAAATCTATTAATAATAATTAAAATACTATTATAAGCTATATTTATTATAAGGTTTAATAATAGGGGTAGTTTTATAATAAAGTCTATAATAATTAAATCTTATAATTATTTTAAGATTAATTAGGGTTAAAAGTATTTATATAGTTTATAATATTATATTTTAGTTTTTTTGCAAATAAGGTATTATTTAAGAATCCTCCTAACTATTTATTTAACTTTAGGAAAAGTGAATATTATTTTAATTTATTTAAGGGTTTTATTAATTCCTTAATATCTATAGAGTAAGTATTTATGGATTTTGCATATAAGCTATTTATATAGCTCCTTTAATATATATTATCTATTAATATCCTTAAATTTAGGTTACTTTTAATTATATTTTAGGATTTATTATAATAATGGATTTCCTTATTCCACTATAAAAGTTATTATATTCTATATAATTATAAGGTATTATTTTAAGTACTTAAGGCATTTATTAATAATATTTTAGATAATCTTATTAATTTTATAAAAGTTATAATTTTATTATATTTTTTATATTATTTTTTACTAATTTTTATTATATGGCAGGGAATTATAGATATTAATTACAATTTATTATTATATTGCTAGGGGTATATAGATTTAAGGGCCTATTATAAAGTATTTATTCTTTTTTAGGGTTAGATTATTAATTATATAATTTATTTTAATTTATTTTTAGTAATATTATTTAATAAATTTAAGATATTAGGGGTTTAATAGTAATTTCTAAATAGTAATAATATATTTTTATTTAAAATATCCTTTAGGAATAAGGTATAAGAGTTATTCTTTAATCTTTACTTTTTTAATATTAAAGTCTATTCTTTAATTAATAGTATTAGCTTATTTATTCTTAAAGCCTTTTTTATATTTAATAATATAATTAAATTTAAAGAGGTATTTAATATATTTAAATTATTATTTATTTAATTTTTAGGTTATAATAAAGTATAAGATATTCTTATAGTCTATATAGATTATAATTTAATAGTAACTTCCTAAGAGGTAGTATTAAAACTCCTTAAAAGTATTAATAATAGTTAGGAACTCTTTATTATAGATTAAATAATTAAATTCTATTTTATATATCTTATAAGAGTAGAATATAATAGGGTATAAAAGTCCTTTATTATTATATTATCTAATTTAGGCACTAAAAGTAAAGTTTAAAGTATTTATTTTAAGTTTAATTAATTATTTAGGATTAAATATCTTAAGTATTAATTTATTAAGGATAAAATCCTTAATATATTTAAAGGCTTTCTAAATATTATATAGCCAAAGAAACTTTCAGTCCTTATATATAAATTCTAAGAGTAATATAATAATTTTATTAAAATTCTTAAGAAATTATTAATAGTAATTAATAAATCTAAGAAATGCTTATACTTCTTTAATAGTAGTTAGTATTAGCTAGTTCTTAATTACCTAAATCTTCTTTAGGTCTATTTTAATCTTATTATAAGAAATAATATATTTTAAAAATTCCATTTTTAAGGCATAAAAATAACTTTTTTTAGGTTTAATTAATAAATTTGCATTTTAAAGGGCTTATAATATTATATAGATATATTCTATATATTTTTATTCTATTTTAGAGAAGATAAAGATATTATTAAAATAGTATACTATAAATATATTAAGGTGCTTATATAATATATTATTAATTATTTACTAAAATATAGCTAATATATTAATAAGTCTAAAGGGCATAATAAGGTATTTAAAAAGTTTATATTTTATTTTAAAGGCAATTATCTATTTATATCTTTTCTTAATATAGATTAAGTTATAGGCTCCTTTTAGATTAAATGCAATAAAGTACTTTATCCTATAGAGTTAGTCCTTTAATTTGCTAATTAATAGTAATAGCATTTAATCCTTAATTATTATATTATTAAGCATATAGTAGTCTATAATAAGTTAGAATTTATTATTCTTTTTAGGAATAAATATAATTAAATAGCTTATAAATAATTTTAATATCCTAATATATTCTTTTCTTAATATATCTTTAAGGTAAGTCTTAAGCTTATATAATTATACTTTATTAAGATTATAAATCTTATGGAATTTAATTATAGTTCTATCCTTAAGCTATATCTTATAGTCCTAATCTATATATAGTAGTAGATCTATTTCTATCTCTTTAGTAAATAGTTATTTATAGATTTAGTATTATATTAGTATATTCTATAGTCTATTATTATTATTAAGTGCCTTCTATTTAAGGTTATTATTTATATATATGAATTATTATTTAAGGAGTGCGATTATTTATTGCGTTTATTATATTTAGCCCTTTTTATATTAGTATTTAGTTCCTTTTAGAGGTATTAATTTCTTAGTAAGTTAGGGAGTATCCTTATATTAGTTCTATCTATCTTCTCTATCCTTTTTAGTAAAAGGTTAAGATCTTATATTATATAGTAAATTATAATTAGTATTATTAATTATATTACCTTAAAAGGTTTATATTTAGCTAGTATGCTAGCTAATAAGAGGATTATAATAATATAGTTATAAATAATTTAGGATTAGGTTATATATATAAAGAGGTATAATATTAAAATATATGCCCTAATTCTATCCTTTAATAAATACCTTAAGGTAATTAATCTTATAGGTAATTTATCTATTTTTATATTAGAATTACTTTCCTTTAATATTATAGATTAAGTATAATTTATTCTTATCCTTTTATAATAGCTAGAGATAATTAATAACTTAGGGGTTAATAATATTTATTTTAACTTTACTATTTACTTAAGTAATAAACTATTTGCCCTTAATTTATACTTATAGTATTATTTATTATTTTAATATATTTAGGCTCTATATTATACTTAAAGCTCTTTATAGAGGTTCTATAACTTCCTCTAGCTCTTACTAATCTTATAGCTCTTTTATAGGCAGTATTTATTATTTTTTATTAGTTTACTAGTTTATTATAGCTATTTTGCAATTTTTATAGCTTCTATTATTTATAGGGGGCAGACTATTTATAATTATATAGGTTATTATATACTTTATTAATACTAATTAGCAATTTTTTCTTATTTATATTATTTATATTCTAGGAATTTATAATTATATATATTATTTATACTATTTATGCATTTTTAGGGGAATAGCTTATTATATTCTATAAGAATATTAACCTTTAGGTATTGCAATCTCTAGATGCTTTATTAGGTCGCTAGGTTATTAATATAATACTATTATTTTAAAATATAGCTTCCTAAGCGTTCTAAGTAATAGTTATTTGCAATCTTACTAATAAGGTATATTATATAATTATAATTAAAGTATAATATTTATAAAATAGTATAATAATTTAGGTATATTATTAAAAGGATAGATATATTATCTAGGTATAGTATAGGCACTTTCTTATAATATGCTTTTTCTTATATAATTCTATATATATAAAAGTCTTTTATATTAAGGTTTTATCCTTTTTATATTACTTAATAGATTAGGTTTTAAGAGGTATTACTATTATATAAATTAAAGTCTAAAAGCATTTTATTATTTATAATATTATTTTCCTAAGTATTTTTAATTTCCTTTAGAAAGATATATTAATATTAAATATTTAATTTTAGTATTATAGCTTAATTATAATCTTTAATTATTAAGAATAGTGCCCTATTATTAGCTTTAAATATTATTTACTATTTCTTAATTAGATTAATTAATTCTTTATTTATAGGGCTAAGGTTTATTATTTTTTATATAATAGTGCATTCTTATTAATAAGTATTTATAGTATTATTTTATTATTATTAAGTTTCTTATTAAATATTATTAAGCACTTTATTACTTAAGATAGAGTTAAATTCCTATTTATTATTAAATTATATAATTATAGTAAATATTTTATTATCTAGTTTTAGGGTTATAGAGAGTCCTTTAGGGATAGGTCTCTAAATAAGGTATTTAATAATATCCTTTTAGATAGCTTATTAAGTATAGATCTATTAAAATATAAAATAGTTATTTAGTTAAGCTTTATTATAATCTTTATAGAGTGCTTAGCTATTTAGCTAGACTAATCCTTTAGGGGTTCCTATCTTATTATATCCTTATTATACTATTATAATTATATGCCTATTATTACCTTAAGGTTTATTAGGGTAATAGCTATTATTCTTACTATCTTTATATATAAAATAGGCATTATTATAGTAAGTTATTTAGTAAAGTAATTTATATTTAACTTTATTCTTAATAGTTAGTTTAACTACTATTTAAGATCCTTTCTATCTGCATATAATAGCTTTAAGGGCTTATTTAGTAAGTATAGGTTTAAACTTTCTATTAATTTTATTAGGGTCTTAGCATTTATACTTAATATACCCTTTCTTACTATAATTCTAATAAATAACCTATAAGAAATCTTATTAAATTGCTCTAATTTCTATTAGATTTATATATATCCCTATAGAAGTATTACTATTTTATTATTCTTAATTCTTTCCCTTACCTCCTTAATATTAGTTTAAATAATAGGGGTTATAGAGGGTTTTGCATTTAGTTTAATATTCTTAGGATTTCTCCTTTTTGCATTTATACTATTATTTATTAATCTTAATAGCTATAGTAATATACTTAATAAGAATATTAGATTATTTAGCTTTAAAGATCTTATTCTTAATTTCTTCTTTTAGTCCTTTATAAAAGATCTTAATAAGTATATTATTATTCTATTTAAATTTAATTGCAAGTTAATAAAATATAATAATATAAATAGCAATAAATCTAATTTACTTAATCTTATAGATATTAATAGCTATATATTATTTTTTATTAATTATTCTAAATATATTTTTAAATATAATTTTAAAGTTATTCTATTTTAAAAAGATATTAATAGTCTTTTAGTCCTATATAACTTTATTATTATATTTAAGATAGTCCCTTATAATAAATTTAAACTATATAGCTGTAGTGCTTTCTATATAACTATAGGCATATATAACCCTTCCTTTAGCTAAAGCAAGCTTATATAAGAACTATTAAAAATATATCTTAAGATAGGTAATAAAAAGTATTATATTTTTAGAGCTTCTATTAAATAGTTCTAATTAAGGAGGTTTAATTACTTTACTAGGATTATATCCTATTTTATGAGCTTAGATAGGGGTTTAAGCCTGCAGCTAAGCATGCAGCTCTTAGACTATTACTTACAATTATTAGACTTTAATAGTAACCTCTATATTAATTAGGGGAATATTATATATAAGAGGTATATTATTTAATATAGAGCTTAGGGTATTAGCAAGCTAGGTTCTAGATATATTTATAATAATATAATATTACTTAGGGTTAATATAATAACCTTCTAAATAAAAGCTTTTAATATATAATAGTCTAGTTTAATTCCTAATATAGAAACCTAAAAGGGGTTATTTTAGGTTTTATTAGTAGAAAGGTTAAGGCATTAGAGGCAATTAAGTAATAAGAGAGTAAATAAATATTATATTGCTTAATAGTTAATTACTAGGAGTACTAAAGGTAATTAAGATAAATAATTATAAGTCTTTTAGGTAATTAATATAAAGTAATTATATTAAAAGCTAAAGTAATATAGGGATTTCCTCCTATCTATTAGTAATAAATATCTTAAATAGTATTTATAATATTAGGGTTCACTAAGGGTCACTAAATGATCTAGAGTGAACCCTTCCTCTAGTTTACTTAGGTTCATAAAGTGAACTAAGGTAAACCTTTTATAATTAGTGCATAATATAGGTAAGGGCATGTAATATATATTAGTCCTAATACGGGCCATAATAAGACTGAGATAGTTATTTAATTAAAATAGTCTTTATATATTTAAATTCTTATTATAGTAAAGCTTAT
Organism: Thelonectria rubi; assembly: GCA_013420875.1. Taxonomy (NCBI): domain Eukaryota; kingdom Fungi; phylum Ascomycota; class Sordariomycetes; order Hypocreales; family Nectriaceae; genus Thelonectria; species Thelonectria rubi. Next base: position 7,498 of record WMHX01000035.1, read on the forward strand.
TAAATTATTATATATTATAGGCTAGGATGCGCAGGATAATTTAGGCATATATAACTATATACCTATAAATTTCCCTCTTTAATTATAATTAATTTATTTAATTTATTAAGTAAATTTAATAAATTATAATAAGTTTATTTAAATTTATAAGTAAATTATAATAACCTTTATAAAGAATTAAATTATATAAATATATTTATTATTAATAAATAGGAGGGAGCCCTTAAACTATTTTAGATTTTAATATAATTACTTTATATTAATTATTTAAAAGATTTATAATTATTTACTTTTAATTACTTTTAGTACTTTAATGTAATAGTCCGGTTTAATTCCTAATATAGAAACCTAGAAAGGGTCATTTTAGGTTTTATTAGTAGAGAGGTTAGGGCATTAAAGGCAGTTAAATAATAAGAGAGTAAATAAATATTATATTGCTTAATAATTAATTATTAAGAGTACTAAAAGTAATTAAGGCAGGTAGTTATAAGTCTTTTAGGTAATTAATATAAAGTAGTTATATTAAAAGCTAAAGTAGCTTAAGGGCTTCCTCCTATTTATTAGTAATAAATATTTTAAATAGTAATTATAATATTAGGGTTTATTAGGGGTTATTAAATAATCTAATATAAACCCTTTTTTTAGTTTATTTAAATTTATAAGGTAAATTAGGGTAAACCTTTTATAATTAATATATAATATAGGTAGGGGCATATAATATATATTAGTCCTTAATATAGGCTATAATATAATATCTCCTTTTTATTAGTTTTATTTTTAAGGCCTTAAAGTTAGTCTTACTTAATTCTTTTATAGTTAGTTAAATTTATTCTTTTAATTATTTTGCATTATATTTTATTAATTATTATATTAAATTATATTTTTAAATCTAAATTTAAGTATTTTAATCTTATTATATATATTAATTCTGAGGGTATTAATATTATGCCTTATTTATATTATTTTAAGAATAAATAGGTATACTAAATAGCTAAAAAGTTATTTTACTATTAGGTATATATTAAGTGTAATTATTTTTATAATAATAATAATATTACTATTTTTTATAAGCTCCTTTCTTTTTATTTTTATTTTTTTTCTTTTTAATTTTATAATTTTATAAAATATTATTTAATAGAAAAAGGTAGAATTTAATATTAAGAGAATTAAGGCAGAATTATAAGAGATTTTATTTAAATTAAACTATTTATATAAATAGTATGAATTATTAAAATCTTATAGTAATAACTTATTTATTTAGGGGATAATTAAATTAGATAAAGAGGATAGTATTTATTCCTAAGAGGGGGCTTTACTAGATAAGTAATAGTCTATTAGGGCTATATAGTCTTTAGGCATTATAGGTATTATTAATTAGAGTTCCTTAAAGGGTTTTAATATTCCTATTTTTAATCTTATTACTATTAGTAGAAGTTCTTTAGGAGGCACTGTATATAAGTAAGGTATTTTAGGGGTTCCTATATATTTTTATTATATTTATATCTTTTCTATTTAATTAGGTATTTAATAGAGCTATCTTTTTTTTTTATATTAAGGATTATTTCTACTTTATATTCCTTAAGGGCTTTAATTTTAATATCCTAATTTTTATTAATTCTAGCTATAATAGTGCCTTTTATTAATTTAAATAATAAAATATAAAAGATTAAATAGATTTTAATTTTTAATAGTAGGTCTAATTTATAGTTATTTTCTAAGATTTTTTTAAGGATCTTATAAGGGCTAATATATTTAAAATTAAGCTTTTTATTAGGTTGCTTTATATTAATATTCTTTATTATAAAGAGTATTATATCTCCCTCTAAGAAGATTAATCCCTTTAACCTCTTTTAATTATAATATTATTTATATTAATTCTATATAAAAGAAAGTTTAATATATAGCTCTTTATATAAATTCTTAAGCTAATTTAATGTAAATATAGCTATTAATATAATAGGTCTATTTTATAATTCTCTATAAATATTAAGGGTAAATCTAAAGTTTATATAATTAGGTATGATTTTTATGCTTTTATTAATTATAATATTATAGGCTAGCTATATAGTAAGTAGTTTCTTAATTTAATTATTCTAAAGATAGTTAATATAATAGTAAAAATAAGTTTTAATAATCTAGTTTATTTGCTCTATTTATCTATTAACTTAAGGTCTCTATATAGTGCTTAATTATAGTTTAATTTGATTTTTATTATAAGGTATTATTAGAATTTTAAGAAAAAGGGTAATCCTCTATTTAAAATAATCTTAAATAGCAATCTATATATATTAATAATATTTTATAGGAAGATATAAGAAAATTCTTCTATATTAATTACTTTCTAATATAAAATAAAATAGGAAAATTTAATAAGTTTATTAATAATAATTAGAATACTATTATAGGCTATATTTATAATAGAGTCTAATAATAGGGGTAGTTTTATAATGAAATCTATTATAATTAAGTCCTATAGTCTTAAGGCAATTAATTAGGGTTATAGGTATTTATATAGTTTATAGCGTTATACTTTAGTTTTTTTGCAAATAAGGCATTATTTAAGAATCCTTTTAATTATTTCTTTAATTCTAGGAAAAGTAAATATTATTTTAATTTATTTAAGGGTTTTATTAATTCCTTAGTATTTATAGAGTAGGTATTTATAGATTTTATATATAAGCTATTTATATAATTCTTTTAATATATATTATTTATTAGTATTTTTAAATTTAGGTTATTTTTAATTATACTTTAGGATTTATTATAATAGTGGATTTCCCTATTTTATTATAAAAGTTATTATATTCTATATAATTATAAAATACTATTTTAGGCATTTAAGGCATTTATTAATAATATTTTAGATAATTTTATTAATTTTATAAAAATTATAATTTTATTATATCCTTTATATTATTATTTACTAATTCCTATTATATAATAGGGAGTTATAGATATTAATTGCAATTTATTATTGCGCTATTAGGGGTATATAGATTTAAGGGCCTATTATAGGGTATCTATTTTTTCCTAAGGTTAGGTTATTAATTATATAGTCTATTCTAATCTATTTCTAGTAATATTGCCTAATAAGTTTAAAATATTAGGGATTTAATAGTAATTTTTAAGTAATAGTAATATATTTTTATTTAAGATGCTCTTTAGGAATTAAATATAAGAATTATTCTTTAATCTTTACCTTCTTAATATTAAAATTAATCCTTTAATTAATAGTATTAGCTTATTTATTCTTAAAGCCTTTTTTATATTTAATAATATAATTAAATTTAAAGAGGTATTTAATATATTTAAATTATTATTTATTTAATTTTTAAATTATAATAAAGTATAAGATATTCTTATAATCTATATAAATTATAACCTAATAATAGCTTTTTAGAAGATAATATTAGAATTCCTTAAAAATATTAATAATAATTAGGAATTCTTTATTATAGATTAAGTAATTAAGTTTTACTTTATATATTTTATAGGAATAGAATATAATAAGGTATAAAAGTCTTTTATTATTATACTATTTAATTTAGGTATTAAGGGTAAAATCTAAGGTATTTATTTTAAGTTTAATAGATTATTTAAAGTTAAATATTTTAAATATTAATTTATTAAGAATAAAATCCTTAATATATTTAAAGGCTTTCTAGATATTAAATAATTAAAGAAACTTTTAGTCTTTATATATAAGTTTAGAGAGTAATATAATAATCTTATTAAAGTTTTTAAAAAATTATTAATAATAATTAGTAAATCTAAGAAATATTTATATTTTTTTAATAATAATTAATATTAATTAATCCTTAATTGCCTAAATTTTCTTTAGGTCTATTCTAATTTTATTATAGGAGATAATATATCCTAAAAATTCTACTTTTAAGGTATAAAAATAACTTTTCTTAGGTTTAATTAATAGGTTTATATTTTAGAGGGCTTATAGTACTATATAGATATATTCTATATATTCTTATTCTATTTTAGAGAAAATAAGGATATTATTAAGATAATATATTATAAATATATTAAAGTGCTTATATAATATATTATTAATTATTTATTAAAATATAGTTAGTATATTAATAAATCTAAAGGGCATAATAAAGTATTTAAAAAGTCTATATTTTATTCTAAAGGTAATTATCTATTTATATCCTTCCTTAATGTGGATAAGGTTATAGGCTCCTTTTAGATTAAGTGCAATAAAGTACTTTATTTTATAAAATTAATCCTTTAATTTATTAATTAAAGGTAATAATATTTAATCTTTAATTATTATATTATTAAGTATATAATAGTTTATAATAAATTAGAGCTTATTATTCTTTTTAAGAATAAATATAATTAAATAGCCTATAAATAATTTTAATATCCTAATATATCCTTTCCTTAATATATCTTTAAGGTAGGTTTTAAGCTTATATAGCTATATTTTATTAAGGTTATAAATTTTATAGAATTTAATTAAAGTTCTATCCTTAAGCTATATTTTATAATCCTAATTTATATATAATAGTAGGCCTATTTTTATTTCTTTAGTAAATAGCCTTTTATAGATTTAATATTATATTAATATATTCTATAATCTATTATTATTATTAAATGCCTTCTATTTAAGGTTATTATTTAGGTATATAAATTATTATTTAAGGAGTATAATTATTTATTATATTTATTATATTTAGCTCTTTTTATATTAATATTTAGTTCCCTTTAGAGATATTAATTTCTTAATAGATTAAGGAGTATTCTTATATTAGTTCTATTTATTTTCTCTATTCTCTTTAATAAAAGGTTAAGATCTTATATTATATAATAAATTATAATTAATATTACTAGCTATATTACCTTAAAAGGTTTATACCTAGCTAATATACTAATTAATAAAGGGGTTATAATAATATAGCTATAAATAATCTAGAATTAGGTTATATATATAGAAAGGTATAATATTAAAATAGATACCTTAATTTTATCCTTTAATAAATACCTTAAGGTAATTAATCTTATAAGTAATTAATTTATTTTTATATTAAAATTAATTTCTTTTAATATTATAAATTAAATATAATTTATTTTTATTTTTTTATAATAATTAGAAATAATTAATAATTTAGGGATTAATAATATTTATCTTAGCTTTATTATTTATTTAAATAGTAAATTATTTGCTTTTAATTTATATTTATAGTATTATTTATTATTTTAATATATTTAGGCTCTATATTGCACCTAGAGCTCTTTATAGAGGTTCTGCAATTTCCTCTAGCTCTTGCTAGTCTTATAGCTCTTTTATAAGCAGTATTTATTATTTTTTATTAGTTTGCTAGCTTATTATAATTATTCTGCAATCTTTATAGCTTTTACTATTTATAAGGGGCGGACTATTTATAATTATATAGGTTATTAAGTGCTTTATTAGTACTAGTTAGTAATCTTCTCTTATTTATGCTATTTATATTCTAGGAATCTATAATTAAATATATTATTTATATTATCTATATACTTTTAGGGGAATAGCTTATTATATTATATAAGGATATTAACCTTTAGGTATTATAATCTTTAGATGCTTTATTAGATTGCTAAGTTATTAATATAATACTATTATTTTAATATATAATTTCCTAAATATTCTAAATAGTAATTATTTATAATTTTATTAATAAAATATATTATATAATTATAGTTAAAATATAAGATCTATAAAATAATATAATAATCTAGGTATATTATTAAAAGGATAGGCATATTATTAGGATATAATGCAAGTACTTCCTTATAATATACTTCTTTTTATATAATTCTATATATATAAAAGTCTTCTATATTAAGGTCCTATTCTTTCTATATTGCCTAATAGATTAGGTTCTAAAAGGTATTACTATTATATAAATTAAAGTCTAAGAGTATTTTATTATTTATTATATTATTTTTCTAAGTATTTTTAGGTTCTTCTAAAAAGATATATTAATATTAGATTATTAATCCTAATTTTCTAGTTTATTTATAGTCTTTAATTATTAAAAATAGTGCCTTATTATTAGCTTTAAATATTACTTATTATCTTTTAATTAGATTAATTAATTCTTTATTTATAGGGCTAAGGTTTATTATCTCTTATATAATAGTATATTCTTATTAATAAGTATTTATAATATTATTTTATTATTATTTAATTTCTTATTAAATATTATTAAGCACTTTATTATTTAAAATAAAGTTAAATTCCTATTTATTATTAAATTATATAATTATAATAAGTATTTTATTATTTAGTTTTAGGTTTATAGAGAGTCCTTTAGGGATAGGTCTTTAAATAAGGTATTTAATAGTATTCTTTTAGATAGTTTATTAAATATAGATCTATTAGAATATAAAGTGATTATTTAATTAGGCTTTATTATAGTCTTTATAGAGCGCTTAATTATTAAGCTAGACTAATTCTTTAGGGGTTCCTATTTTATTATATTCTTATTATGCTATTATAATTATATATTTATAGTTACCTTAAGGCTTATTAAGGTAATAGCTATTATTCTTATTATCTTTATATATAAAGTAGGTATTATTATAATAAATTATTTAATAAAGTGATTTATATTTAGCTTTATTTTTTACTATTAGTTTAATTATTAATTAAGGTCCTCCCTATTTATATATAATAGCCTTAAGGGCTTATTTTATAAGTATAGGTTTAAACTTTCTATTAGTCTTATTAGGGTCCTAATATTTATATTTAATATATCCTTTTTTATTATAATCTTAATAAATAATCTATAAGAAATCTTATTAAATTGCTCTAATTTCTATTAGATCTATATATATCCTTATAGAAGTATTACTATTTTATTATTTTTAGTTCTTTCTTTTGCCTCCCTAATATTAATTTAGGTAATAGGGGTTATAAGGGGTATTGCATTTAGTTTAATATTCTTAGGATTTTTCTTTTTTATATTTATATTATTGCTTATTAATCTTAATAGCTATAATAATATATTTAATAAGGGTATTAGGTTATTTAGCCTTAAAGATCTTATTTTTAATTTCTTTTTTTAGTCTTTTATAAAAGATCTTAATAAATATATTATTATTCTATTTAAATTTAATTACTATTTAATAAAAGGTAATAATATAAATAGTAATAGATCTAATTTGCTTAATCTTATAGATATTAATAGTTATATATTATTCTTTATTAATTATTTTAAATATATCCTTAAGTGCAATTTTAAAGTTATTTTATTCTAAAAAGATATTAATAATCTTCTAGTCCTATATAATCTTATTATTATATTTAAAGTAGTCCCTTATAATAGGTTTAAATTATATAGCTATAGTGCCTTTTATGCAATTATAGGCATATATAACCCTTCTTTTAGCTAAAATAAGCTTGTATAAGAACTATTAGAAATATATTTTAAGATATATAATAAAGGGCATTATATTTTTAGAGTTTCTATTAAATAATTCTAATTAGGGGGGTTTAATTGCTTTATTAGGGTTATATTCTATTTTATAAGCTTATATAGAGTTTTAAGCCTATAGCTAGGCATATAGCTCTTAGACTATTGCTTATAATTATTAAACTTTAATAGTAACCTTTATATTAATTAGGGGGATATTATATGCAAGAAGTGCATTATTTAATATAAAGCCTAGGGTATTAGTAAGTTAGGTTCTAGATATATTTATAATAGTATAATATTGCTTAGGGTTAATATAATAATCTTCTAAATAAGAGCTTTTAATATATAATAATCTAATTTAATTCCTAATATAAAAACCTAAAAAGGGTTATTTTAGGTTTTATTAGTAGAGAGGTTAAGGCATTAAAGGCAATTAAATAATAAGAGAGTAAATAAATATTATATTACTTAATAATTAATTATTAGGAGTGCTAAAGGTAATTAAGGCAGGTAATTATAGGTCTTTTAGATAATTAATATAAAGTAATTATATTAAAAGCTAAAATAGCTTAAGGGCTTTTTTCTATTTATTAGTAATAAATATCTTAAATAGTAGTTATAATATTAGGGTTTACTAAGGGTTATTAAGTAATCCAGTATAAACCCTTTCTCTAATTTATTTAGGTTTATAAGGTAAACTAGAGTAAAACTTTTATAATTAGTATATAATATAGGTAAGGGCATATAATATATATTGGTCCCTAATATAGGCCGTGATATTTAAGTAATTAATTATTAAGTAATATAATATTTATTTATTCTTTTATTATTTAATTTTAATGCCTTAACTTTTTTATTAATAAAACTTAAAATAATCTCTTTTTAGGTTTTTATATTAGGAATTAAATTAGACTATTATATATTAAAAGCTTTTATTTAGAAAGTTATTATATTAACCTTTAATATAATAGTTTAGTTTAATTCCTAATATAGAAACCTAGAAAGGGTTATTCTGGGTTTTATTAGTAGAGAGATTAGGGCATTAAAGGCAATTAAATAATAAGAGAGTAAATAAATATTATATTATTTAATAGTTAATTATTAGGAATGCTAAAGGTAATTAAGGCAGGCAATTATAGGTCTTTTAGGTAATTAATATAAAGTAATTATATTAAAAGCTAAAATAGCTTAAGGGCTTCCTTTTATCTATTAGTAATAAATATCTTAAATAGTGGTTATAATATTAAGGTTTACTAAGGGTTATTAAGTGATTTAATATAAACCCTTTCCCTAATTTATTTAGCTTTATAAGGTAAATTAAGGTAAATTTTTTATAATTAATATATAATATAAATAGGGGCATATAATATATATTAGTCCTTAATATAGGCCATAATATAATATCTCTCCTCTATTAGTCTTATCCTTAAGGCCTTAAAGTTAATCTTGCTTAATTCCTTTATAGTTAGTTAAACTTATTCCTTTAATTATTTTGCATTATATTTTACTAATTATTATATTAGGTTGCATTTTTAAATCTAAATCTAAGCATTCTAATCTTATTATATATATTAATTCTAAGGGTATTAATATTATGCTTTATTTATATTATTTTAAGAATAAATAAATATACTAAATAGCTAAAAAATTATCTTACTATTAGGCATATATTAAGTGCAATTATTCTTATAATAGTAATAGTATTATTACTTTTTATAAGCTCCCTTCCTCTTATTCTTATCTCTTTCCTTCTTAATTTTATAGTTTTATAAAATATTATTTAATAAAAGAAAATAGAATCTAATATTAAAAGAATTAAGGTAGAATTGCAGGAGATTTTATTTAAATTAAATTATTTATATAAATAATATAAATTATTAAAATCTTATAATAGTAATTTATTTATTTAGGGGATAATTAAATTAAATAAAGAAGATAGTATTTATTCCTAAGAGGGGGCTTTACTAAATAAGCAGTAGTCTATTAGGGCTATATAGTCTTTAGGCATTATAGGTATTATTAATTAGAGTTCCTTAAAGGGTTTTAATATTCCTATTTTTAATTCTATTGCTATTAATAGAAGTTCTTTAGGAGGCATTATATATAAATAAGGTATTTTAGGGGTTCCTATATATTTTCATTATATCTATATCCTTTCTACTTAATTAGGTATTTAATAGAGCTATCTTTTTTTCTTATATTAAGGATTACTTTTACTTTATATTCCTTAAGGGCTTTAATTTTAATATTCTAATCTTTATTAATTTTAGCTATAATAGTACCTTTTATTAATTTAAATAATAAAATATAAAAGATTAAATAGATCCTAACCTTTAATAATAGGTTTAATTTATAATTATTTTCTAAGATTTTTTTAAGGATCTTATAGGGGCTAATATACTTAAAATCAAGCTTTTTATTAAATCGCTTTATATTAATATTCTTTATTATAAGGAATACTATATCTCCCTTTAAGAAGGTTAGTCCTTTTAACCTCTTCTAATTATAGTATTATTTATATTAGTTCTATATAAAAGAAAGTTTAATATATAGCTTTTTATATAAATTCTTAAGCTAATTTAATATAAATATAGCTGCTAATATAATAGGTCTATTTTATGATTTTTTATAAGTATTAGGGGTAAATCTAAAGTTTATATAGCTAAGTGTAATTTTTATATTTTTATTAGTTACAGTATTATAAGCTAGCTATATAGTAGGTAGCTTTTTAATTTAATTATCCTAAAGATAATTAATATAGTAATAAAAGTAGGTTTTAATAACCTAGTTTATTTGCTCTATTTATTTATTAATTTAAGGTCTTTATATAGTGCTTAATTTATAGTTTAGTTTAATCCTTATTATAAAGTATTATTAGAATTTTAAGAAAAAAAGTAATCCTCTATTTAAAATAATCTTAAATAGTAATTTATATATATTAATAATATTTTATAGGAAGATATAAGAAAATTCTTCTATATTAATTACTTCCTAATATAGAATAAAATAGGAAAATTTAATAAGTCTATTAATAATAATTAAAATACTATTATAGGCCGTATTTATAATAAGGTCTAATAATAGGGGTAGTTTCATAATAAAATCTATTATAATTAAATCCTATAATCTTAAGGTAATTAATTAGGGTTATAAATATTTATATAATTTATAATATTATACCTTGGTTTTTTTATAAATAAGGTATTATTTAAGAATCCTTTTAACTATTTCTTTAACTTTAGGAAAAATAAATATTATTTTAATTTATTTAAGGGTTTTATTAATTCCTTAATATTTATAGAGTGGGTATTTATGGATTTTATATATAAACTATTTATATAATTCCTTTAATATATACTATTTATTAATATCCTTAAATTTAGGTTATTTTTAGTTATATTTTAGGATTTATTATAATAGTAGATTTCCTTATTTTACTATAAAAGTTATTATATTTTATATAATTATAAGGTATTATTTTAGGCATTTAGGGCATTTATTAATAATATTTTAAATAATCTTATTAATTTTATAAAAGTTATAATTTTATTATATTCTTTATATTATTATTTACTAATTCCTATTATATAATAGGGAATTATAAATATTAATTATAATTTATTATTATACTATTAGGGGTATATAGATTTAAGGGCCTATTATAAAGTATCTATTTTTTCTTAGGGTTAGGTTATTAATTATATAGTCTATTCCAATCTATCCCTAATAGTATTATTTAATAAATTTAAAATATTAGGGATTTAATAGTAATTTCTAGGTAATAATAATATATTTTTATTTAAGATGCCTTTTAGGAGTTAAATATAAGAATTATTCTTTAATCTTTACTTTCTTAATATTAAAATTAATCCTTTAATTAATAATATTAGCTTATTTATTCTTAAAGCCTTTTTTATATTTAATAATATAATTAAATTCAGAAAGGTATTTAATATATTTAAATTATTATTTATTTAATTTTTAGGTTATAGCAAAATATAAGATATTCTTATAATCTATATAGACTATAACCTAATAATAGCTTCCTAGAAAATAATATTAGAATTCCTTAAAAATATTAATAATAGCTAAGAACTCTTTATTATAGATTAGGTAATTAAATTCTACTCTATATATTTTATAGGAGTAAAATATAATAAAGTATAAGAGTCCTTTATTATTATACTATTTAATTTAGGCATTAAGAATAAAATCTAAAATATCTATTTTAAGTTTAATAGGTTATTTAGAGTTAAATATCTTAAATATTAATTTATTAAGAATAAGGTCTTTAATATATTTAAAGGCTTTTTAGATATTAAATAGTTAAAAAAACTTTTAATTTTTATATATAAGTTTAAAGAGTAATGTAATAATCTTACTAAAGTTTTTAAGAAATTATTAATAGTAATTAATAAATCTAAGAAATGCTTATACTTTTTTAATAATAATTAATATTAATTAATCCTTAATTGCCTAGATTTTCTTTAGGTCTATTTTAATCTTATTATAAGAAATAATATATCTTAAAAATTCTACTTTTAAAGTATAAAAATAATTTTTCTTAAGTTTAATTAATAGGTTTATATTTTAAAGGGCTTATAATATTATATAAATATATTTTATATATTCTTATTCTATTTTAAAGAAAATAAAGATATTATTAAGGTAATATATTATAAATATATTAAGGTACTTATATAATATATTATTAATTATCTATTAAAATATAATTAATATATTAATAAGTCTAAAGGGCATAATAAGGTATTTAAAAAATCTATATTTTATTCTAAAGGCAATTATTTATTTATATCTTTCCTTAATATAAATAAAATTATAGGCTCCTTTTAGATTAAGTATAATAAAGTATTTTATCTTATAGAGTTAATCCTTTAATTTACTAATTAAAGGCAGTAATATTTAATCCTTAATTATTATATTATTAAGTATATAATAATTTATAATAAATTAAAGCTTATTATTCTTTTTAGGAATAAATATAACTAAATAGCTTATAAATAATTTTAATATCTTAATATATTCTTTCCTTAATATATCTTTAAGGTAGGTCTTAAGCTTATATAGCTATACTTTATTAAGATTATAAATTTTATAGAACTTAATTAAGGTTCTATCTTTAAGCTATATTTTATAGTCCTAATTTATATATAGTAATAAGCTTATTTCTATTTTTTTAATAAATAGCTTTTTATAGATTTAATATTATATTAATATATTCTATAATCTATTATTATTATTAAATACTTTCTATTTAAGGTTATTATTTAAATATATAAATTATTATTTAAGGAGTATAATTATTTATTATATTTATTATATTTAGCCTTTTTTATATTAATATTTAGTTCCCTTTAGAGGTATTAATTCCTTAATAGGTTAGGGAGTATCTTTATATTAGCTCTATTTATTTTCTTTATTCTTTTTAATAGAAAGTTAAGATCTTATATTATATAGTGAATTATAATTAGTATTATTAGCTATATTACCTTAAAAGGTTTATATCTAGCTAGTATGCTAATTAATAAGGGGGTTATAATAATATAGTTATAGATAATTTAGGATTAGGTTATATATATAAAGAGGTATAATATTAAAATAGATATTCTAATTTTATTCTTTAATAAATACCTTAAGGTAATTAATTTTATAAGTAATTAATTTATTTTTATATTAAAATTAATTTTTTTTAATATTATAAATTAAATATAATTTATTCTTATTTTTTTATAGTAATTAGAGATAATTAATAATTTAGAGGTTAATAATATTTATTTTAGCTTTATTATTTATTTAAATAGTAAATTATTTACCTTTAATTTATATTTATAATATTATTTATTATCTTAATATATTTAGGCTCTATATTATATCTAGAGCTCTTTATAGAGGTTCTATAATTTCCTTTAGCTCTTGCTAGTTTTATAGCTCTTTTATAAGCAATATTTATTATTTTTTATTAATTCGCTAGCTTATTATAGCTATTCTGCGATCTTTGCGGCTTTTGCTATTTATAGGGGGCAGACTATTTATAGTTATATAGGTTATTAGGTGCTTTGTTAGTGCTAATTAGCAATTTTCTCTTATTTATGCTACTTGCATTTTGGGAATCTGCAGTTAAGCATATTATTCGTGCTATCTATGCACTTCTAGGGGAATAGCTCGCATTATTTCAATATATAGCTTCCTAAATGTTCTAAGTAGTAATTATTTGCAGCTTTACTAATAAGGTATATTATATAATTATAATTAAAATATAAGATCTATAAAATAGTATAGTAATTTAAGTATATTATTAAAAGGATAGGCATATTATTAAGGTATAGTGTAAGTGCTTCCTTATAGTATACTTCTTTTTATATAATTCTATATATATAGAAGTCTTCTGCATTAAGGTCCTATCCTTTTTATATTGCCTAATAGATTAGGTTCTAAGAGGTATTACTATTATATAAATTAAAATCTAAAAGTGCTTTATTATTTATTATATTATTTTCCTAAATATCTTTAGGTTCTTCTAGAAAGATATATTAATATTAGACTATTAGTTCTAATTCTCTAGTTTATTTATAGTCTCTAATTATTAAAAATAGTGCCTTATTATTAGCTCTAAATATTATTTATTATTTTTTAATTAGGTTAATTAGTTCTTTATTTATAGGGCTAAGGTTTATTATTTTTTATATAATAATATATTCTTATTAATAAATATTTATAGTATTATTTTACTATTATTTAGTTTTTTATTAAATATTATTAGGCGCTTTATTATTTAAGGTAAAATTAAATTCCTATTTATTATTAAATTATATAATTATAATAAGTATTTTATTATTTAATTTTAGGTTTATAGAGAGTCCTCTAGGGATAGATCTTTAGGTAAGGTATTTAATAGTATCCTTTTAGATAGCTTATTAGGTATAGATCTATTAGAATATAAAGTAATTATTTAGTTAGGCTTTATTATAGTCTTTATAGAGTATTTAGCTATTAAATTAGATTAATCCTTTAGGGGTTCTTATTTTATTATATCCTTATTGCGCTATTGTAATTATATATTTATAATTGCCTTAAGGCTTATTAGAGTAATAGCTATTATCCTTATTATCTTTATATATAAAATAGGCATTATTATAATAAATTATTTAATAAAGTAATTTATATTTAGTTTTATTTTTTACTATTAATTTAATTATTAGTTAAGGTTCTCTTTATTTATATATAATAGCCTTAAGGGCTTATTCTATAAGTATAAATTTAAACTTTCTATTAGTTTTATTAGGGTCCTAATATTTATATTTAATATATCCTTTTTTATTATAATCCTAATAAATAATCTATAAGAAATCTTATTAAATTGCTTTAATTTCTATTAGATTTATATATATTCTTATAGAAATATTACTATTTTATTATTTCTAATTCTTTCCCTTACCTCCTTAATATTAATTTAAGTAATAGGGGTTATAAGGGGTATTATATTTAATTTAGTATTTTTACGATTTCTCTTTCTTATATTTATACTATTATTTATTAATTTTAATAGTTATAGTAATATATTTAATAAGGGTATTAGGTTATTTAGCCTTAAAGATCTTATTCTTAATTTCTTTTTTTAGTCCTTTATAGAAGATCTTAATAAATATATTATTATTTTATTTAAATTTAGCTATTACTTAGCGAAAGGTAATAATATAGATAATAGTAGATCTAGTTTGCTTAATTTTATAGATATTAATAGCTATATATTATTCTTTATTAATTATTCTAAATATATCCTTAAATATAATTTTAAAGTTATTTTATTTTAAAAAGATATTAATAATCTCTTAATTCTATATAATCTTATTATTATATTTAAGGTAATCCCTTATAATAGGTTTAAACTATATAGCTATAGTGCCTTTTATATAATTATAAGCATATATAATCCTTCCTTTAGCTAAAATAAGCTTATATAGGAATTATTAGAAATATATTCTAAAATATATAATAAAGGGTATTATATCTTTAGAGTTTCTATTAAATAGTTCTAGCTAGAGGGGTTTAATTACTTTATTAGGGTTATATTCTATTTTATAAGCTTATATAGGGTTTTAAGCCTGCAATTAAGCATATAGCTTCTGGACTATTACTTGCAATTATTAGATTTTAGTAGCAATTTCTATATTAATTAAGGGGATATTATATATAAAAGGTATATTATTTAATATAAAGCTTAAGGTATTAATAGGTTAGATTCTAAATATACCTATAATAATATAATATTATTTAGGGTTAATATAATAACCTTTTAAATAAGAGCTTTTAATATATAATAGTCTAATTTAATTCCTAATATAGAAACCTAAAAAAAGTCATTTTAGGTTTTATTAGTAAAGAGATTAGGGCATTAAAGGTAATTAAATAATAAAAGAGTAAATAAATATTATATTATTTAATAATTAATTATTAAGAGTGCTAAAGGTAATTAAGGTAGGTAATTATAAGTCTTTTAGGTAATTAATATAAAGTAATTATATTAAAAGCTAAAATAGCTTAAGGGCTTCCTTCTATTTATTAGTAATAAATATTTTAAATAGTGGTTATAATATTAGGGTTTACTAGGGGTTATTAAGTAATTTAGTATAAACTCTTTTTTTAGTTTATTTAGGTTTATAAGGTAAATTAGGGTAAACCTTTTATGATTAGTGCATAATATAGGTAGGGGCATGTGATATATATTGGTCCCTAATATGGGCCGTAATATTTAATAATATTATATTATTATAAATATATTTAGAACTTAATTTATTAATACCTTAAGCTTTATATTAAATAATATACCTTTTATAGATAATATCTCTCTAATTAATATAGAAATTACTATTAAAGTCTAATAATTATAAGTAATAGTTTAGAAGCTATATATTTAATTATAAGCTTAATCCCCTATTTAAGTTTATAAAGGAAGATATAACCTTAATAAAATAATTAAGCCCTTTTAATTAGAATTATTTAATAAAAACTCTAAAAATATAATACTTTTTATTATTTATCTTAAAATATATTTTTAATAATTTTTATATAAATTTATTTTAATTAAAGGAAGAATTATATATATTTATAATTATATAAAAGGCATTATAATTATATAGTTTAAACTTATTATAAAGGACTTCTTTAAATATAATAATAAAGCTATATATAATTAAGAGATTATTAATATCTTTTTAGAATAAAATAATTTTAAAATTATATTTAAAAATATATTTAGAATAATTAATAAAGAATAATATATAATTATTAATATTTATAAAATTAAATA
Source organism: Thelonectria rubi (assembly GCA_013420875.1). NCBI lineage: Eukaryota > Fungi > Ascomycota > Sordariomycetes > Hypocreales > Nectriaceae > Thelonectria > Thelonectria rubi. The sequence goes on from WMHX01000035.1 coordinate 24,247, forward strand.
AATTAAATTTATTATTATTTATATTATTACTTTTTATTAAATTTTAATTAAATTTAAGTAAAATAATAAAATATTTATTAAGATTTTTATAAAGAATTAAAAAGAAAATATTAAAAATAAGATCTTTAAAATTAAATAATTTAATACCCTTATTAAATATATTATTATAATTATTAAGATTAATAAATAATAATATAAATATAAAAAAGAGAAATCTTAAGAATATTAAATTAAATATAATATTCCTTATAATCTTTATTATTTAAATTAATATTAAGGAGGTAAAAGAAAAAGAATAAAAAGAATAAAATAGTAATATTTTTATAAAAATATATATAGGCCTAATAGAAATTAGAGTAATTTAATAAGATTTCTTATAGGTTATTTATTAAGATTATAATAAGAAAGGATATATTAAATATAAATATTAAGACCTTAATAAAATTAATAAAAGGTTTAAATCTATATTTATTAAATAAGCCTTTAGAGCTATTATATATAAATAGAAAGGATCTTAATTAATAAATAAGTTAATTCCTAATAATAAAATTATATCTAAATTATTTTATTAAATAATTTATTATAATAATATTTATTTAATATATAAAAATAATAAGAATAATAGCTATTATTTTAATAAGCCTTAAAATAATAATAGGTATATAATTATAATAATATAATAAAGATATAATAAAATAGGAACCCCTAAAAGATTAATTTAGTTAAATAGTTAAGTACTTTATAAAAATTATAATAAAACTTAATTAAATAATTATTTTATATTTTAATAGATTTATATTTAATAAACTATTTAAGAAGATATTATTAAATACCTTACTTAAAGATTTATTTCTAAAAGATTTTTTATTATTATTAAATTAAATAGTAAAATATTTATTATAATTAAAATAGAAATTATAAGCCTAAAAAGTAATAATTTAATTTATAATAATAAATAATTATATTATATTAAGGCTTATAGCTATTTAATATAGCCTTAATTATATAATTATATTTAGAATTAAATAGAAAGAATAAACCTTAATTTTATAAATAAAGAACCTATTAACCTTATAAAAAGGTAATAAGTAATATTTAGATTAAATAATATTATATTATTTTTAATAATATAAGATTATAAATAAGCTAAAGAATTTAAATTAATAGTTTAATATTAATATATTATTCTAAAAGAAATTAAAAATATTTTAAAAAAATAATATAATAAATAATAAAATATTTTTAGATTTTAATTTATATAATAATAATACCTCCTAAAACCTAATTTATTAGGTAATATAAATAGAATAAAATCTAAAAGCTAAAGACTTTTATATATATAAAATTATATAAAAAGAAATATATTATTAAGTAATATTTAAATTATATCTTAATAATATATTAATCCTTTTAATAATATATTTAAATTATTATATTATTTTATAAATTATAAATTTTAATTATAATTATATAATATACTTTATTAATAAGATTATAAATAATTATTATTTAGAGCATTTAAAAAGCTATATTTTAAAATAATAATATTATATTAATAATTTAAGAATTTAATAAAATATCTAAAGATTATAAAACTTAAAGGTTAATATCCTTATATAATATAATAAATTATTCCCCTAAAAATGCATAAATAGTATAAATAATATATTTAATTATAAATTCCTAAAATATAAATTATATAAATAAGAAAAGATTATTAATTAATATTAATAAAATATATAATAATTTATATAATTATAAATAATCTGCCCCTTATAAATAATAGAAGCTATAAAAATTATAGAATAGCTATAATAAATTAGCAAATTAATAAGAATAAATAAATATTATCTATAAAAGAGCTATAAGACTAATAAAAACTAGAGGAAATTATAGAACCTTTATAAAGAGCTTTAAATATAATATAAAGCTTAAATATATTAAGATAATAAATAATATTATAAATATAAATTAAAGGTAAATAATTTATTATTTAAATAAATAGTAAAATTAAAATAAATATTATTAATTTTTAAATTATTAATTATTTCTAGCTATTATAAAAGGATAAAGATAAATAATATTTAATTTATAATATTAAAGGAAATTAATTTTAATATAAAAATAAATTAAATATTTATAAAATTAATTACTTTAAGGTATTTATTAAAGGATAAAATTAGGGTATTTATTTTAATATTATACCTCTTTATATATATAATTTAATTTTAGGCTATTTATAATTATATTATTATAACCTTTTATTAATTAATATATTAGCTAAATATAAACCTTTTAAGGTAATATAATTAGTAATAATAATTATAATTTTATAATTAATATACAATTTTAATTTTTTATTAAAAAGAATAAAGAAAATAAATAAAGTTAATATAAAAATACGCTTTAACCTATAAAGAAATTAATATTTCTAAAAGGAACTAAATATTAATATAATATTAAATCTATAAAAAACTATTTATTAAAAAATAGAAATAAATTTATTATTATATTTAGATTAAGACTATAAAATATAGTTTAAAGATAGAATTATAATTAGGTTTTATAAAATGTATAATCTTAATAAAATATAATTATATAAGCTTAAGACTTACCTTAAAGATATATTAAGGAAAGAATATATTAAAATATTAAAATTATTTATAGGCTATTTAATTATATTTATTCCTAAAAAGAATAATAAATTTTAATTTATTATAAATTATTATATATTTAATAATATAATAATTAAGAATTAAATACTATTACTTTTAATTAATAAATTAAAGAATTAATTCTATAAAATAAACTATTTTATTGCATTTAATCTAAAAGGAGTTTATAATCTTATTTATATTAAGGAAGAATATAAATAAATAATTGCCTTTAGAATAAAATATAAGCTTTTTAAATATTTTATTATGCCCTTTAGACTTATTAATATATTAGCTATATTCTAATAGATAATTAATAATATATTATATAAGGACCTTAATATATTTATATAAAAGCCCTTTATATAAAATAATAAAACTTCTCTTATAAATAACTCCTTTAATATTTATTAAATAAGATAATAAACTTAACTATTAAAATTATAAAAATCTAAAAATTATAATAATATATTATATAGTTTTTATATCTTATTAATTAAAGGATATTAAAAGAATATTATATATTTACCTAATTAGGTAACCTATTATTAGAATAAATAAGTAAGTCTAATAGCTAGATATTATATTAGAAATATTATATTATATTATTCTTTTATTAGGGCTTTATTTTCTTATTATAATTATTATTATTTAATTAAGTAATTAATATCTTTTATTTTTAAATATATTAAAAATTTTATATTAAATATATTCTAATATATTATATATTCTAAATATAGATTATATATTCTTTATTAATTTATAATAAATATTCCTTATATTATTATAATTATTATTAATATACTTTTTATTTAATATATATTTTATTATATATAAATTAATAGTAATTAAAAAATTATTTATAAATAATAAAAGTTTTTCCCTTTTTATTTATAGTTTTTTATTATTAATTTAATATATTTTTTCTTAATTAATTAAAATAATCTTTATATTATTATAATTACCTTTATTTATTAATTCTTAATATTTAATTAGAATCTTTTTATCTTTTTATTTTATTTTTTAAATTTCCTTTAAAGCTTCCCTTTATTACCTTTTATTATTCTTTATACCTTTTTAGATTATAAACCTAGATTTTACACTTAAGACCCTTTAAGGAGCATTTTTATATTATTTTTATTAATTTTTATTAGCCCTTTTCCCTAAAAGTTTAATTTTTCTAATTTTCCTTTATTTTTATTATATTTCTCTTTATTCCTTTAACTTTTATTTAATTACCTTACTATTAAATTATAATTAATTTAAACTGCTTAAAATACTTTCCTTATTTATTTAATAAGATTTATTAAATAATATATTTTATTATTATGGCCCGTATTAGGACCAATATATATCACATGCCCCTACCTATATTATGCACTAATTATAAAAGGTTTACCTTAGTTTACCTTATAAACCTAAGTGAATTAAGGAAGGGTTTACTCTAGATTATTTAATAACCCCTAGTAAACCCTAATATTATAAATACTATTTAAGATATTTATTACTAGTAGATAGGAGGAAGCCTTTAAGCTATTTTAGCTTTTAATATAATTATTTTACTTTAATTACCTTTAATACTCTTAAGTAATTAATATATTAAGCAATATAATATTTAACTATTTCTTTCTATATTACTTAATATAATGCCCTAGCCTCTCCACTAATAATACTATAGAATGATCTCTAATCCTTTGCGCTAGACATTAGAAACTGATCCAGACCATTATATATTAAAAGCTCTTATTTAGAAAATTATTATATTAACCTTAAGCAATATTATACTATTATAAGTATATTTAGAACCTAACCTACTAATACCCCAAGCTCTATATTAAATAATATACCTCCTGTATATAATATCCCCCTAATTAATATAAAAGTTGCTATTAAAGTCTAATAATTATAAGTAATAGTCTAAGAGCTATATGCTTAGCTATAGGCTTAAACCCCTATTTAAGCTTATAAGATAGGATATAACCTTAATAAAGTAATTAAACCTCCTTAATTAGAACTATTTAATAGAAGCTCTAAAGATATAATACCTTTTATTATATATCTTAAAATATACTTTTAATAGTTCCTATATAAGCTTATTTTAACTAAAGGAAGGGTTATATATGCCTATAATTGCATAAAAGGCATTATAGCTATATAGTTTAAGCCTATTATAAGGGACTACTTTAAATATAATAATAAAGTTATATAGAATTAAGAGACTATTAATATCTTTTTAAAATAAAATAACTTTAAAACTGCATTTAAGGATATATTTAGAATAGTAAATAAAGAATAATATATAGCTACTAATATTTATAAGATTAAGCAAATTAGATCTATTACTATTTATACTATTACCTTTTGCTAAATTGCAATTAAATTTAAATAGGATAATAATATACTTATTAAGATCTTTTATAAAGAATTAAAGGAAGAAGTTAAAAATAAGATCTTTAAAGCTAAATAATTTAATACCCTTATTAAATATATTACTATAGCTATTAAGATTAATAAATAATAATATAAATGCAAGAAAGAGAAATCCTAAAAATATTAAACTAGATATAATACCCCTTATAACCCCTATTACTTAAATTAATATTAGGGAGATAAGGGAAAGAACTAAAAATAATAAAATAGTAATACTTTTATAGGGATGTATATAAATCTAATAGAAATTAGAATAACCTAATAAGATTTTTTATAGGTTATTTATTAGGACTATAATAAGAAAGGGCATATTAAATATAAATGCTAAGACCTTAATAAAACTAATAGAAAGTTTAAACTTATACCTATTAAATAAGCCCTTAAAGCCACTATATATAAATAGGGAGGACCCTAATTAGTAATTAAATTAGCTATTAAGAATAAAGTTAAATATAAATTATTTTACTAAATAATTTATTATAATAATATCTACCTTATATATAAAAATAATAAGAATAATAGCTATTACTTTAATAAGCCTTAAAGTAATAATAAGTATATAATTATAATAATATAATAAGGATATAATAAGATAAGAACCCCTAAAGGATTAATCTAGCTTAATAGCTAAGCGCTTTATAAAGACTATAATAAAGCCTAATTAAATAACTACTTTATATTCTAATAGATCTATACCTAATAAGCTATCTAAAAGGATATTACTAAATACCTTACCTAAAGACCTATTCCTAAAGGACTCTCTATAACCTTAAAATTAAATAATAAGATACTTATTATAATTATGCAATTTAATAATAAATAGGAATTTAATTCTATTTTAAATAATAAAATACTTAATAATATTTAATAAGAAATTAAATAATAGCAAAATAATATTATAAATACTTACTAATAAGAATGCATTACTATATAGGAAATAGTAAACCTTAGCTCTATAAATAAAGAATTAATTAACCTAATTAAGAATTAATAAATAATATTTAGAGCTAATAATAAGGCACTATTCTTAATAATTAGAGATTATAATTAAGCTATAATATTAGGACTAAATATTTAATATTAATATATCTTTCTAGAGGAAATTAAAAATACTTAAGAAAATAATATTATAAATAATAAAAATACTTTTAGACTTTAATTTATATAATAATAATACCTCTTAAAACCTAATCTATTAAATAATATAGAAAGAATAGGACTTTAATATAGAAGACTTCTATATATATAGAATTATATAAGAAGAAGCGTATTATAAGGAAGTGCTTATACTATATCTTAATAATATGCCTATCCTTTTAATAATATACCTAAATTATTATACTATTTTATAGATCTTATATTTTAATTATAATTATATAATATACCTTATTAATAAGACTATAAATAATTACTACCTAGAATGCTTAAGAAGCTATACTTTAAAATAATAATATTATATTAATAACCTAATGACCTAATAAAGCATCTAGAGACTATAATACCTAAAGGTTAATATCCTTATAGAATGCAATAAGCTATTCCCCTAAAAGTGCATAAATAGTATAAATAATATACTTAATTATAGATTCTTAGAATGCAAGTAGTATAAATAAGAGAAGATTACTAATTAGTACTAATAAAGTATATAATAATTTATGCAATTATAAATAGTCTGCCCCTTATAAATAGTAGAAGCTATAAAGATTGCAAAATAGCTATAATAAATTAATAAACTAATAAAAAATAATAAATGCTGCTTATAGAAGAGCTATAGGATTAGTAAGAGCTAGAGGAAGTTATAGAACCTTTATAAAGAGCTCTAGGTGCAATATAGAGCCTAAATATACTAAAATAATAAATAATACTATAAGTATAAATTAAGGGCAAATAATTTATTGCTTAAATAGATAGTAAAGCTAAAATAAATATTATTAACCCCTAAATTATTAATTATCTTTAGCTATTATAAAAGGATAAGAATAAATTATATTTAATTTATAATATTAAAAGAAAGTAATTTTAATATAAAAATAGATTAATTATTTATAAGATTAATTACCTTAAGGTATTTATTAAAGAATAGAATTAAAATATATATTTTAATATTATACCTCTTTATATATATAATTTAATCTTAGGTTATCTATAGCTATACTATTATGACCCCCTTATTAGCTAGTGTATTAGCTAGGTGTAAGCCTTTTAAGGTAATGCAGCTAGTAATATTAATTATAATTTACTATATAATATAAGATCTTAACCTTCTACTAAAGAGGATAAAGAAAATTAATAGAGTTAATATAAAAATACTCCCTAATCTATTAAGGAATTAATACCTCTAAAAGGAACTAGATACTAATATAAGAAGGGCTAAGTATAATAAATATAATAAATAATTGCACTCCTTAGATAATAATTTATATACCTAAATAATAACCTTAAATAGAAGGTATTTAATAATAATAATAATAATAGACTATAGAATATATTAATATAATATTAAGTCTATAAAAGACTATTTACTAAAGAAATAAAAATAGGTCTATTATTATATATAGATTAAGACTATAAGATATAGCTTAAAGATAGAACTATAACTAAATTCTATAAGATTTATAACCTTAATAAAATATAACTATATAAGCTTAAGACCTACCTTAAAGATATATTAAGAAAAGAATATATTAAGATATTAAAATTATTTATAGGTTATTTAATTATATTTATTCCTAAAAAGAATAATAAACTCTAGCTTATTATAGACTATTATATACTTAATAATACAATAATTAAGAATTAAATACTATTACTTTTAATTAGTAAATTAAAGGATTAACTTTATAGGATAAAGTACTTTACTATATTTAATCTAAAAGGAGCCTATAATTTAATCCACATTAAAGAAGGATATAAATAGATAATTACCTTTAGAATAAAATATAGACTTTTTAAATACCTTATTATGCCCTTTAGACTTATTAATATATTAATTATATTTTAATAGATAATTAATAATATATTATATAAGTACCTTAATATATTTATAGTATATTATTTTAATAATATCCTTATCTTCTTTAAGATAGAATAAGAATATATAGAATATATTTATATAATATTATAAGCCCTTTAAAATGCAAATTTACTAATTAAACCTAAGAAAAGTTATTTTTATACTTTAAAAGTGGAATTTTTAGGATATATTATTTCCTATAATAAGATTAAAATAGACTTAAAGAAGATTTAGGCAATTAAGAACTAGTTAATATTAATTATTATTAAAAAAGTATAAGTATTTCTTAGATTTACTAATTATTATTAATAATTTCTTAAGAATTTTAATAAGATTATTATATTATTCTTAGAACTTATATATAAGGACTATAAGTTTCTTTAGCTACTTAATATCTAGAAAGCCTTTAAATATATTAAGGACTTTATTTTTAATGAATTAATATTTAAGATATTTAATCCTATATAACCTATTAAATTTAAAATAAATACCTTAAATTTTACTTTTAGTGCCTAAATTAGATAATATAATAATAAAGGACTTTTGCACTTTATTGCATTCTACTCCTATAAGATATATAAAGTAGAACTTAATTATTTAATCTATAATAAAGAGTTCCTAGCTATTATTAATACTTTTAAGGAGTTTTAATACTACCTCTTAAAAAGCTACTATTAAATTATAGTCTATATAGACTATAAGAATATCTTATATTTTATTATAATTTAAGAATTAAATAAATAATAATTTAAATATATTAAATATCTTTTTAAATTTAATTATATTATTAAATATAAAAAAGGCTCTAAGAATAGATAAGCTAATACTATTAATTAAAAAATAGATTTTAATATTAGAAAGGTAAAGATTAAAGAATAACTCTTATATTTTACTCCTAAAGGATACTTTAAATAGAAATATATTACTACTATTTTAAAACTACTATTATAACCTAAATATCTTAAATTTATTAAGTAATATTACTAAAGATAGATTAGAATAGACTATATAATTAATAATCTAACCCTAAAAAAGAATAAATATCTAATAATAGGCCCCTAAATCTATATACCCTTAATAATATAATAATAAATTGTAATTAATATTTATAACTCCCTATTATATAATAGGAATTAGTAAATAATAATATAAAGAATATAATAAAATTATAATTTTTATAGAATTAATAAGATTATCTAAAATATTATTAATTAATGCCCTAAATACTTAAAATAATACCTTATAATTATATAGAATATAATAACTTTTATAGTAAAATAGGGAAATCCACTATTATAATAAATCCTAAAATATAATCTAAAGAAACCTAAATTTAAAGATACTAATAAATAGTATATACTAAAAGAGCTATATAAATAGCTTATATGTAAAATCTATAAATACCTACTCTATAGATATTAAGGAATTAATAAAACCCTTAAATAAATTAAAATAATATTTACTTTTTCTAGAGTTAAGTAAATAATTAGGAGGATTCTTAAATAATGCCTTATTTATAAAAAAACTAAAGTATAATATTATAAGCTATATAAATACTTATAACCCTAATTAATTATTGCATAATTATAGGACTTAATTACTATAGACTTTATTATAAAATTACTCCTATTATTAAACCCTATAATAAATATAGCCTATAATAATATTCTAATTATTATTAATAAATTTATTAAATTTTCCTATTTTATTTTATATTAAAAAGTAATTAATATAGAAGAATTTTCCTATATCTTCCTATAAAATATTATTAGCACCTATAAACTACTATTTAAGATTGTCTTAAATAGAGGATTACCCTTTTTCTCGAAATTCTAATAATACCTTATAATAAGGATTAAACTAAACTATAAACTAAGCACTATATAGAGACTTTAGGTTAATAGATAAATAGAGTAAATAAACTAGATTATTAAAACTTACCTTTATTATTATATTAATTATCTTTAGGATAATTAGATTAAAAAACTACTTATTATATAGCTAGCCTATAATATTGCAACTAATAAAAGCATAAAATTTATACTTAGCTATATAAACTTTAGATTTACCCTTAATACTTATAGAAAATTATAAAATAGACTTATTATATTAATAGCTATATTTATATTAAACTAGCTTAAGAATTTGCATAAAGAGCTATATATTAAACTTTCTTTTATATAGAACTAATATAAATAATATTATAATTAAAAAAGGTTAAAGGGATTAACCTTCTTAAAGGGAGATATAGTACTCTTTATAATAAAGAATATTAATATAAAGTAACCTAATAAAAAGCTTAATTTTAAATATATTAGCCTTTATAAAATCTTTAAAAAAATCTTAAAAAATAATTATAAATTAGACTTATTATTAAAAATTAGAATCTATCTAATCTTTTATATTTTATTACTTAAATTAATAGAAAATACTATTATAGCTAGAATTAATAAAGATTAAAATATAAAAGTAGAAGCCCTTAAGGAATATAAAATAGAAAAAATCCTTAATATAAGAAAAGAAAATAGCTTTATTAAATATTTAATTAAATAGAAAGGCTATAAAAATAATAAAAATATATAAGAATTATTAAAATACCTTATTTATATATAGTGCCTTCTAAAGAATTTCTATTAATAATAATAAAATTAAAAATAAGAATATTAAAACCCTTTAAGGAATTCTAATTAATAATACCTATAGCGCCTAGAGACTATATAGCCCTAATAGACTACTATTCATCTAATAGAGCTATCTCTTAAGAATAAATACTATCCTCCTTATTTAATTTAATTATCCCCTAAATAAATAAATTACTATTATAAGACTTTAATAATTTATACTGCTTGCATAAATAGTTTAATTTAGCTAAAACTTCTTATAATTTTACCTTAATTCTCTTAATATTAGATTCTACCTTTTTCTATTAAGTAATATTTTGCAAGATTATAAAATTAGGAAGGAAAGGAATAGGAATAAAAGGAAAGGAGCTTATAAAAAGTAATAATACTATTATTATTATAAGAATAATTGCATTTAATATATAATTAATAGTAAGATAATTTTTTAGCTATTTAGTATATTTATTTATTCTTAAAATAATATAAATAAGGTATAATATTAATACCCTTAGAATTAATATATATAATAAAATTAGAATGCTTAGATTTAGATTTAGAAATGCAACCTAATATAATAATTAATAAGTATAATATAAAATAATTAAAGGAATAAATTTAATTAATTATAAAGGAATTAAGCAAAACTAACTTTAAGGCCTTAAGGATAAGATTAATAAAGGGGAGATATTATATTATAGCCTATATTAGGACTAATATATATTATATGCCCTTACCTATATTATATACTAATTATAAAAGGTTTATTTTAATTTACCTTATAAACCTAAATAAATTAAAGAAGAGTTCACTTTAGATTACTTAATAACCCCTAATAAACCCTAATACTATAAATACTATTTAAGATATTTATTATTAATAAATAGAAGGAAGCTTTTAAGCTATTTTAGCTTTTAATATAATTATTTTACCTTAATTACCTTTAATATTCTTAAGTAATTAATATATTAAGTAATATAATATTTAACTATTTCTTTCTATATTGCTTAGCATAATGCCTTAGCCTCTCTGCTAATAATACTATAGAATAATCTCCAATCCTCTGCGCTAGACGTTGGGAACTGACCCAGACCATTATATTTATAATTTAATTTATTAATTTTATTATTAATAATTCCCTTTTATATTTTAAATTATTTAAATTTAGCTTTAAATATTATAATTCTTTTAAATTTTAATTATTTTAATTAATTTTTATATTATTAAAAAGTTATAATTTTTAATTATTTAATTTATATATTATACTTTTAATATACCTTTTTATATTTTTTAAATTAGAAAATTTATATTTAAATTTCCTAATTAAAATATTAAATTTTTAATTTTAAAGGGAATAATTCATTAATTTATTTAAAATAAATCTTAATAATAAAATTTAAATTATTAAGCTTAAAGGTAATAAAAATTATATTATTTAGGCTATTAAAATTAAGGCTTTTTTAATTAAGGAAAAACTTTTAAATATTTTATATATTAAGAAATATATTAAGACTTAAAAGGCTTTAGCTAATATAAACCTCTTATTAAAGAATAAACCTTTATTATAAATTAAATATATAAAAAATACTAAATTTATTTAAAATGCCTTAAAAAATCTTTATAATTCCTTTAATTTTATTAATAAATTTCTCTTTATAAAGGAATTTTTTAATATTTATTTAAATAATTAATTTATAAAAAAATATTTTAATAAAATTAAAGAACTTTCTAATAAATTAACTTTTAGGGATATTTAAATCCCTAAAAAAGTTATTATAATTTAAGTTTTATATAATTTAAATAAAAGCTTTTTTAATTATATAATTAATATTTCTTAAGCTTTAAGAAATAATCTAAATATTTATATTTTAGAATCCCTATTCTCTTTTTTATTAAATAAATCTAGAAAAATCTAAAACTAATTAGAGGGAATAAACCTTATAAAAGGCAAGAAACCCTAAAAATTTAGAAAAGTAAGTCTTAAATGTACTAATTATAAAAAATAGGGTTATATTTCTAAAGACTATTATTAATTATATCATTATAAGGCTTTTAAAAGCTTTATAAAAAACTATAAAGCTTTAAAGGAGGAAAATAAGATCTCTAAGAAAAGGTCTAAGCTTAATAAGGCTATAATCTAAAGAGAGAAAAAATAGGAGAAGCTATTATTAGCTAATAAATCCCTTCTTAATAATCTAATTAGCTCTTAGGACTTTACGATAGCAGAAAAAGATTTTTCTTTCTCTTTAAATAGCTTTAAGACCTTAAAAATCTTAAATCTTATAGATCTAAATATTAAAGGTTA
>WMHX01000349.1:0-33106 GCA_013420875.1 Thelonectria rubi
TTTTTAATAAGTTATTAGATAGATAAATAATATATATATTTAGCTTATAATATAATATTTATAGTAATAGTAATATAAATAGTAATTTAAATAATAGATATTTTCTAGAAATAAGGCCTTTTATAAATTTAATTTACCCCTCTTAATTAAAATTTTTAATAAAATATTTAATTTATTTAATTCCCTTTTTAATTATTAAATTATTACTAATTTATATTTATATATATAAATTAGGACTTTATATTTAAAGGCTATAAAATTAATAATTTCTATATAATTTATTAATTATATATTAAATATTATAATTAATATACCTTTTTTAAGTTTATTTCTATTTTTTATATTTAAGCTAAAAAGTGCTTTATTTAGCTATTTATTATTATATTTAAGCTTATTTTAATAGCTTTAAGTAATTAAATCTTTATTATTTTATAGGCCTTAATAGAAATAATCCCTTATAAAATTTATTATAAAATATAAATTATTAATTTATTAGTTTAATTATTATATAATATTAATTAATTAATATATAAATAATTATAAATATTAGGATTAATTTATAATTAATTTTAAGGGAAGAAAGAGGCCTTTTATCTCTTTAATATTAGCTTAAAGGCAATATATTTACTTTAAATAGGGTCTTAATTAAGATTATATTAAATTATTAAGGCTTATAAATATATATAATATAGTAAATTTTATTAATTTAAATTATTAAATTTAATTTAAATATTAAATTATTATTATCTATCTTATTAAAGAGAATTAAGCTATTTTAATCCCCTTTTTAAGTATAATAAAGTAAAAAAGAAAAAAAAAGAATAATTAAATAGTAATTAAAAGAGTAAGATTATTATATTAATAAAGAGTTCTATTATTTAAATTACTATTTATATTATTATTACTATATAATATATTATAAATAGATATATATATTATTTATTTATTTAATAAGTTATTAAAAATATAATCTCTATTTCCTGCTAATTTTATTACCCTTTTTAACCCCTTAGCTTTTCTATATAAGTAGACCTTAATTAATTATAAAATTCTCTTCCCTTATTTATTATTATTATTATTATTATTATTAACCTAAATTAATATAATTATAAAATGCCTAATTAATTATAATAGCCACTTCTTATAGAGATTTATATTAAATAAATCTAAAAGTATTATATTTTCTAAAAATAAGGCCTCTTATAAGTTTAATTTACTCCTTTTAATTAATTTCTTTAATAAGGTATTTAATTTATTTAATTCCCTTTTTAATTATTAAATTATTATTAATTTATATTTATATATATAATTAGGATTTTATATCTAAAAGCTATAAAATTAATAATATTTATATAATTTATTAATTATATATTAAATATTATAATTAAAATTCCTTTTTTAAGTTTATTTTTATTTTTTATATTTAAACTAAAAAGCGCTTTATTTAGCTTTTTATTATTATATTTAAGTTTATTATAATAGCTTTAAGTAATTAAACTTTTATTATTTTATAAGGCTTAATAAAAATAATTTCTTATAAAATTTATTATAAAATGCAAATTATTAATTTATTAATCTAATTATTATATAATATTAATTAATTAAAATATAAAAAGGTAATTATAAATATTAGAATTAATTTATAATTAATTTTAAGGGAAAAAGGAGGCCTTTTATCCCTTTAGTATTAATTAAGGCGTAATATATTTACTTTAAATAGGGTTTTAATTAAGGTTATATTAAACTATTATAGCTTATAAGTATATATAATATAGTAAACTTTATTAATTTAAATTATTAGATATAATTTAAATATTAAGTTATTATTATTTATTTTATTAAAGAGAATTAATTTATTTTAATCCCCTTTTTAAATGCAATAAAGTAAAAAAAAAACCAAAAGAAAAAAGTTTTACTAAGAAATTCTTTAAATTAAAGAATAAAATAATTAATAATAATACTTTAAATAAAAATAAGAATATTTTTATTTACTTTATTATCCTCTTTATATTATATAATTATAATGCCCTTAAATATACCTTAATAATATTACTTAAAGTACTTAATATATAAATTTATAAGTTTCCCTTATTAATATTAAAGCTATTAAAAATATAAAAATTAGATTTAAAAAGAGATTACCTTAAATATAAAAACTATTTTAAAATATAAAATGTAATTATAAAATATATAATAATAAATATTTATATTAATATTTTATTTAGTAATAATATTATATATTATTAGGATGTAAAAAGGTATAAATTAAAAGCTAATCTTAATATAAACTTAGAGTTTATTATAAATAATAACTTATTTAATAATTTATTTAATAATTTATAAGAGCTAAAGAATATTAATGCATTAATATTTAATAATAATTAAACTATTAAGGCGTAAAAGCTTAATACTATTATAATACTATTATAATATTATATTTATATAAAATTAAAAATTAATTTTAATTCTTAAAATAATAAGAAGACAATTATAATTAATATAGAATATTTAATAGCTATGATTAAGAAATTATAAATATAATAAAAATTACTAAATATAATATTTATAAACATATTATAGCTTATAAATCTAAAGGGCTTTATAAGTAGAGTTATATAAGGGTTATATAATTAAAGTGAAATAGTATATATAAAAAAGGTATATATTAGTATTATTAAAGACTTTAATTTAGCTAGTTATAATTATAGCTAGCTATATTGCCCCTTTATGCCTTTAGGGCTTAGGGCTTATACTAATTAAGCTAAGTTTACCTTAGCTTGCTATTATTAGCTATTTAGTGGGCCTTTATTATATTAAGCTCCTTATAATTATCCCCCCCTTTTAAAAGCTTAGTCCTTAAGCTATTATTGCCTTATTATAATAGCTTTAATTAATTTTTTATTTTATAATTAATTATTATGCATTTTATATATTCTTTAAAATATTATTATTATTATTAAAAAGGAGAGAGAAATAGTGAAAAAATAAAGATAGAAAATTTAAAAGAAGATATAAAATAAGCTAATAAGCTTAAAGGAAATCTAATTAGATATTTAAAAAGAGAAGAAGAGGGCAGTTATAATAGTATAAGAATTACTTTAATTAAATAAAATGCAAAAGGTATAAAGTATAATATATTAAGGAAGATAAAGGGAGGAAAACCCCTATCTTTTATAAATAATATCTTATTAAATACTAATCTAATTAGAATATAAAGAGTATTAAATAAAAGATCTTTTTTATATAACTAGTTTATTAGTCTTATTATATAATTTAGTCTACTATTTATAAAGTAATTAAATAAAATATAAAAAGCTTATTTATTTATTATTTAATAGAATTTTCTATTTTATATTTATTTATAAATATAGTACTTTCTAATTAGGTAAAGTATATATAAAGCTGGCTTAATATATAAGTAATAATTATAATAAGTATTATATAATATAGTCTTTATAATATAGTATTAAGGATAATATATTTAATTACCTTATAGGGAAATAATATTATATTTCTTTATATATATTATATATAATAAGATATAAAATATAAAAAATATATTATTATAATCCTTAAATTTATATAAATCTAATAGTCCTATTTATAGTTTTATTAAAATAAAGATAAATAAGATATTTTTAATTAAATATTAAATTTCTTATAATAAGAGCTTTTATAGCTTCCCTAAAGCCTTATAGGATATATATCTATTATATATATATATTCTTTATAGGGCTTTTAAGATATATAACTCTTATTATTTAAGAATTAAATCCTGGTTTTATATTAAGAGAAAAATAAAAACCTCTTATAATTATTAATATTAAGGAAAAATATTTAAAATCTTTTATTTTTATATTTTTATTAATTTTATTAAAGGAAAATATTATCTTAAAACCTCTTCTTATATAGAGAAAATCCTAAAAGGAAGTAAAATAAAAAACTTTAAGTAGTTTCCCTATTATTTTCTAGATTATTTTTAGTTTTATAATTATATAAGAATATAGATCTTAAAAATCTATAAAAGTCTATAAGCCTTAAGGCTTTTATAAGAAAATCTATTATATTATCTTTAGACCTTATAGGAAATAATTTAATACTTCCTTTCTTAATTTTATCCCTATTAAAATAATAAGATATATTTATATATATTATTAAGGGATTTAAACCCTTTAATAGCCTTCCTTAAGGCTATATATTTAGCTTTATATATAGAATTTACTATATATTTTTATTTCCATTACTTAAATTACTATTTATATTATTATTACTATATATTATATTATAAGCTAAATATATATATTATTTATCTATTTAATAATTTATTAAAAATATAATCTCTTTTTTTAGTATATAATTCTATTAACTATTTTAATACTTTCTTATATAATTAGACCTTAATTAATCTTAGTGGGATTTTCTCCTTCCTTATTTATTATTATTAGTATTATTATTAAGCTAAATTAATAAGATTATTAAATACCTAATTAATTATAATAATTACTTTTTATAAAGATCTATATTAAATAGGTCTAAAAGTATTATATCTTCTAGAAATAAGGCCTCTTATAAATTTTATTTATTTTTCTTAATTAATTTTATTAATAAAATATTTAATTTCTTTAATTCCCTTTTTAATTATTAAATTATTAATGTATTAAGCCTTAATATATATTTATATATATAAATTAGGATTTTATATTTAAATATTCTAAAAGTAATTATTTTTATATAATTTATTAATTATATATTAAATATTATAATTAAAGTATTTTCTTTAAATAGCTTTTTATTATTTAGATTTAAGCTAATAAGTACTTTATTTAGCTTTTTATTATTATATTTAAGCTAATTTTAATAGCTTAAAGTAATTAAATTCTTATTATATTATAGGGCTTAATAAAGGTAATTTCTTATTAAATATATTATAATATATAAATTATTAATTTATTAATTAAATTATTATATAGTATTAATTAATTAAAATATAAAAAGATATTTTAATTAATTTATAAGGGATTTTAAGGGAAGAAGGAGGCTTTTTATCCCTTTAATATTAATTAAAAGGCAATATATGGTTTTAATTAACGTTATATTAAGTTATTAAGGCTTATAAAGTATATATAATATAGTAAATCTTATTATTTTAAGTTATTAAATTTAATTTAGGTATTAAGTTATTAAATTTAATTTAAGTATTAAGTTATTATTATTTATTTTATTAAACAGAATTAAGCTACTTTAATCCCCTTTTTAAATATAATAAAGTAAAAATAAATAAATAAAATTTTATTTAAAGTAACTTTAATTAATTATATTCTTATTTAAGAAAAATAATATTTATTTATTAATTTTCTATCTTTTAATTAAAAGCTTAATCTATTAATATAGCCTCTTATAATTATATTAAGAGAATCTAAGTCTAAATTATAATTATAAAATAACCCTATATTTTTATATTTATTTAAATATTTCTATATTAAATCTAGAGCTTTTTTATAGGAATAATCTAATTTAAATATAAATCTAATAGATTTATAATAGTATAATTTATATCTAGCCTAAGTTTTATAGCTAAATATAATAAGGAATTTATTTCCTATTAAAAAGCTAATATACTTTCTTTAGAAGGTTTTATAAAAGCTTTTATAAGCTTACTTCTAAAAATAAAGAGAATTTCAGCAATTCTTATATTATTTCTATTATATTTTACAAGTTTATTAATTATATATCTTATTTCATTTATATATAGCCCTTTATTCTCTCTATCTATAATTATTTATATTTCTAAAAAGTCTTTTATTTCCCCTAAAAATTAGAATTTAATTTTTTAGAATAGTAAATATATTATATTAAATATCTTACTTTTATTTATACTAATAATAATTAAGTTATCTATATAATATATTATAATAATTTAAAATTCCTTATTTATAAATATTCTTTTATTAAAAAATATAAAATTAAATTTTAATTTATATAAATTATTAAAGAGAAATTTCTACTAAAGCCTAAAGCTTTATTTTAAACTATATAGGGCTTTATTTAATTTTAAATATATATTTTAATTTTCTATATTTTTAAAGGATTTCTTTAAATCTTTATTTAGAGATTTAAATATTAATCCCCTAAACCCTATAAGCAAAATTAAGTATATCTCTTTATCTATATTAAAATGTATAAAGGCATCTTTTATATTATATTATAAAATTTCCTAATTTAAGCTAATTATTAATATAAAAAGAATTTTTATAATTTCTAGCTTCTAAATAATACTAAAGGTTTTATTATAATTTATATTATAAATTTAATTAAATCCTTATATAATTTATTAAGATTTATATTTAATTATATTATTATTAAAATTAGTTTTTAATTTATAAACTTAATAGCCTTTTAAGGCTTTTCTTTTAATAGAAAGCTTAAAAATACTTTATATATTTTATCTTAATAATTTATTTATTTCTAATTTTATTAAAATAGCCTAATTATTATTATTTATAGTTTAATTATAAGAGGAAGGTTTTATTATATTTATATCTTTTTATATTAAAAAATATATATTAGGAATTTCTATATAATCTTTATAGAATTTAATTAGCTTTTTAGAAATTATAATTAAAAATTCTTCCTTCTCTTTTATAAAGTTATTCTCTTTATTAAGATTTATATCCTTTTTATTAACATCTAAAATAGGATTTTTAAACTTATTATTTAGAAAAATATTTTTAAAATAATAATATCTCTAAATATTATCATAGTTCTTCTTTTATCGTCCTATATCTTATAAATATTATTACTATAATTTATAATAATGCCTTTATATACTCTAATATCTAATCTTATTATAGGGATTTTATTTTTATAATATATTATAAATCTAAAGATTTTTATATTTTTTAAATCTTTTATATTTAAAATTATATTATTTTTCTTTTCTATAAGGCATAAAAAACTTATAAAAAAGTAAGGAGTTCTATTATATATATATTCTATAGAATCTAGAGCTTCTGCCTATAGGAATTTAAATAAATTAACTATAAAGAAAATTCCTCTTAAATTATTAAATATAATTCTATTTATTCTTTTTATTGCCTTATTAAGCTCCTAAATATAAGGAAGTAAAAAATTATATATTATTCCTTTATCTTTATAATAATTTACTAAAAAATACTTATATTTTAAGGCATTATTAGAAAATATTTCTTTTATAGTAATATTTTTATTATTATTTTCTATATAAGCCTTATAATCCTTAAACTTTTTAATAATTTTAGATTTTATTTTTATTTTATGTATTTTTAAATATTTAATTCCTTTATTTAAGAGAATTATAAAGTATTTATATTATATAGCCTTTATAAACTTCTAATTTTATAAGACTATATATTATTAATTATTTTATCTAAAAACTTATAATTCCTTTTATTAGAAACTTTATTAATTTTATTTATAAATTTAGCTTAAAAATAGCTATTATATTACTATATTTTTATAAATTAGTCCTTTAAAATAATAAAATTATACTTGATTTTATTATTATCTTTATATTTCTTATTATATAGTTTAAAACGATATTTCCTTAAAGATTTACTATATAAATAATTTAATCTTAAATATTATTTATATATATCTATTATTTTATTCTTAATAATAGGTTTTTTATTCCTTTTCTTATTACTTTTATTATTCTTTATTTTAATAGGATTTATAATTAAAATATTATTATTCTATTTATTTATAATATATAAAGGAATATAATATAATTTCTTTTTAAGAAATCCTATAATTATATATTTATTTTCTCTAAAAAGATATATATTATTTCTTTTTATATAAGAGCTTATAAACTTTAGAGAAAACTAACTTATAATATTTACTTTAAGCTATAAATAAATATAATGTTTTTTATTAGGAATTTATTCTTATTATTAGGAAATTTTATATATAAATCTCTAATTCCTTTAATATAGATTATATAGGCTTTTCCTAAGAAAACTAGCTTATTAATAAATCTATAATTAAATAAAAAATCTTTATTTATAATTATATAAATTATAGCACTTATATTATAAATAAAATTAATAATATTTTTATTTATTTTCTTATTATATATATTTCTAATCTGAAAAATAGCTAAAACATACTCTAATTCTCTAATTATAACTCCTTACAATCTTCCATACTAATATCCTTATTTTTAGAGGAAATAGGGGTATAAAAACTGCTCTTAGAATCACTTTTATAAATTTCTAGGATTTCTTTTAACTTAAATAGTAATAAAGGTTCTAATTAATTAGAATTAGGAATAGGGATATATTCTCTAGCTATTATTAGTTTTTCCTATATTCTTTCTTATTTATCCCTTACTCTATTAGGTTTAGAATTCTTTTTATGGATTTTATCTTCCTCTTTATTAGCCCTATAGTTTTTAAAGCTAAATAAGGCTTTTTCTAAATATAAGAAAAAATAATCTTTTATTGTATACTTTTTTAGCTTATAATAGTTATAAAAAAGCCCTTCTTTTTACTTTTTTTAGGGGTTTTTACCCCTTATAAGTCTAATTTTCTAAAATTAATTTTAAATTCATTTAGATTTATTTAAAAAAGAGAATAAATAGGATTTTAATATATAAGTATTAGGATTATTTCTTAAAGCTTAAGAAATATTAATTATATAATTAGAGAAGTTTTTATTTAAATTATATAAAATCTAAATAATAATAACCTTTTTAAGGATTTTTATTTCTTTAAATAAAAGCTTATTAAAAAGTTCCTTAATTTTATTAAAATATTTTTTAATAAATAAATGATTTAAAAAAATATTAAAAGATTCTCTTATAAGAATAAATTTACTAATAAAACTAGCTAAATTATAAAGATTTTTAAGAGAATTTTAAGCTAATTTAATATTAATTATATATTTAATTTAAAATAAAGGGCTATTTTTAATTAAAAGGTTTATAATAATTAATACTTTTTAGGATTTTATATATCCCTTATTAAATAAAATATTAATAAGTTTTTCTTTAATAAGAATAGATTTAACCCTTATAGCCTAAATAATATAATTTTTATTACCCTTAAGCTTAATAATATTAAATTTATTTATAAAATCTATTTTTAAGATTTTTAATTAAAAGGCCTTAAAAATTATTTTAAGTATTTATATTAGGAATTTAGATTATAATATTTTAGATTTAATAATTAAGAAAAAGGAATATAGGAAAGTATATTATATTATAAAATGATTTAAGAAAAGAGCTTTTTAAAGGTATAGAATTTAAATAAATAGGAAGTTTTATTAAGGAGGTATAATTAATAATATATAATTTAGAATAATTAGAATTTAAAGGAAATTATTACTATTAAAGAGATTATAAAAATAATTAAATAGTATTATTAAAAGGGTTTTATTAAATATAATATTATAATATAATATTTAATATTAATTAATAATAAAAAATAGAAAATATATTAAAATAAAATATTAATAATAAAAAAGAAAAAATTATAAAAGTTATAAATATTTATAAAAAAGGTAATTAATAAAGAAGGGACTAATAATAAATTAAGAAAATAATATATTATTATTATTTAAAAGTTCTAAAGTATAAAATCTAGACTTATAATTTAAAAAGGAGAGAAAAATAATAAAAGAATAAAAATAGAAATTTTAAAAGAGGATATAAAATAAGCTAATAAATTTAAAGGAAATCTAATTAAAGATTTAAAAAGAGAAAAATAATATAATTATAATAATATAAAAATCACCTTAAATAAAATATAAAAAATATAATATATAATATGTTAAGAAAAATAAAAGAAGGAAAATCTCTATTTTTTATAAATAATATTTTATTAAATATTAATTTAATTAAAATATAAAAAATATTAAATAAAAAATCTTTTTTATATACTTAATTTAATATTCTTTTTACATAATTTAATTTATTATTTATAAAATAATTAAATAGAATATTAAAAGTTTATTTATTTATTATTTAATAAAATCTTTTATTTTATATGTATTTATAAATATAGTATTTTCTAATTAAATAAAATATATATAGGGCTAGCTTAATATATTACTAATTATCCTTTTTTTATTCTACCTAAAAAGGGGATTAAAATAGCCTAATTCTCTTTAATAAGATAAATAATAATAACTTAATACTTAAATTAAATCTAATAACTTAAATTAATAAAATTAATTATATATTTATAAGCCTTAATAACTTAATATACCCTTAATTAAAACCCTATTTAAAGTGAATATATTGCCTTTTAATTAAAAAGATAAAAAGCCTCCTTCTTCCCTTAAAATCTATTATAAACTAATTCTAATACTTATAACACCTTATATCTTAACTAATTAATACTATATAATAGCTAAATTAATAAATTAATAATTTAAAAATTATATTCTACAATATATTCTATAAAGAATTACCTCTACTAAGCCTTATAATATAATAGGGATTTAATTACTTAAAGCTATTAAAATAAGCTTAAATATAATAATAAAAGGCTAAATATAATACTTTCTAATTTAAATTTAAAAAAAAAATAGCTTAAAAAAGGCATTTTAATTATAATATTTAATATATAATTAATAAATTATATAGAAATAATTACCTTTATAGTATTTAAATATAAAATCCTAATTTATATATATAAATATATATATAAACCTAATATATTAATAATTTAATAATTAAATATCAAATTAAAGCAATTAAATATATTATTAAGAAAGTTAATTAAGAAAAATAAATTAAACTTATAAAAGGCCTTATTTCTAAAAAATATAATACTTTTAGATTTATTTAATATAGACCTCTATAAGAAGTGGCTATTATAATTAATTAGGTACTTAACAGTCTTACTAACCTAGCCTAATAATAATTATAATAATAAATAAGGGAGGAGAAAATCCCACTATAATTAAGGTAGTTAAAATAGTTAATAGAATTATATAGTAGGAAAAAGAGACTATATTTTTAATAAGTTATTAAATAGATAAATAATGCATATATTTAGCTTATAATATAATATTTATAGTAATAATAATATAAATAGCAATTTAAATAATAAAATATATTAATAATAATTATAAAAATAAATAGGTTTATTATAATAAGTATTATATAATATAATATTCATAATATAGTATTAAGGATAATATATTTAATTGCCTTATAGGGAAATAGTATTATATCCTTTTATATATATTATATATAATAAGATATAAAATATAAAAAATATATATTATTATAATCCTTAAATTTATATAAATTTAATAGTCTTATTTATAGTTTTATTAGAATAAAGATAAATAAGATATTCTTAATTAAATATTAAATTTCTTATAATAAGAGCTTTTATAATAAATAAATAAATTAAATTATTATATATTATATTAAGGATATCATATTATATTATATTCTTATTAATGCCTTATTTACTTATTATAATAAATTCTATTTAATATAAAAATTAGCACTTTTTCTTTTAAGAAATATTAAAAATTATATATTAAATATAATTTATAATTATATATATTATTAATATATTTATTATAATTATTATTAAATTAAATTTAGAATATTTTATATTATTATAATTATTATTTAAAGGGCTTTTATTTAATATATATATTTATTAATATAAACTAATTATAATTAAGAAATTATTTATAAAAAGAGGGCTTCCCCCTTTCCTTATTTTAGATTTTAGAATATTAATTATAATTATTTTTATTAATTGAATTATTTTAAATTGTATATTATTATAACCCTCTTAAACCCCTACTTCTAAATATTCAACTAGATTTCTTCTCTTCTTTTATTTTATCTCTTTAGCTTCTTTTAAAGTTTCCTACTATTACTTTCTCTATTTTCTTATATCTTTTTACTATTAGCTAAATTGCTTATTAATAGCTTTATAAAGAGCTTAGCTAAGGAGCCTTTAAAATACTTTATATAATAGCTAAAGCTTATTAACCTTTTAGTAAGGTTAGTATAAGTTAGAAAGGAGGAATTAAAATAAGAGGAAATAATAGCTATAATATAAATTAGCTAGGCAGTAAAGCTATTAAGCTAAAGGGGTATATTAAATTAGGTTATATATATAGCCTTATATATAGAAGGTTATATAACTAATAGGCCCGCAGCTTAGTTATATAGTAGGCAGTAAATAGTTATTAAGCTATAATAAGGGAGGAAAAATGGGGCCTTTTAGGGCAGGAGCAGAGTTTTAAGTTAAATATATATAATATAATAGAGTCAGGGCCCACAACTTCGTCACCCCACAACTTTAGCACATGTCTTATTTAAGAGCTATTATTTTAAAAATTAATATCAAATAGAAATAAAATAGTTATAAGATTAGGGTTTTAAGATATTAATATAAAGATAGATATATTATATATATATAGTTTTTATTTTTATATAAAAGCTATTATTATAATTATAATTATAAATTAATTATATATATATATATATATAAAGAATATATATATAAATAATTTAAAGTAAATAGAAATAGAATAGCTATAAATGTAAGATTAAAATATTTATATTTTATATATAAGGTAAATATATTATATATAAAGAGAGATAATTAAATAGCTTATTAATACTTTTAACTTAAATTATAAATTAATATTCTTATTAATAAAATTATTTTATAAGCTAATATAATAAATAAAAAGAAAATAAAGAAAGGGGAAATTTTATATATAAATAAATATATATAAAATATAATTTCATAAGAACTTTTTTTAAAAATAAAATATATATATAAATATAATTTATTATAATAAATATTATAAAAAGGTTTAATTTAATTAATTAAAAATAAAGATTTAAATAAAATCTTTATTTAAATATAATTTTATATATTTTAGATTATATATAATAATATGTAAAAAGCTTAAAACTTTAGGTTTTAAGTTAACGTATAAACTTTCTAACACCCTAGGGTTTCTAACACTATATCTTACTATATGTTTCCTAATAAAACTTCTATAACTTTAAAAGCCTATAATTAAAAAGCTAAAATAGCTATAAGGCTGGAGTAAAATTTATATAGTTTCATAAAGGAATATATTTTTATTTAAGGATGTTATATAATTATGCTTTATATATTTAATTATATATTTTAATAAAAACTTATAATATCTTATTTTCTTATTAAATATTAAAAAATCCTAATAAAAAAAAGGACTTAATATTTAGGAAATAAATAAGAAATAAAATACTTATAAAGCTAATCTTTTTAATATAAAATATTTTAATATAATATTATTTAAAATATTAAAAATAATATTTCTAAATATAATATTTAATATATTATTTATTTAAAAAAGAATTAATTTTTCTTTTTATATTTAAAAAGAGGATTAAAATAGCTTAATTCTCTCTAATAAAATAAATAATAATAACTTAATACTTAAATTAAATTTAATACCTTAAATTCATAAGGTTTATTATATTATATATATTTATAAGCCTTAATAATTTAATAGAACCTTAAGTAAAATCTTGTTTAAAATAACTATATTACCCTTTAGCTAATATTAAAAGAATAAAGGGCCTCTTTGTTCCTTTAAAATTAATTATAAATTAATTCTAATATTTATAACTTTTTATATTTTAAATAATTAATAATATATAATAGCTAAATTAATAAATTAATAATTTATATTTTAAAAAGATTTTATAAAAATTATTTTTATTAAGCCTTATAAAATAATAAAGATTTAATCACTTAAAAAGCTATTAAAATAAGCTTAAATATAATAATAAAGAGCTAAATAAAGCACTTTTTAGCTTAAATATAAAAAATAAGAATAAGCTTAAAAAAGGTATTTTAATTATAATATTTAATATATAATTAATAAATTATATAGAAATTTTTAAATTTATAGTTTTTAAATATAAAATCCTAATTTATATATATAAATATAATTTAATAATAATTTAATAATTAAAAAGGGAATTAAATAAATTAAATATTTTATTAAAGAAGTTAATTAAGGGGGGAAAATTAAACCTATAAGAGGCCTTATTTCTAGAAGATATAACACTTTTAGATCTATTTAATATAGACCCTTATAAGAAGTGGCTACTGCAATTAGTCAGGCACCTTATAGTTATGCCTAATAATAATAATAATGATGATAAATATGGGAGGAGAATTTTATTAAGTTGAAAAGGTTAATAGAATTAGTAGGAAATAGAGATTATGTTTTTAAGTTATTAGATAGATAAATAATATATATATTTACTTATAATGTAATATATAGTAATAGTAATATAAATAGTAATTTAAATAATAGATTTAATATATTATTAAAAATTCTTTTTTCCCTTAAGAAAAATAATAAACTATTAAAAATATTTATATATAAAATTAATTATACTTAATAGATATTTTATTTATAGAAATAAAAATATAAATATAATAGAAAATTAAAATAGAACTTATAAATACTTTTTTCTAATTAATTATAAAGGTTTTAAATTTATTAATATTTTATAAGTAAATAAGAATTTATAATTTTAATTTTAATTTAAGATATATATATAAGCTTTATACACAACAGAATATTTAAATATACTACATAAGCTATAATATATTATAAATCTTAAAATAGATTCTTTATAGCTACTTTAGCTATTTAATTATAGATTTTTAAAATTATAGAGACTTTATTAGGAAATATATAGTAAGAGAAGGTGTTAGAAACCCCGGGGTGTTAGACAGTCCGTGAGTTAACTGATAATTATATACATATTTAATTTTAAAAGATATTTAATATATTAAATATATTAAATATTAATAAATTAATTAAAAATAAATTAATATACTTAAAGTTTAATAATAAGATTCTTTAATATATTAGATAAATAAATTTAAGATTAATTATAAAATATATTAAATTTTCTCTATATTAAAGAACTTTAAAAGATCTTTATTTTTATATATATTATAATACTTTTAATTAATTAAAATTTTAATTTAAGGTTATTTTATATATATATATATTATATTAGTTTATAAATATTATATATAAATATATATTATAAAAGTCTAAATTTATATTAATATATATAATAAAATCTTAATCATTATATAAAATACATAATATAATTATATATTTTAATATCTTTATTAAATCTATTATTTAAATTACTATTTATATTATTATTACTGCAAATATTATATTATAAGCTAGATATATATATTATTTATTTATCTAATAACTCATTAAAAATATAATCTCTTTTTCCTATTATATAATTCTATTAACTATTTTAACCCTTTCTTATATAATCAGACCTTAATTATAGTAGGAATTTCTCCTCCCTGATTTATTATTATTATTATTATTAGGCCAGATTAATAAGACTATTAAGTGCCTAATTAATTATAATAATTACTTCTTATAAAAATTTATATTAAATAAATCTAAAAATATTATATCTTTTAAAAATAAAGCTTCTTATAAATTTAATTTATTTCTTTAATTAATTTTCTTAATAAAATATTTAATTTTTTTAATTTTATTTTTAATTCTTAAATTATTAATATATTAAGCTTATATATATATTTATATATATAAATTGGGATTTTATATTTATATATATAAATTAGGATTTTATATTTATATATATAAATTAGGATTTTATATTTAAATATTATAAAAATAATTATTTTTATATAATTTATTAATTATATATTAAATATTATAATTAAAATGCTTTTTTTAAATTACTTTTTATTTTTTATATTTAAATTAAATAATATTATATTTAGCTTTTTATTATTATATTTAGCTTTTTATTATTATATTTAAGCTTATTTTAATAGTTTTAAGTAATTAAATTTTTATTATATTATAAGGCTTAATAAAGATAATCCCTTATAAAATATATTATAAAATATAATAATTTTTAAATTATTAATTTATTAATTTAGCTATTATATAGTATTAATTAATTAAGATATAAAGAATTATAAGTATTAAAATTAATTTATAATAGGTTCTAAGGGAAGAAGGAATAATAAGCTTTTTATCTTTTTAATTAAGAAGTAATATATTTATTTTAAATAGGGTTTTAATTAAGATTATATTAAATTATTAAGGCTTATATATATATAATTAACCTTATTAACTTAAATTATTAGATTTAATTTAGGTATTAAGTTATAATTATTTATCTTATTAGAGAGAATTAAGCAATTTTAATCCCCCTTTTAAATATAAAAAAGAAAAAAGAAAAAAGAAAAGAAAAAAGAAAAGAAATTATCTTTATTAAATAATAGAATTTCTAAAGACTTTAAAATATATTTTAGTATAAATAATTCCTAAAATAATAAATAAAATTTCTATCTTTAAAAATTCCTTTTTATTATATGTTTAATTATTATTTAAATTACTATTTATATTACTATTATTATGAATATTATAATATAAATTAAATATATATATTATTTATTTATTTAATAATTTATTAAAAATATAATCTCTTTTTCCTATTATATAATTCTATTAACTATTTTAACCCTTTCTTATATAATTAGACCTTAATTTATCTTAATAGGATTTTCTCTTCCCTTATTTATTATTATTATTATTATTATTAGGCTAAATTAATAAGACTATTAAGTATTAAATTAATTATAATAGCTACTTCTTATAAAAATTTATATTAAATAGGTCTAAAAGTATTATATTCTTTAAAAATAAGGCTTTTAATAAATTTAATTTATTTCTTTTAATTAGCTTTTTTAATAAAATATTTAATTTCTTTAATTCCCTTCTTAATTATTAAATTATTAATATATTAAGTTTTTATATAATTTATATATATAAATTAAGATTTTATATTTAAATATTATAAAAATAATTATTTATATATAATTTATTAATTATATATTAAATATTATAATTAAAATGCTTTTTTAAATAGCTTTTTATTTTTTAAATTTAAATTAATAAATATTATATTTATCTTTTTATTATTATATTTAAGTTTATTTTTATAATTTTTAATAATTAAATTCTTATTATATTATAAGGCTTAATAAAAATAATCTTTTATTAAATTTATTATTATTAATTTATTAATTTAATTATTATATAATATTAATTAATTAAAGTATAAAAAATTATAAATATTAGAATTAGTTTATAAAGGATTCTAAAGGAAGAAAGAATAAGCTTTTTTATCCTTTTAGTATTAATTAAAAGGTAATATATATATTTTAAATAGGGTTTTAATTAAGATTATATTAAATTATTAAGGCTTATAAGTATATATATAATATAATAAACCTTATTATTTTTAGTTATTAGATTTAATTTAGGTATTAACTTATTATTATTTATCTTATTAGAGAGAATTAAGCTGCTTTAATCCCCTTTTTAGCTATAATGAAGTAAAAATAAATAAATAATTTAAATTACTATTTATATTCTTATTATTTCATATTATATTATTAGTAAATATATATATTATTTATCTATTTAATAATTTATTAAAAATATAATCTCTTTTTCCTATTAATTCTATTAATCCTTTTAACCCTTTAACTTTTTTATATAATTAAACCTTAACTATAGTTAAATTCTTCTGCCTTATTTATTATTATTGCTACTCTTATTAAGCAAGATTAATAAGCATATTAAATCCCTAATTAGTTATAATAGTTACTTTTTATAGGGATCTATATTAAATAGGTCTAAAAGTATTATATCTTTTGGAAATAAAGCCTCTTATAAGTTTAATTTATTCCTCTTAATTAACTTTACTAATAAAATATTTAAATCTTTTTTTATTCTTTTTGTTTTTGCTCTATTGCACCCAAAAGTGGTATCAAAGCAGCCTAAGTCTCTCTAATAAGATAAACAATAATAACTTAATACCCAAGTCAGATCCAGTAACTCAAGACAATAAGGTTTACTGCATTATGCGTTTGCACTGACGGTAATGTAAATAGTAATTTAAACAATAGATATTTAATTTTATATATTTAATTTGTAATTATTAATTTCTCTTTAGATTATATTTATATAAAAGTCTATATATTAAAATTAGGATTTTATATATAAAGGCTATAAAGTTAATAATTTCTATATAATTTATTAGCTTTATATTAAATATTAGAATTAAAATACCTTTATTAAGCTTATTTTTATTTTTTATATTTAGGCTAAAAAGCACTTTATTTAGCTTTTTATTATTATATTTAAATTTATATTAATAGCTTTAAGTAATTAAATCTTTATTATATTATAAAGCTAAATAGAGGTAATTTCTTATAAAATATATTTAGTTTTTACATTATTAATATCTTAATCTAGGTATTCTATAGTATTAATTAGTTAGGATATAAGGAGTTATAGGTATTAGAATTAATTTATAATAGATTTTAAGGGAAGAGGGAATAATAGGCCTTTTATCCTTCTAATATTAATTTAAAGGTAATATATTAATTTAAAATAGGGTCTTAATTAAGTTTATATTATAGTACTAAGGCTTATAAATATATATAATATAATAAACCTTATTAATTTAAATTATTAGATTTAATTTAAGTATTAAATTATTATTATTTATCTTATTAGAGAGATTTAGGCTATTTTAATCCCCTTTTTAAGTATAATAAAGCTAAAAAGAAAGGGGTTGATAATAATTCTATATTATATTATAAGCTAAATATATATATTATTTACTAATTTAATAATTTTTTAAAAAATATAATCTCTTTTTTTTATTAGTTTTTTTAAATTCTTTTTTATATAATTAGATTTTAATTATATGATTTTCTTCTTTATTTATTATTATTATTATTATTAAATTAAATTAATTAGTTTATTAAATACCTAATTAATTATAATAGTTACTTTTTATAAAAGTTTATATAAAATAAATCTAAAAATATTATATTATTTAGAAATAAAGCCTCTTATAAATTTAATTTATTTCTTTTAATTAGCTTCTTTAATAAAATATTTAACATTATTTATCTTATTATTAATTATTAATTTATTTTTAGCTTATATTTATATAGGAAATTATATATTTATATTAAAATCTTTTAATTAAAAGGTATAAAAATAACTATTTTATATAATTTATTAATTCTATTATTTAAATTACTATTTATATTATTATTACTATAAATATTAAATTATAAGCTAAATATATATATTATTTATATATTTAATAATTTATTAAAAATATAATCTCCTTTTCTTATTAACTCTATTAATATTTTTAACCACTTAGCTTTCTTATATAATTAGACCTTATTTAATCTTTATAAGATTTTCTCCTTCCTTATTTATTATTATTATTATTATTATTATTAGGCCAAATTAATAAGATTATTAAATACTTAATTAATTATAATAGCTATTTCTTATAAAAATCTATATTAAATAAATTTAAAAATATTATATCTTTTAAAAATAAGGCCTCTTATAAATCTAATTTATTTTCTTTAATTAGCTATTTTAATAAAATATTTAATTCTTTTAATTTCTTTTTTAATTATTAAAATATTAATATATTAAGTCTTAATATATATTTATATATATAAATTAAGATATTATATTTATATATTATAAAAATAATTATTTTTATATAATTAATTAATTATATATTAAATATTATAATTAAAAAATTTTTTTTAAATTATTTTATATATTTTTAATTTAAATTAATAAATATTTTATTTAGGTTTTTATTATTTTATTTAAATTTATTTTAATAGCTTTAAATAATTAAGCTTTTATTATTTTATAAGGCTTAATAGATATAATCCTTTATAAAATATATTATAAAATATAAATAATTAATTTATTAATTTAAATATTATTATTAAATTCTTTTATTTTTTTACTTTATTATATATATAAAGGGGATTAAAGTCGCTTGATTCTCTTTAATAAGATAAATAATTATAACTTAATACCTAAATTAAATCTAATAATTTAAATTAATAAGATTAATTATATATTTATAAGCCTTAATAGCTTAATATTATCTTAATTAAAACCCTATTTAAAGTAAATATATTGCCTTTTAATTAAAAAGATAAAAGGCTTATT
The DNA here is from genome assembly GCA_013420875.1 of Thelonectria rubi. NCBI lineage: Eukaryota > Fungi > Ascomycota > Sordariomycetes > Hypocreales > Nectriaceae > Thelonectria > Thelonectria rubi. Next base: position 20,128 of record WMHX01000349.1, read on the forward strand.
ACTCTTTCTTCTCTTAATATTTATTATAAATTAATTCTAATATATATAATTCTTTATATTTTAATTAATTAATACTATATAATAATTAAATTAATAAATTAATAATAATATATTCTATAAGAGATTATTTTTATTTTACCCTATAATATAATAAAAATCAAAATACTTAAAATTATTAAAATAAACTTAAATATAATAATAAAAAATTAAATATAATATTTTTTTATTTAAATTTAAAAAATAAAAAATAATTTAAAAAAAATATTTTAATTATAATATTTAATATATAATTAATAAATTATATAGAAATAATTATTTTTATAATATTTAAATATAAAATCTTAATTTATATAAATAAATATATATATAAATTTAATATATTAATAATTTAATATTTAAAAATAAAATTAAAGAAATTAAATATTTTATTAAGAAGATTAATTAAAGAAAATAAATTAGATTTATAAGAGGCCTTATTTTTAAAAAATATAATATTTTTAGACTTTTTTAATATAGATTTTTATAAGAAATAATTATTATAATTAATTAGGCATTTAATAGTCTTATTAATCTGGCCTAATAATAATAATAATAATAAATAAAGGAGGAGAAAATCCTATTAGAATTAAGGTAATTAAAATAGTTAATAGAATTAATAAGAAAAAGAGATTATATTTTTAATAGGTAATTAGATAAATATATAATGTATATATCTAGCTTATAATATAATATATAGTAATAGTAATATAAATAATAATTTAAATAATAGAATTTAAATATTATATAATATTAATTAATTAAAATATAAAGAATTATAAATATTAGAATTAAAATATAATAAAATTTAAAGGAAGAAGGAATAATAGGCTATTTTTCCCTTTAAATAAAAAGGCAATATATTTACTTTAAATAGAGTTTTAATTAAGATTATACTAAATTATTAAGATTTATAAGTATATATATAGTTAATTTTATTAATTAGATTTAATTTAGATATTAAGTTATTATAATTTTTTTAACTGCAATAAAGTAAGGAAAATAAAGAAATTTATTTATTTTATTTATTTTATTATATTTAAAAAGGGGATTAAAATATCTTAATCCACTCTAATAACGTAAATAATAATAATTTAATATATAAATTAGATTTAATAATTTTAATATTTTTTATATTTTACTTAATTAATACTATATAATAGCTAGACTAATAAATTAATAATCTAAAAGCTATTATATTCTATAATATATTCTATAAGAGATTATCTTTATTAAGCCTTATAATATAATAAAGATTTAATTACTTAAAGCTATTAAAATAAGCATAAATATATTAATAAAGAGCTAAATAAAGCACTTTTTGTTTAAATATAAAAAATATAAATAAGCTTAAAAAAGCAATTTTAATTATAATATTTAATATATAGCTAATAAATTATGTAGAAATTATTAATCTTATAGCTTTTAAATATAAAATCTTAATCTATATATATATATAGACTTTTATATAAATATAATTTAAAAAGAAATTAAATAATTAAAAATAATAATAAAAAAGATATTAATAATTAATAATAATAATAAAAAAGAAAATCTTTTATTATCCTAATTCCATTTATATAGCTAAATATAAAGATCTAAAATAGTTAATTAATTCTTTATATTTTTAAATAGTAATTACTCCTTTTAGGCTAGAAAATCAATTAGGCTAGATTAAGGAAAACCTTAAATAGATATAAACCCTTATTCTAAATGCTATTTTAAAAACCTTATTTAAGCGCTCTAATAGATTTAAATTTAATATTAATTAATCTAGTCCCTTATTTATTTATTTATTAATCTATTCTATTACCTCTATATTTCTATCCTATTTCTTACTTTAAAGCTCCTCTAAATTAAATATAAACTAGCTTATTATAATCATAATAATAAATATAATAATAATATATATATATAATATTATATATATAATTATATACCTTATTATATATTTTAGGTCTTTAAGTTAATATATATAAGCTAAAATTATAACTGCCCCTTTTAATTAGGCCTATTAAGTGCTTTAGTAATATTAGCATTCTATTTTTACTAGCTTATAGGGATTAAGGGTTTAATTCTTTTAGTGATTAATTTTTATAGCTATAAGTTATAATAAGTATTGCATTAATATAATAAGTCTACTTAAAAAAAATTATACTTTAGGCCAGATTTAAACTAATAACTTTATATAAGTAAGGGTCCTAGATATATAATTATTATACTATTAGGGGATAATTAAAAATAATAAAAATAAAAATAAATATCTTATTAAGAAAATTAATTAAAAAAAGAATTAACTTTATAAAAGGCCTTATTTTTAGAAGATATAATACTTTTAGACCTATTTAATATAAACCTCTATAAGAAATAGCTAGTATAATTAATCAGGAACTTAATAGTCTTATTAATCTAGCTTAATAATAATAATAATAATAATAAATAAAGCAGCAGATTTTTTATTATAATTAAGATCTAATTATATAAAAAGGTTAAAAGGTTAAAAAGGTTAATAAAATTAATAAGAAAAAAACATTATATTTTTAATAAATTATTAGATAGATAAATAATATATATATATATCTATTTATAATATTATATATAGTAATAGTAATATAAATAATAATTTAAATTATAGATTACCTATATATTAAATGTTATAGTTAAGATATTTTCTTTAAATACATTTATATCCCCTAAATTTAAATTAATAAATATTTTATTTAGCTTTTTATTATTATATTTAAGCTTATTTTAATAACTTTAAAGAATTAGGCCTTTATTATCTTATAAAGCCTAATAAATATAATCCCCTATAAAATATATTATAAAATATTTAATTCTTTTTAGTTTTTATTATATTTTATTATACTTAAAAAAGGGGTTAAAATAGCCTAATTCCCTATAATAAAATAAATAATAATAATTAAATATTTTAAGTAGATTAAATAATTTAAATTAATAAGGTTTATTATATTATATATACTTATAAGCCTTAATAATTTAATATAACCTTAATGAAAACCTTATTTAAAATAAATATATTACTTTTTACTTAATATTAAAGGAATAAAAGGCCTATTATTTATCTTCTTTTAAAATTAATTATAAATTAATTTTAATATTTTCTTATATTTTAATTAATTAATACTATATAATAGCCAGATTAATAAATTAATAACCTAAAACTTATATTTTATAAGATATATTATAAAAGATTATTTTTATTAAACTTTATAAAATAATAAGAATTTAATTATTTAAAATTATTAAATAAACTTAAATATAATAATAAAAAAATAAATAAAATACCTTATAATTTATATATAAAAAATAGAAATAAACTTAAAAAAGTATTTTAATTATAATATTTACTATATTTAAATATTTATATTATTATTTGTATTATTATTATTATATATTATATTATAAAGAGACATATATATTATTTATTAATCTAATAATTTATTAAAAATATAGTCTCTATTTCCTGCTAATTCTATTAAGCTTTTTAAGCTAAAATTCTCCTCCTTTATTTATTATTTTTATTATTATTATTATTATTTTTATTATTATTATTATTATTATTATTATTATTATTATTATTATTATTACTTTTAAGCTAAATTAATAAGATTATTAAATCCTTAAATAATTATAATAATTACTTCTTTTAAAAATTTATATTAAATAAATCTAAAAATTTTATATTTTTAAAAAAAAAAGAATTTATAAATTTAATTTCTTTTTTTAAATTGAATTTTTTTAATAAAATATTTAATTTAATTTAATTTATAGTATTATTACTATTCAAATTCTAGCCTTTAATTATAAATAACCTTATTAATAAGCCTAAAAATATTATATTATAAATAAATATATATACTATTTATCTATTTAATAATTTATTAAAAATACAATCTTTATTTCCTATTAATTCTATTTACTTTTATAATTTAATAAAATATTAATTTATTAATCTAATTATTATATAATATTAATTAATTAAAATATAAAAAAATTATAAATATTAAATTTAATTTATAATTAATTTAAAAAAAGAAAAAAGCTTTTATATTTTATAATATATTTTATAAAGAATTATTTTTATTAAGCTTTATAATATAATAAAGATTTAATTATTTAATATTATTAAAATAAATTAAAATATAATAATAAAAAATTAAATAAAATATCTTTTCTTTTTAATAAAAAAAAAAAAAGTTTTTTTTTAATTATAATATTTAATATATAATTAAAATATTACATAAAAATTATTAATTTTATAATTTATATATATAAAATTCTAATTATTATATATAGATTTTTATTTATTTTATTTTATTTTATTATATTTAAAAAGGGGATTAAAATAGCTTAATTCTCTATAATAAGATAAATAATAATAATTTAATAATTAAATTAGATTTAATAATTTAAATTAATAAGGTTTATTATATTATATATATTTATAAGCCTTAATAATTTAATATAATTTTAATTAAGACTTTATTTTAAATAAATATATTACCCCTTAATTAATACTAAAAGAATAAAAGGCCTATTACTTCTTCTTCCTTTAATTAAATCCCTAATATTTTATAGGGCCTAATAAAAATAATCCCTTATAGAATTTATAATTATTAATTTATTAATTTAATTATTATATAATATTAATTAATTAAAATATAAAGAATTATAAATATTAGAATTAATTTATACTTAATTTTAAAGAAAGAAGGAGGCCTTTTAGTTTTTTAATATAAATTAAAAGGTAATATATTTATTTTAAATAGAGTATTAATTAAGATTATATTAAATTATTAAGGCTTATAAATATATATAATATAATAAACCTTATTAATTTAAATTGTTAAATCTAATCTAATTATTAAATTATTATTATTTATCTTATTATAAAGACTTAAGCTATTTTAATCCTCTTTTTAGGTATAATAAATTAAAGAAATAAAAATATATTATTAATTTATTTAATAATTTATTAAAAATATAATTTTCTTTTCTTATTATATAGTTTTATTAACCTTTTTTACCCTTAAGCTTTTTTATATAATTAGATCTTAATTATAAGATTTTCTTCTCCCTTATTTATTATTATTATTATTATTATTAGGCTAGATTAATAAGATTTTTAAGTATTTAATTAATTATAATAATTACTTTTTATAAGGATTTATATTAAATAGGTCTTAAAATAGAATTTTTTTTTTTTATTTTAGAAATAAGGCCTCTTATAAGTTTAATTTCCCCTTTATAATTAGCTTTCTTAATAAAATATTTAGTTTTATTTATTTATTATTAATTATTAATTTCTCTTTAAATTATATTTATATAGAAATTAATTATATATTAAATATTATAATTAAAATGCCTTTTTTAAGCTATTTTATATTCTTTATATTTAAATTAAAAAGTATTATATTTAGCTCTTTATTATTATATTTAAGCTTATTTTAATAGCTTTAAGTAATTAAATTTCTATTATATTATATAGCCTAATAAAAGTACTCCCTTATAAAATATATTATAAAATATTATTAATTTATTAAGCTAATTATTATATAATATTAATTAATTAAAATATTAAGAATTATAAATATTAGAATTAATCTATAATAAAATCTAAAGTAAGAAATAATAATAGGCCTTTTATCCCTCTAATTAAAAGGTAATATATTTACTTTAAATATAGTTTTAATTATAGTTATATTAAATTATTAAGGCTTATAAATATATATATAATTAACCTTATTAATTTAAATTATTAGATTTAATTTAGGTATTAAATTATCATTATTTATCTTATTAAAGAGAATTATGCTATTTTAATCCCCTTTCTAAATATAATAAAGTAAATAATAATTTAAATAATAAAGAAAATATATTATAAAATATAAAATATTCATTTATTAATCTAATTATTATATAATATTAATAAATTAAAATAAATAGAATTTTAAATATTAGAATTAATTTATAATTAATTTAAAGAAAAAAAAGAATTATTAGCTTTTTATCTTTTTAATATTTATTAAAAAGTAATATATTTATTTTAAATAAGGTCTTAATTAAGATTATATAAAATTCTTAAAGTTTAATTTCTTTTTTCTTTTATTTTATTATACCTAAAAAGGGGATTAAAATAGCTTTCTCTTTAATAAAATAAATAATATTAATTTAATATTTAAATTAAATATAATAAATTAAATTAATAAGGTTTACTATATTATATATATTTATAAGCCTTAATAATATAATATAATCTTAATTAAAAGCCTATTTAAATTAAATATATTACCTCTTAATTAATATTAAAAAAATTAAAAGCTTATTATTCTTTTTATCTTTAAAATCCCTTATAAATTAATTTTAATATTTAAAAATCTTTATATTTTAATTAATTAATATTATATAATAATTAAAATAATAAATTAATTATAATATATTTAAAAAGAGATTATTTCTATTAAGCTCTATAAAATAATAAAAATTTAATTACTTAAAGTTATTAATATAAATTTAAATATAATAATAAAAAGCTAAATAAAATATTTATTTATTTAAGTTTAAAAAATAAAAAATTATTTAAAAAATTATTTTAATTATAATATTTAATATATAATTAATAAATTATATAAAATTAATTAATTTTATAATATTTATATATAAAATATTAATTTATATATATAAATATATATTAAATCTTAATATATTAATAATTTAATAATTAAAAAGGAAATTTAAAAAATTAAATCTTTTATTAAAAAAAAGAATTAAAAAAAAAAGAATTTATAAAAAATCTTATTTTTAAAAGATATAATACTTTTAGATCTATTTAATATAAATCCTTATAAAAAGTAGCTATTATAATTAATTATGCACTTAATAGTTTTATTAATTTAGCATAATAATAATAATAATAATAAGAAATAAGGGAGGAGAAAATCCTATTAAGCCTAATTAAGGTCTAATTATGCAAGAAAGCTAAGGGATTAAAATAGTTAATAGAATTAATAGGAAAAAGAGACTGCATTTTTAATGAGTTATTTAATAGATAAATAATATATATATCTAGCTTGCAATATAATATGTAGTAATAGTAATATAAATAGTAATTTAAATAATAATTATTAAGGCTTATAAATATATATAATATAATAAATTATATTAATTTAAATTATTAAATTTAATTTAAATATTAAGTTATTATTATTTATTATATTAAAGAGAATTAAGTAATTTTAATCCCCTTTTTAAATATAAGAAAATTAAAAATAAAAATCTTTTATTATCTTCATTCCACTTATATAACTAAATATAAGAATTTAAGGCATTTAATTAATGCTTTATATTTTAAATAGTAATTACTCCTTTTAGTCTAGAAAATTAATTAAGCTAAATTAAGGAAAACCTTAAAGAGATATAAACCCTTATTTTAAATATTACTTTAAGAACCTTATTTAAGCGTTTTAATAGATTTAAATTTAATATTAATTAATCTACTCTTTATTTATTTATTTATTAATCTATTTTATACTTAAAGGCTCCTTTATATTAAATATAAATTAGTTTATTATAATCTTAATAGTAAATTTAATAATAATATGTATATATAGTATTATATATATAATTATATATTTTATTATATATATAATTATATATTTTATTATATATCTAATTATATATTTTATTATATATATAATTATATATTTTATTATATATATAATTATATATTTTATTATATATATAATTATATATTTTATTATATATTTTAGGTCTTTAAGCTAATATATATAAATTAAGGTTATAATTGCCCCTTTTAATCAGGCCTATTAGGTGCCTTAGTAGTATTAATATTCTATTTTTACTGGCCTATAGAGGCTAGGAATTTAATTGCCTTAATAACTAGTTTTTATAGCTATAGGTTGCAATAAGTATTATACTAATGCAGTAAGTTTACTTAAAACAAATTATATTTTAAGCTAGATTTAAATTAATAATTTAAATATAAATAAGGGTCCTAAATATATAATTACTATACTATTAGGGGATAAGAAAATAAAAAGAAAGTTTTATTATCTATTTAATAATTTATTAAAAATATAATCTCTTTTTCTTATTAATTCTAGTAATCTTTTTAATCTTTTTTTATATAATTAAACCTTAATTTATTATAATAAAATTCTCCTCCCTTATTTATTATTATTATTATTATTATTATTATTAAATTAAATTAGTATTTATTTATTTAAAAAGTTTTTTATTATTATACCTAAAAAGGGGATTAAAGCAGTTTAATTCTCTTTAATAAAATAAATAATAATAATTTAAGATTTAAATTAAATCTAATAATTTAAATTATTATATTTTACTATATTATATATATTTATAAGTATTAATAATTTCATATAATCTTAATTAAAATATTATTTAAATTAAATATATTACTTTTTAATTAATATTAAAAAAATAAAAGGCTAATTTTTTCCCTTAAAATCCCTTATAAATTAATTCTAATATTTATAATTTTTTATATTTAAATTAATTAATATTATATAATAACTAAATTAATAAATTAATAATAATATATTTAATAAAAAATTATTTATATTTAATTTTATAATATATTAAAAGATTTAATTATTAAAAAGTATTAAAATAAAGTTAAAAATAATAATAAAAAGCTAAATAAAATAATTATTAATTTAAATTTAAAAAGGAAAATATTATTTAAAGAAAATATTTTAATTATAATTTTTAATATATAATTAATAAATTATATAAAAGTAATTACTTTTATAATATTTAAATATAAAATATTAATTTATATATATAAATATATATTAAGATTTAATATATTAATAATTAAATATTTAAAAAGGGAATTAAGGAAATTAAATATTTTATTAAAAAAGCTAATTAAGAAAAATAAATTAAATTTATAATAAGCCTTATTTTTAAAAGATATAATATTTTTAGACCTATTTAATATAAATCTTTATAAAAAGTAATTATTATAATTAATTAGGTATTTAATAATCTTATTAATTTAGCCTAATAATAATAATAATAATAATAAATAAAAAAGGAAAAAATTATATTATAATTAAGGTCTAATTATATAAGAAAGGGTTAAAATAGTTAATAGAATTATATAATAAGAAAAAGAGATTATATTTTTAATAAATTATTAAATAAATAATACATATATATATTTAGCTTATAATATAATATATAATAATAATAATATAAATAATAATTTAAATAATAGAAGTTAAATTAGTATAATTATAAAATATTTAATTAATTATAATAATTACTTTTTATAGGGATTTATATTAAATAGGTCTAAAAGTATTATACGTTTTAAAAAGAAGGCTTTTTATATATTTAATTTACTTTTTTTAATTAATTCTTTTAATAAAATATTTAATTTATTTAATTCCCTTTTTAGCTATTAAATTATTATTAATGTATATTTATATATATAAATTAGTATTTTATATTTAAAGGTTATAAAATTAATAAATTTTATATATTTTATTAGCTATATATTAAATATTATATTTAAAATGCTATATTTATATAAATTACTATTTATATTATTATTATTATAAATATTATATTATAAGTAAAATTATATATTATTTATCTATTTAATAATTTATTAAAAATATAATCTTTTTTTCCTATTATAGAATTCTATTAACTATTTAACCCTTTTTTAAATAATTAAATCTTAATTATAATAAAATTCTTTTCCCTTATTTATTATTATTATTATTATTATTAGGCTAGAATAAAAAAATTATTAAGTCCCTAATTTATTATAATAGCTACTTCTTATAAGGATCTATATTAAATGAAATTAAAAATATTCTATCTTTTAAAAATAAAGCTTTTTATAAATTTATTATTTATTTATTTTTACTCTATTATACCTAAAAAGGGGATTAAAGTAGCCTAATTCTCTTTAATAAAATAAATAATAATAACTTAATACCTAAATTAGATCTAATAACTTAAAATAATAAGATTTATTATATTATATATATTTATAAGCCTTAATAACTTAATATAATCTTAATTAAAACCTTATTTAAAATAAATATATTACCTCTTAATTAATACTAAATAGATAAAAGGCCTATTACTCCTTTTTCCATTAAAATCCCTTATAAACTAATTTTAATACCTATAATCCTTATATTTTAATTAATTAATACTATATAATAGCTAGATTAATAAATTAATATTATATAATAGCTAGATTAATAAATTAATAATAATGCATTTAATAAAAGATTACCTTTATTAGGCCCTATAATATATTAAGGACCTAATTACTTAAAGCTATTAAAATAAGCTTAAATATAATAATAAAGAGCTAAATAAAATGCTTATTAGCTTAAGTCTAAAGGGCAAAATGCCACTTAAAGAAGGCATTTTAATTATAATACCTAATATATAGCTAATAAATTATATAAAAATAATTACCTTATTAATACTTAAATATAAAATCCTAATCTATATATATAAATATATATTAGGGCCTAATATATTAATAATTTAATAGCTAGAAAGGGAATTAAGGAAATTAAATGCTTTATTAAGAAAGCTAATTAAAGGGAATAAATTAGACCTATAAAAGGCCTTATTTTTAGGAAGTATATTACTTCTAGACCTATTTAATATAAACTCTTATAAGAAGTAGTTACTATAATTAATTAGGCATTTAATAATCTTACTAATCTGGCCTAATAATAGCAATAATAATAATAAATAAAGGACAAGAAAATCCCACTATAATTAAGGTCTAACTATATAAGAAAGCTAAGGGGTTAAAATGGTTAATAGAATTGCAGAGCAGGAAAAAGGGACTGCATTTTTTATAAGTTATTAAATAGATAAATAATGCATATATCTAGCTTATAATATAATATCTATTATAATAGTAATATAAATAGTAATTTAAATTATAATATAAATTTATTATATTTTATTTACTTCATTTCCTTAATAAGGAATTTAATTATATTTATTTTATTTTTAATTATTAATTTCTTTCTAAATTATATTTATATAAATATTTATATATAAAAATTAGGATTTTATATTTAAAGGCTATAAAATTAATAATTTTCATATAATTTATTAATTATATATTAAATATTATAATTAAAATATATTCTTTAAATTTATTCTTATTTTCTATATTTAGATTAAAAAGTATTTTATTTAATTCTTTATTATTATATTTAAATTTATTTTAATAGCTTTAAATTATTAAATATTTATTATATTATAATATTTATTAAAAATATTTTTTTATAAAATATATTATTATTAATTTATTAATCTAATTATTATATAATATTAATTAATTAAAATATAAAGAATTATAAATATTAAAATTAGTTTATAATAGATTTTAAGGGAATAAAGAGTAGGCCTTTTATTCTCTTAATATAAACTTAAATATAATATATTTATTTTAAATAAAATCTTAAGTAAGAGTATATTAATTTATTAAGGCTTATAAATGTATATAATATACTAAATATTATTAATTTGAATTATTAAATCTAATTAAATATTAAGTTATTATTATTTATCTTATTAAAGAGAATTAAAATACTTTTTTTTTTTTTTTTTGCTTTATTATACTTAGAAAGTGGATTAAAGCAGCCTAATTCTCTTTAAATAAAATAGATAATAATAACTTAATATCTAAATTAGATCTAATAACTTAAATTAATAAGGTTAAATATATATATACTAATAAGCCTTAATAATTTAATATACTCTTAATTAAAACCCTATTTAAAGTAAATATATTACCTCTTAATTAATAGGATAAAAGGTCTACTCTTTCTTCCCTTAGATTCTATTATAAATTAATTCTAATATATATAATTCTTTATATTTTAATTAATTAAAACTTTATAATAATTAAATTAATAAATTAATAATTTAAAAATTAAATATAATTTATAAAAAAAATCTTTTTATTAAACCTTATAATATAATAAAGATTTAATTATTTTAAACTATTAAAATAAGCTAGAATATAATAATAAAAAGCAAAATATAATATTTTTTAATTTAAATATATAAAATATAAAATAATTTAAAAAAAGACTTTTAATTATAATATTTAATATATAATTAATAAATTATATAAGAATAAGTATTTTTATAGCCTTTAATTATAAAATTCTAATTTAAATATTTAATTTCTTATATAAATATAAATTAAAAAGAAATTAATAATTAATAATAAAATAAATAAAACTAAATATTTTATTAAAAAGTTAATTTAGAAATATAAATTAAATTTATAAGAGGCCTTATTTTTAGAAAATATAATACTTTTAGGTTTATTTAATAGAAATTCTTATAAAAAGTAATTATTATAATTAATTAAGTATTTAATAGTCTTATTAATTTANNTAATAATAATAATAATAATAAATAAAAAAGAAGAAAATCCTATTATAGTTAAGGTCTAAATATATAAGAAAGCTAAGGGGTTAAAATAGTTAATAAAATTATATAGTAAGAAAAAGAGATTATGTTTTTAATAAGTTATTAAATAGATAAATAATGTTTATATTTAGCTTATAATGTAATATATAGTAATAGTAATATTCTGCTTTTCTTTTTCTCTATTGCACCTAAAAAGGGGATTAAAGCAGCCCAAGTCTCTCTAATAAGATAAACAATAATAACTTAATACCTAAATTAGATCCAGTAACTTAAATCAATAAGGGTTACTGCATTATGCGTGCTCATAAGCCTTAATAAGTTAAATGATGCTTGTATCCACTCGTGATGTAATGTCTGCAGTGACGGTAATGTAAATAGTAATAATGGTTTAATTTAATAATAATAATAATAATAATAATAATAATAATAATAATAA
>WMHX01000355.1:6203-48640 GCA_013420875.1 Thelonectria rubi
GGGGCACGCGAGCGCCACCTTGGGGTCGATCAGGAGGTGAGGGAGGAGGGCGCGGAGCCAGTCTCGCTCAGGAATCTACTAGTGTAAGCCAACGTCTGATTCGAAATCCAAGCACACAGAATCCTGGTACTCACCATATCAGCATCCAGAGCCGCCATAAACTCGCCAGCTCCGCCGGGGAGAAGGTGCATCTGGTCCAGGCCGTTGTTCAGGTTGCCCGACTTGAAGTGATGGGGCACGCCGGGAATCTTGAGCCGCGCAATGTAGTGCAGGTTCGGGTACGTCAGGGCCATCTGGGCCACGGCGGCCTCGAGGCTCGCCGACTTGCCGTCGTCGAGCACCACGACGCGGAAGCGGTCCCGCGGGTAGTCCTGGTCGCACGTGGCGCGCACCGTGTCCAGCACCAGGTCGTCCTCCTCGCCGCAGCACGTGACGAAGCAGTCGACCGTCGGCACGTCCATGCCCGTCAGGCGCAGCTTGGGGCGCTGGCGCTTCTTGAGCGACCACATGGTCCAGGTGCTGTGCATGAGCGAGGGGATCGCCACGGCCAGCTCGACGGCCACGAAGATCCAGGCCATGACGTACGTCGCCTTCTGCGCCTGCTGCGCCCAGATGACGCAGGCCACGCGCAGGCCGAGGTAGCACAGGTACAGGCTGATGTTGAGAAAGGTCAGGAACGGCGTCAAGGCGAACAGATGGCGCTTCCAGCCGCCCCAAATCTCCACGTCGTCCCGCTCGTGCACCTGCTGGATCGAGTCGCGGTCGACAAAGTCCTTGGAGGCGTTCTGCAGCGTCGTCGAGCCGGACCCGGGCAGCAGCGCCGCTAGGCTGAGGTGGCTTTGGTTCTGCGAGGGCGAGGTGGACTGGTCAGCCGAATGTTGCTTGACGAACGAAGGAGGAGGAGGAGGGAGGTCGGCATAGGAGTCAGTTACCATGAGGCTGGATGGTCTCCAATCGACCGACGAGTTGGCCTGCCGCCGCGGCGTGTCGAGGGGCGTGGCTCGCCCGCTGATGAGCGTTGGCGTCCCGGAGCGCGAGCCGCCCGGCGTGTCGGCAAAGTACTGAGGGTTGGGGCTCCCGCCGGCCGACAGAGGCCATTCCGGGGAGCCGATTGCGTTGTAGTCGTCGACGTGCGCCGCCGTCGGCCGGGCGGGATGCGGATGTTCCTGGACCGACCGGCCCTGCAAGTCGTCGTACGGCTGGTTGTAGGGCGAGTAGGCCTGGTAGCTTGGCGATTGCAGGCCGCCTTGTGCGTACAGATCTTCTTGAGGTTGAAGTTGTTGCTGCTGGGGCTGCTGCTGCTGCTGCTGCTGCTGCTGTTGTTGCTGTAGCTGCTGTTGGTACTGGTGTTGTTGTCGCTGCCCGTGCTGCTGCTCTTGATACTGCTGCATGTCGATTTCCACCATTTCCCGGTACTCCCGCTCCCTCTCCCCCTCTCCGTACCCGTGATACCCGTTCATGTCGGCGGCTTCGTATTCACCACCGCATGCGCAACGCTTGGATAGGCGAGCGTCGACGGGATTGGAGGATGCCAATGCGAGCCCAAGGTTTTCGAGCGAGGGGGGTGGCCGACTAGCAACGGGACAATGACGAAAGGGAGTGGTAAAAGAATGCTGGTCCGGCGGTACTTGGCGTGAGCGGTACGGATAATGGTCGTGTAATGTATGATGATGTCTTTCTGTTCCTCTTTTTGCTTCCCTCGTGTTTATACCCAAGATTCCCGGATGGTCTAACGAATGTGACTGCAGCTGCAGGTGAGCCGCAAAATAAGAACGTTCAACCGGAAACAGGGGGGAAGGAGACGACGAGACGAGATGAAAACGAGTGCAAGTAATACCAAGGCTACGGCTCGACGGGAAGGAAAGAGGGAGAGGGAAAAGGGAGGGAGCAAAGAAAAACAAAAGGCACGAACGAGGCTAGTCCGGTATCAACACGAGGGAGGTCATGGATGGAGACGGGATGGGAACGAAACGCCGGAGAGGGCTTCTATGGCATGGATCCGGACCAAGTAAACCCCCCCCTAGGGCCAGCCTCCTGGTCCTCCCCAGTCGGAGAGCGCGGAGCTGTCACGGCAACATCCACAATACGATGGGAAGTGGTCCAGGAGCGTCATGGACGAAGGTGTAAAATTAGGAGCAACGGGGCCGAGGGGTACCTTTACGAGCTACAGGTACAAAGAAGGGGGGGGGGGNNGGGGGGGGGGGTCCCGGCAAGGCAAAAACTCAGCTTGACGGGCCCTCCGGAGTCTGGGATTTGGGGACTGGTGCTTTTCTTGCTTTGCAACATTTGCTTTGACTTGGGGCCTGGGGCCCGTTGCGTGCTTCCCTGTGGCTGTGGAGGACCCTGTCGAGGCGCGTGCTCTCTCCTATCAGACCAGGTACGAAGTAAACGCCCGGTAGCTGCTATCTGTTGCCACTGGGGAGAGCCAGAGATTGATGAAAGCAGAAAACTGGCCGGTCCGAGTTGAATCAGCGGGCTCTAGCGGGGGGGGGGGGAAGGGGGGGACCGGTGCGGTAGGGCTCCGGCGAGCGGGCTTGCGGGCGGGCGTGAAGGTACGAGGAGTGAATCTGACTGGAGGCCAAGCTTCTGACGAGGGCGGGTTCGTCAGAGTCCGGACGGATGCAGTTCAGGGGGGGGCCAAAAGGCGATAGATTGGCAGCCTCGCTTCTTTGTGGCCATGCAATGGAACTCTTGAATAAATGCGGCCCATGCCCCCCCCTTCTCTCCCCTTTCGGGTCCCCCCTCCCTCCCCTCAATGGGAATCTTGCACGTTTCCAGCAGGCTGCGTTCGATTCCTGGGCGGTGCTGGGAGCGGGGAACGGCCGCGTCAAGAGAGACAATTGCCCCTGCAGGCCCGTTGTCAGTCGACAGAGAGGAAGGGCGACAACCCTCCAGCGGCAGCCAAAGCAGCAGCATTCCCTGTGGGATGTGACATGTCCTCAGGCGAGCGCGCCCAGCGAACCACCCCCCCTGTCGTCCTCGTATCGTGGAGATCGGCCAACAGAGGCTAAGCATTATTCGTGCGGGAGCCCAAGCAGGCCGCAACGTGACCCCGCCGGGGGGGCGGCAACCGCGATATACGACGAGTTCAGGGGCAGCGCCATCCGCTGCGCTGTCCGAGTTGCAGCCCTCTGGCTCTCTGGCGGCCCCCCCTTTGGTCCCCCCCTTCGAATAGGCTCTCCCGGCAAGCTAAAGGTTGCCCTCCCAGGGCTGCCCTCAGCTGGGGCCCGGCGCCAGGTTGCCTTTCGCAACCATATGTTAACTGGATCTGTTATCTGGAATCCCTGCCGCTCCCAAAGACTCTAGGCTCGTGGGGCTTTCGGTTGCATCCTCGGCATATCGGCATTGGATAGGGCACCCCTGGGGCCCCTCCCCCTTGCCCCCTGTTTAGGTTGGGTGGAGAGGATGCATGCACTGCCTGTTGTTCGTCCCTGGGCTTATGGGAGGGAGCACGACTGTCACTTGTGTCACTGCGTGACGGGACGAGAAAAGGGTAGGTATGGCGGTACCTTGTGTGGTGCTTGATCCATCAGACGATTCCTCGGGCTGCCTTTTTGGCTGGGCGAGACAGGGACAGCGAATGGATGATGGATGAGAAACAGATGCGCAATCTCGATGTCTCCACGCGTCGCAGCCGCCGTCGCTTCCCCCTGGCAAAGTCAAAACCCCCGATGGGCGTTTGTTCGTTGTTGCGCTTCCTTTCACTCGAGCGAGGCGCGTGAGTGAGTGAGTGAGTGAGTGTGTGTGAGTGTGTGTGTGTGTGTGTGTGTGNNAGTCTTTTTTTTTTTTTTTTTTTTTTCAGCTGGAGCGGCCGTTCGAGGGGACCAAGGAAGCGCAGCCTCGATAAGAGGGTTACCTTCGTATTGGACAGTCAGTTGACGCTGCCAGGGAAGAGCAACTTTGGCGAGGAAACACAATCAAAACAAGGTCAGGCGATTGTCGCGGCAGCCGACGACGAGCAACGCAACAAGGCAGCCAGAAGAAGAAATCCCGACGAAAATGACAAAATGGGCAGTTGATGAGTTACTTGTCCCGCCCGGAGCCAAACAGAGGAGAAGCCACAGCCAGCGCATTAATAATTTAATATAAACAAGCTGGCGAACCGGCCTCCCAAATCTTACACACGCGAACCACTGCCCTTTCCCTTCGTACCTTGCCTGTCAGTGCGGAGTCGGTCCAACGGTCGGTCCTCGTGCAGCTGAGAGGAAGGGCCTTGCTGCTTCTCCTCCTTGGAGGAGAGGTGCTGCAAGGAGTGCGGCTGCTTGCTTCTTCCTCAGTCCACGCCCCTCCTGAACAATTGCTTGGCTTCTTCCTCCTCTCTCTCTCTCTCTTCCTTGCCGTCCACTAAAAATTCGTATCTTGTGAGCTGTGACCTGTTCTGGGCTCCCCTCTCCTCCCATTTGGAAGCCCCCCCCCTGACTGCCACTCGAGAGATCCATCTGATCCATTTCTTTTTTTTTCTCTTCCCTTTCTCGCCCGTTTGATTGCCTCGCTGAGAACGGGCGGCTGCTTTCCCGTCTGAAACCAGAACCGTCCACTCGTTGTTCTGCTTTTTGCGTGCTGCCTTGCTTGATTCGGGCTGCTTTCATTTGCCTTGACACCCCCCCTGTTTTTTTCCTTCTCCATTGTCGTCCTCGTCTGTTCGTGCCTACCACGTCGGTTATCACCAACACGCTCGTTTGATCGTCGTGTTTTGGCTTTTGCACTCGGAGGGGCTTCAATTGCATTTGCTTGGTACTTGTTGTTCTCTCACGATCCTGACACAAACCTCTCCCGCTCTCCCTCGCTCTCCCCCTTCTCCCTCCTCCTCCTCCTCCTCTCCTCGTCTCCTCCTCCTCTCTGCCCCCATCCATCACCATGACGGTCCGGTTCGTCATCAACTTCGTCCTCCTCGCCCTCCCCATCGGCATCACCCTGGGCGTGCTCCTGGGCATCGACTACCAGCGCAAATCCAGCGGCCAAGAACCGCTCTACACGCCGGGCGATAACGACGGCGGCACCGGCAAGGCGCCGAAAAAGGGCAACGGCTTCACGCCCTACACGCTGTGCAACAAGACGTTCGGCCTGACGCCGTACACGGCCGGGCAGCAGTATACTCGTAAGTCGACTGTTTCTTTGATGCAGCCCATTTTCACGCTTCGGGTGTACGTGCATGCGCCTTTCAAGACGTTAGATGCTGTGCGCCCACTCATTCCCAACACGCCCTCGAGACAAGACCTGCACTCGTCCCGTCCTGTCGGTTGGTCACACCGCATCTCGCGCGTCGTGCCACCATCGCGGTGTTACCCGTGCAGTCTCTTGTCCTCCTCCCGTCACCCTCCCCTCTCCCCTCCTCCCCATTCCCTTCCGCCTCTTCCGCTGTCGTCGTGGTGATCTGGCAGCCAGCCACCAACGCTACCTACCCTTATTCCCGCCCGCCCCCATGCCTCCCCTCATCTTTCCCCAAACAGGCGTCTTTGTTGTCGTTGCCGGGGACAACGTGCGCCCGCATTCCGCCTCACAAAAGTCAATACCAGACGATCTCTTGCCGCCCCTTTACGCGTGGCCCTAGTGCAGGAGAACAACGGGTTTGCTGACAGCACATCTCGCAGTGAACCCCAATCAGTGGGGCTGGGAGGAAGGCGACGATGGTGCTTTGTGTTTGCATGTGAGTTCCTTCGTTGCTGTTGATGTCGATTGAGCCTCTCAACTCCCCGTCTCTCCACCTGATCTATCGGCTGGCACCGAAATCGAACACATCAATACTACCCGAAACGCAAGCCCCATAACTGACACAAACAAGGTCAACACGTACGACAATGGCTCCTACGCGACAAAGTCTACGGCACCCAAATGGTCCGTGACGTGGGAGTACCCCCGCGGCCCCGAGTCGCAGCCTGTGCACGCCTACCCCAACATCAAGGTGGACGGCAAGGTGTTCCCCAAGAAGCTCAAGGGCGTGAACGAGATCAACGTCGACTTCAAGTTCACCTATGGCGTCGGCAACAACGCCTCGTCCGACACGAACCTCGATGAGCTCAACGCCGCAAACGTAAACACAAACGTGGCCATGGATATGTTCTTGGATCAGGACAAGTCCAAGGCCGGCGACGCGGAAAAGGCCTCGCACGAAGTCATGGTGTGGTTTGCCGCCATCGGCTCCGCGACGCAGCCCATTGGCCTGACGGTCGACGCGGTGAGGCAGAAGGCTACGGCCAACTTTACCATTGACCAGACCAACTTGTAAGTTGTCTGACAAGCCAGAAACGCCACAGTGACTAATAGACGCAGCGGCCTCTACAAGGGAAACAACAGCAAGAACCAAGTCGTCCTCACGTGGATAGCAGCCGACACGGCCGACTCGTTCACGGGCGACGTGTATCCCCTGATTGAGCAGCTGCTCAAACTGAACGAGGACTCGTTTCCCACCGACGACTACTACCTGGGCTACATGTCCTGGGGCACCGAGGCCTACTCGTCGGACAAGAACGTGACGTTCAACGTGCCCAAGCTGGCGATAGAAATGGTCGAGTCGTGATTGCGAGCGAGCGACGGTTACGGTTACGGTTGGGTAATGTACAAGTACACATAGAACGAATTTAGATTAATGACATGATAAGTAAGGATATATGCTTGATTTGCTATTTACCCGTAGGACGAGAAGAGTTGCATACGCCTCGGCAGGCTTGCCGAAGTGAGGCGCATATATTTCTTCTTCCCCATTCACGGAAGACGGGCTCGGGACTGTTCTAGTGCTGCATGCGGTAATTTGGTCAAGAGACGATGGACCTTGTCTGCTCATTATTCACACCATTTGAGCCGGCCCTTTTGACGCGAGCGTGGGGCCGAAGAGTCGACGACACTACGTCTCACGTTCGCTTCACAGTGACATTCGTCCTTGTTGTCTTCTTGTCTTGGCGGTTCGGCGGGCAGGTTTATTGTTGGTGGACTTGTTCTTTGAACTGGTTCAAGTGGGGGAGGGGTGCAGACAAGAAAGAGGCAGCTCGGCTTGAAATGATGCAAAATTTACTTTTTTTCCCTTTGCTTCTCGTATGGAATGGAGAAGCAGGCGCCCGGTTTCTTCCACCTGCAATTGTTTAATTAAACTACTGACGAGGGGGACGAAAATAAACCCAAGACGCTGCGGACCGTGTGGGAGTTACGAATAGGCGAGGCCGGAACCCCTCGTTTCTACACAGCCCTCGATAAAGCTTGTGCCCCCGGCTGCGACGGACGACGACGCTTCATCTCAAACGACGTCGATGCCGCCTGCTGCTGCGGCTGCGGCTGCTCGTATCCAGGCTCCGGCGCGGCCACGGCCCTGGAACAGACGCCCGCGGCCAAGAGGCCCAATGCGGCTACGAGTTCTGGGAGGAGGGCCAGGGTGACGCGGACCGCGAGGGCGCCGGAGTTGGGGTCGAGGCCGGGCTTGCCTGACGTCATGGCCGCGAGCGAGTAGAGGGTGCGGATGCCGATGAAGACGGAGGCGAAGAGGACAGCGTGGAGGAGCTGGGACGTTTGGTTATGATAAGGTTATGAGAAGGAGTATGGGTGTTCGGCACGTACCGTCGTGGCAAGCCGTTGGGCGCGGGTGCGTGCAACGTTTCCCGAGAGCAGGGTGAGAATGGCCCAGCCGGATACCGCCGCCCACGCAACGGTCAAGATGGCGATGCCGACCTTGACGAGCGCGTGGTCGGTGGGTGAGGGGTCGTTGCTCTGCAGACCCGATGCGCCGGCCGCGAGCAGGCCCACGCCGGCCGTGACTTGGAGGTGAAGCAGGAGGACCTTTATCCATTCGACCTTGGCGTCCAAGTCTGGGAGTCGATAGATGCGACTAGACGGTGAGCGGAGGTTTGTAGACTGCAAGCAAATAAGACGTACGCTTCATGCAGAATGCCCGCCGTCGCTAGGATGAGCGGCGACAGGCCAATGTTTGCGACGATGCCGGCCGAGGAACTGCCCGCGAGAGCCATGCCGCCGCCGACGATGCGGAGGGTGTAAAAGGTGAGGAGGTAGAACCATCCCAGGAGGCCGTGCTTGCCGTGCTTGACGAGGACGAAGCTGGTTGGGAGGAAGAGGGTCGCGTAGATGGCGAGTTCTGCGGTGGAGAGTTTGGTCATGGTGATTCACTTGGAGTAATTTACGAGACTGATCTGCGAGACTGAGAAACAGCACAGGATCATCCCAAGTATTAATGCCATGATGAATACATGCAGCGATTACACCTCATACCCATCCGACATCTCATACTCATCCGAGGCCTCATCGCCACCTAAACGATAGCGAAGCATAGGGTAGCGATCGCGAAACACCACGGCGCGTGCGTCCTCATTGGCTGCCCTACGGATGCAACGCAGATCGGAATCCTTTGACGGGAAAGGTGGAGAAGGAGCGAGAGCGAGGGGGAGCACAAACGATGAACGAGCGAGTCAAAACGGCCAGTCAAGAGACGCACGTCAGCTGCAAAAGGGCTTGTTAATATATCCTGCATTGCCGACTTTCCGGGGCCCAGCAACTTGGCCTCCATTCTTGACGTTTCGTCTTCATCCTTGCGGGCTCGGCATCTTCGTCTTATCCTCCGTCTAATCCTCCTCCGTCTTATCCTTGCGGGCTCGACTCCTCTTGCACCCTCTTCATCGGCCACTCCATCATGCCGTGCCACCTCGGATCCAGAAAGGCCCATATCGCAGAGATTTCCCGCCGCGGCGTGTCCTCTATCCACCAAATCTCGGCCGCGTACGACGACAGGGCGAAGAAGTGCGCCAGCAGCACGAGCGCCCGCGGATCCCGCCGCTCGACCAGCACCATCAGCCGGTCCGGCACGAGCACCGGCAGCGTCGTGATGCGCCGGCAAAACATCTTGATGTGCTCGCCGGACTCGCGGCCCTCGAGCATCCAGCACAGCAGCCGCGTCGTCTCCTCGTAGGCGTCCATGTCGATGGGCGCCGGCGCGTCCTCGCCCTCGCGCACGTCGAGGAGGTGGGCGAGCGCGTCGAGCTTGGCCGTCCGCGACTGCCGCACAAAGGGCATCATGGAGGTGACGATGGGCCATATCTTGGCCCGCGGCTCGTCCTTGATCAGGTCCAGCGCGAGCTTGCACACGCCGCCGATGCCCCGCGACAGCTGCAGCCACTGCAGCGGCGGCTCGTACGGCTGCAGCGGCCGGTCGCGCAGGCTGGCAAAGGAGTCTACCGTGAGGATCACCGCGGTGAAGCTGACCGCGTCCGCGTTGTGCTTGGTCAAGCCCCCGACGGCCATGCGGTGCTTGTGCAGCGTCGACTCGAGGTACAGGGACCGGAGGTTCATGGACTCGTGGAACCGTTCCTGCGTCTCGGCGGTGCGCGCCAGGTGATGGCTCGCAAAGGCCATGATGGAGGTGAGGAGGGGCTCATAGTCGAGCGCCAGCCTCGGCACTTCGACGGACCACGTCTCGATGAGCTCCGGGAGGTGCGTGCCCGCCATGGTGAGCGCCGTCTGCACGGTGAAGAAGTGCATCAGCCGCAGCTCCCGGTAGCGACGGTCCCGGCCTTCGTTGAGGCTCGGGTTGCGAGGCTTGTGCTTCGACGACGAGTTGGAAGAGGTGGATGCGGGCGACGGCGCGTTGCCCGTCGAGTCGAGGCGGTCGTAGTTGCACGCGACCTGGTGACGAAGACAGCCGCCCTGCTGGGGGTTAGAGAAAAGAAAGAAGACGGCCCTGTCGATATGAGATACGCACGCATGTTGGCCAGGCTTCGTCGCACTGCTCCAGTCAGCACAATATGTCAATACTCCCACGAGCGAACCGATCTACTCCACCTTTACCCGACGAGAGCGACATCTCTTACATCCCGTCTTGGACTTTGTGTGATACAAACGCGGCATCTCGATGCAAGGCTGAGAGAGATGGACCGACGAGGATTCAGCGATGGCGGTTAACGTTCCTGTTTGCGATTGATGGGAATTGCTGACAAAGAAGCTCCCGCGCGCTGAGAAGAGAGCAGCGCGGGCTGGAATGGGACTTGGCTGAGTCACCTGACCAGCTGACGATCCGCGTGACCAGCCACGAGAGGAGAGGAAACGAGGGCTTGAGAGGGGGTTTGACTACGAATTATGTCGACCTCTGAGATTGGATGCAATTAATCAATTGAGATTGGTGGGTTTGCTTGTATAACTCTTCGTTTGTGTGGTGAATTGGCTGACCATACGGAGTGCAGATGAGAGAGTGTAAACGAGCACCCAGATGTAGTGATCCTATCAAATCATCAGAAATCCATAATGAGAGCCAATCAAGAAAATTAACCATCCTTTTGTTTGTATTTTTCCCTCTTGCGTTGATGAAAACTCTCACTTCAGCCCTTGACCTCTTGCTAGTTCTCACTTCACCTCACCCTCCTCCTCACCCTCCTCCTCACTCTTCCTCCTTCGACAGCACTCGCTCGGAAGCAATCTTTCTTCACTCTGACTGCTCCCAGTCTTGCAGCTGAGAGTGGTCGCACTCGAAAGCAGTCGCACTCGAAAGCGTTCGCGCTCTCAAACCCGCTTGAGTAAGTATCGACATCATTTTCGCGTCGCAACGTGCTAACTGACGACCCGAACGCCACCAGATCTCTCACTGCCAACTTGCCCCGAAGAGCCAAGGACACCCCATCGATCAATCACTAAACACCGAGCCAAGTCTCCAGAGTCCGACAAGATGCCTCACACGGCTACTCCGGAAGGGCGACAGCTCGACCAGGGATCCCGACTCGAGATCAACCAAGCCGCACCCGTCTCTTCGCCTGTGCTCGACATGAGCGACATGAGCGACATGAGCGACATGAGCGAGGAGCAACTGTTGGCCGATCCTTACGTGTTCCAGCTGGACATGAAAGAAAAAGAGAAGATATTCGTCGGATGTGCGGACGCCTATGGAAAGAGCGCTGGCGCCTTCGTCGACTTCTTGAAGGACCACCAAGATTTCCTTCCTTTCCTTGCGACCCAAGGGACTGCAGATGACATGGTGCTACGCGTACTAGACTTGCTGAAGGAGCTTTGGGCAGTCAAAAAACTCACATTCAAGTACCTGTTGGACAGCACCGACGAGATGTTGGGGCAATTTCGAGGCGTAGATGCACAAAATCTATGTGACCGATGGCTGGGCGCCATGGAGGCAGCGCGGACGTGGGTGGAAAAGTCCGCAGAGCTGGTCCAGAACCTGGAACACCTCCAATGCATCAGGGACAAATGGGTTGCCGAGTTGGGTGACAATGGCGTCGAAGAATCCTCGCGGTCAAACCGAAGCCTCGTGCTGGAAGCCTGCTCGGGGCTGGGCCACCTGGAGAAAATGACTGTTACCTTCTATGTGATGTATTCTGTCGAGGTCAAGTTCCTCAGTGTCGCATACAAGAGAGCAATTCGGCGGAGGATGGATTTATTGGCCAAACTCCTTGAGTTGATCTCCTTGGTCAAGGAATGAGATGGCAAATCCATCCCCCACCAACACTCAGCAGCCCATACTCAGATGCCATGACAGCAGGGAAGAACTTGGTGCGGATATGGACAAAGACTTTGAGAAATTGCCCGGGTCGGCGCGAGATGGAGAAAAGGGGACCTGAGTTGCGATTGGGGGCATGTGGAAGTCCATCCGGCATACGGGAGAGGGTTATATGTTGAGCAAGGTCTGAGGCGTGATGAGATAGTTTTACGGAAATAGAGTTGACGTTGGTCATGATTATTTGCCGAAGCCTTTGCGTAAATGAGTCCCGTGAGAGTCATGTAGGCGCTCGCCTCTCTAATACGGCGTCAGTTGCCATGACACTGGTATACAACAATCAATGATGCTCTAATATGGAGTCTTGCCTTGTACATATACCATGTAGCTATGAAATGTTGATGTATTGAGGTAGTAGAGCTTTGTGTGCTTTCGCTGAGGAGGGTTGACGGGCGGTGATTGATTGCGACTGGGTCGACTCGAGACCTGGACGATTGATGCGTCGGCGGCTTTGGTCGCTTTTCTGAGTTGCGCAAACTGAAGCATTACTTGACAGAGAGAAATGGCCCAATTATGAAACGCCAATAAACTAATTAATGAGTAAGGCACGATTAAAAGAAAGTTTAAAGAAGGGGATATGTCCACGCAAGAGTCGCTTGGAGATGTGTCCAAGGGTCATCAGCTGCGATGTCATTCGGCTGCCGATGGACGAGGAGACTCAACCCGAAGGAGATTGACCTATCTTGGGATTCTTCGAATTGTGTATTGGAAGGGACGGACGGCATTCGTATGCGTCAATTAATATACGCTCTCAATTAATAATCGCTTCTCACTTCACCATCATATCCAATCAGGCATGCCAGTTCCACTACACAACATCATTGCCACGGAAAGCAATACCAGCTATGCAACGTCCCAACAGGCCTCTACCCATGCTCCGCTACGCAGGAACAGACTCGGGCTCAGGCACAACCTCCAGCTCAACAGTCTCAACCACGGCCGCAGACACAGGCTCCGGCAGACCTTCAACCAACTCAATCGTCTTGTGATCAATAATGGCAGCGCAGTACCGCTCGCACATGGCCCAGACGCGTTCCCGCCCCTGCATGTCGTACGGCGTCAGCACCCAGCCCAGCCCGGCCATGCAACTCTTGTGATACTCCGTCACCACCTCGTCGTCCACGCTCACGCCCTCGACGCCGAACCGCCCCAGCGCCGCGACGTAGTGCTCCAGAATGTCCATCTCGTGCGCCCTCCGGTCCTCGATGGACAGGGCGCCCACGACAAAGTAGGCAAAGTCGTGCAGCGCCGACCCCAGGTGCATCGTCTGCCAGTCGAGGAAGAAGGGCCGCCCGTCGCCGTCGAGGAACGTGTTGCCCGTGTGCGGGTCGCCGTGCAGCTGGCAGCTGAAGCGCGGGTTCTTGGTGGCAAAGTGCTTCCTGAGCGCCGCCACGGTGCGCTCGCGGTCCTTGATCACGTCCGGAAACGGCGGCCGGTCGTCGCCGAGCACCGAGGCGTCCCACATCATCGTCAGCCCGACCATGACGTGCTCGTAGGCCGGGACGATCCACGGGTGCGACTCGAGCGTCCAGCCCCAGGTGCCCGCGTGCAGGCCGGCCAGCTGCTCGACGCCCGCCTTGACGCGCTCGACGGACCAGTCGTCGACGGGGTCCCCAAACGTGTAGCCCTCGTGCCTCAGGTCGTCCATGACGAGGATGGCCTGGCCCTGCTCCTGGTTGACGCCCGCCCACCACACCTTGGGCAGCGCCATGTTGGCCAGCCTGGGCGCCACGAGGTTGAAGAACTTTGCCTCGCGCGAGTACATGGTGATGAGAATCTCGCGGTAGCTCTCCACGGCGAGCATGGCCGGGTTGAAGCCGCCCTTGAGGCAGACGTAGGTGGGACGGTCCTCCGACTCCTCGTCGTCTTCGTAGGCGAGGGTGAAGAAGAGCTTGCTGGCCGTGGCGTTGAGCACACTGCTGGTGAGCTCGATGGACTTGACCCTGAGATCGAGCACGCTGCTCAGCCATTCGGCCGTGACCTCTTCGGGTACGGTGGGGAGGAGGGACTCAGACATGTTTGTTTTTACCAAGTTGCTGGGTTTGGCAATGATGGCGACTGGTAAACAGATGATAGACCGCCGTCTTATATAGCCGACGCGTTCATCGACGAATCAAGCGAGAGATGCCGTCGTCCTGATTCTTTGATTAAGGAGCTGCAGCCCTGGCATGCGAACGAGCACTAGACCCGGGGGACCAGGTCTTCATCCCGGGTCGAAGGTCGCGTCGTTGCGACACCCGAAGTGTTTCTCTCATGCGGCCTCGGGGTCAAGCATCAGGTCTGTGCAAGGCCTGCGGGTTCACAGAGGCAGCTATTAAGCGACCCTGTTCGATCTTGAACCCGGCTGCCAGGACAACGTTGAGGTCGGAGGGATGCCGTCGTCGAGGGGGGCCATTGAGATATGTGGTTTGACGGAGCGGATGGATGCAGACAGACCATGTCCCGAAGCTGTATCCGAAGTTGTATTCGACAAAGCAACCAGTCGTCCGCGTCTTCTCTCGACCCACTGCCCCGACCACTGGCACCGTCTTGGCTAGTCCGGAGGAGTTGCGAGGAGACTACGTACTGTTTCTATTACCCCGTACGTGGCGTGGACGTACGTGCCCTCGACAAGGTGAGCTGATCTGCTGATGTTCACCAAGTCTGGGGCAGCACCGAGAAGCATTTTCGTATAGGAACCTCAAGTACATGTAAGGGTTCGTGTCTGTGGTTGATTGCTGTGCTCAGACAGCCGATCGTGCATATGAACTTAATGTTCCGTCTCGCGAACCAACGCTGTCCCAACGTCCCGGCTCTCCTCGTGCCGCCCGTCTCGCCATGCGGCCGGGAATAAACCAGCCCTTTCACAAGTGATGCCGTCGCCTCCCCTGCCGATCACAGCCACTTCAGGTCGCCCTACCGGAAACGCTTGAAACATCCCCACGACGGACTCTTCCCGGCCTCGCGGTTCCCAAGGAGGCATCGCAAGTGTCCCCACGTCCGCAACGACGCTGCGCGCTCTGAAGAGGTTTTTCATTCGCGCAGTTCCGCATGGGGTTATACCAAGACCTCATCAGGCCACGCAGGGCCCAGCTCGCCTCCTTGGATGTAACCAGGATTTTTCCAGGGGCGAAGCGAAAACCGTCCCTTGTCGTCGGAAGATATTGCGTCCCGGGGCTCGTTGCCGCGATGCTGTGACAGTGTCTTTGGACGTGTGGAGCGGATATGAAGGGTCTGATGAAAGAGTATAGCTTCGAGAGTCCCCCCCCGCGAGCCCGAGGTGCTTGCTCTGTTGCTTGGTCTGTTTCCTGCGTCTTGAGAAACAATCCGGTAAACCATGGGCGTGAGAGACGGTTACTATCCCGTTGCCGTTACCTTCCTGGTCGTCGATGGCATCGCCGTGGCCTTGAGGTTCTGGGCTCGCGGCATGAAAAGGGCGGTTGGCTATGACGACGTCACCATGGCCGTTTCCCTGGTGAGTTTCTCGTTTCCGTTGGAGGTCGAAGCTGACGATTATAGTTGGGGTTCGTGATATTCTGCGCAATGGAACTTCAAGCCATCAACTACGGCATTGGAGCGACAGCAATGGAAGACGGCTTCAATTTGATCAAGGCGGCAATGGTATGAAACATGTTGACCTCTAATGGCGAAGGAGGAAAATAACTGGGTATAGTACTTCACCATTGCCCAGATTGTCTACATCCTCGCCACGGGCATCTCGAAGCTCGGCGTCGGCCTCGTCCTCTTCCGTCTCGCCGACAAGTCCGACATGCGAAAGATACGGTGGATGCTGACCGTTTCCATGATCATCGTGGGCATCTGGTCGCTCGTCGTGGCCCTGATTTTCGCCTTGCAATGCCGCCCGCTCTCCGTCGCTTGGGGCGTCGGGACCGGCACCTGTCTGTCCACCGGCTTCATCGGCAACACGGGCATCGGGCTGTCGGTCATGGACATGACTGCGAGCTGGTTATACGCTGTACGTGTGCCGCCCGAGGGATCTACCCGATGCTGACCGAGTAGCTGTTGCCCATCTTTATGCTGTACAAGACGCAGCTGCGCCTGAAGCTGAAGATTTCCATCATGGTCCTCCTGGGACTGGGCGCGGTGTAAGCAGCTACTGCCTTTGTCTTGCTCGTCTAACTGTCGACAGGAGCTCTGTCGCAACTATTATCCGACTCAAATACGTCGTCGAAGTCGCGAGGATGACGTCGGCTAACGGTGGTCTCGCCTCTGCAGATGTCATCCAGACAACCCTCGAAGCGACCATATAGTAAGTCGCATTTACCATCCCTCGGCCCCAAACTGACCAAATGAAGCTCCATGATCGAGATTGGCCTAAGCATCTTCGCCGCGTCCCTCACGGCGCTGCGCCCGCTCCTCAAGAAGGTCCCCTGCTTCACCGACATCAGCTCGGGCGGCCACTCTAACTCGCGAGGCTTCAGCTCCATCAACACGTTTGGCCAAAAGTCCAAGAGCCGAGACAAGGGCGGGCCGGCGATTCGCCTCGACGACAGAAACGTCTCGGATGCGGACAGCACCGAGAATATCATGCCTGCTAAGCCGGGCAACATCCAGAAACAGACGCAGATTGTGTCGACGTACGAGTCGGGGGATGTGAGGGACGCTTACCGAGGGGAGCGTTGGTAGGAATAAAAGCATGCATGTATTGAGGGACGTCATAAGTAAGTGTACGATACAACAGAAAGAAAACGACTGCCCTTGCATCTTGAATAGCTCACTTGGATTCTTGGAATGACCATTTGTAGAGAATACGTTTACGCCAGCCAGATCGCTCCTACCCATGCCCTCTTTCGCTATTTGTGTCGCATCGCTCGAGATGACTATGATCCGAGTCCCCGCATCCGTTCTGATTGATGTCTCGTGATTGTGTCCAAATGACCTCCTCTTGAAACCATTTTATGATCAAGCCAGGAGGGCAGGCAAAACTGCGATTTAGGTGATTGCCTAGACGCCCTTCGGATCCTCTTGATGAGTCGATGGCGAGAAGCGCTCACCCATCACAAGGAGCTACGAGATGCACGGGTGAGAAGCAGGCAGACCAATTGGTCATTAGTATCTTGGATGTGGCCACGGCATGGTGATGGCAAATGCCGACATGTTGAAGATGGAAGTTAAGTATTGGGAACCCTGGGAACTGATGCTAAAGGGTTGACGATGAGGTGGAGGGCTGGTCTTATTTGCACCAACATCGGCATCTTTGGACTCAGGGGGGTGAGATGCACGAATGGAGATGTGCTAGTAAAAAGGGACGACATACTGGGAATAGCTACAGTAGGTTATCTTTCATTCTTATCATGGTTAGTCAAGTGATAGTAGTTTTATACTGACTTGACTGTGCTTGGTTGCCTGTTTAGAATGTGAGATGCCGTCACGGTGAGCGAGTGACTGTGTGGTCTGACAGAAGTCAGTGACACCTGAATGGTCATTAAGAATCTTTAATAAATAATAATACTATACATCATTTTCGCCCTCGTTGCCTGTAAACCGTCCCGAGGCTCGCGAAGCCTCCGCCAACTACGACTGACTCAACCTCTGTGCATTCTCCCCCAAAACCTGGGAGTGAAATTCCGTAACCGGATTCTCCATCTGCTTGATGACGATTTCGACCTTTTCTAATAACAGGAATTCCGGATTGCACTCATGATGGTCTACACTCTCCGACGCTCGTCCGATGTCGTGTATGATCAAGCTCGTCATCTTTCGTCGCAGCCCGATGATGCTGTCCTCCACGTCTTCCGGGTGCGGCAACGGCCAAAGACCTGCCCTGGCGAGGCAAAAGGTCATGGACCCGAGCACCATTGATTCGCATCGATGGGGTCTTCTATAATTAGTGCATCTTCACAGGTGCGAGACGGCGTGCGACATACCCCATCCACTCTGCGTATCGACACCATCTGGGCTTCTCGTCGACGACGATGAGCGTCTCAACCATGTCGTGGAAGATTTTGAGAAGGGCTCGAATCGTGTTTATTCGAATGGTCTCGATTCTCTCTGCTTGTCGTTAGCGATGCTTTCCCCAAACTGGGGCCGCCGCACCGATTATGTCTGGTGGCATCCTGAGGTCGTGAAACTCGTCATCGTCCGCGCCGAGAGGCCCGTCCGCTTCTAGTAGCAGCTTGTGCGCAATCCTCATGAACAGCTCCTTTCGTCCAAACTCCCAGGCAATCCAAAGAGCCTTTGTCAAGGCTGTCTGGGATTCTCTCGCGTCGTCCTCGATCGAGGCCATCCAGTCGTTGACCCACGGACCGAGGATCGGAGTGCCATCGTAGTAATTCGTCAGGACGGTGAGGTCGTAGAGGTCTTCGATGGGCAGCGTTCTCGGTACCCGGTGCAGCTGGCCGTGGCAGATGTGCAGAAAGATGGCGAGCGGCACCACCTTGTCCGCCGGAAGTCTGACTCTCCAATCCGCAGCACTCGTCTTCGGCCGGGACTCTTTGAAGTTTCCAAAGAGCATCTTTTCGAAGACGGGCGAGACCCGAGCGAGGGTCCGGGAGCAGACTGTGAAGATGATGGGGCGGGATTCGTCATGGCCTACTTGTAATTGCATGTCGCCATGGGGGTCGAACTCGATGGGTTGGGTGTCGGCGTTCATGGTGCAAGGTATTGATCTCATTTAGTTTCACAATGCTTGTCTGGACCTGAATCACCGTCTTCTTCATCAAACTTATAATTAACCCTCATCTCAACCTTCGAGAAGCCCTCAGCGATAACCGAAAGGCCTCCCCTGACGCCTAATAATAGACTGCCAAGAAGGTCTATTCTCTCCCCAAGCTTGGACCGTGGCTGAGAGACCTCTCCCAGGCCACATCTCCAGACAGTCGACTCCAGAGACCCGTTCGTCAATGCTGTCCAAAAGACCCGATTGGTTGTGTGAGTGCGATTACTCAGGATACGAGAAATTGGCAGCACAGACAAAACGCCTGAACGACCTGCTATTATTAGGGATGAACCATTGACCATTCGGCCGGACGATTCTCAAGGCTAAGACGAGAGCGGCCCTGCTCAATGCTATTTCTGAGCCTAAATGCTCATTTCTTGCGACCGTGTTCATGTGTAAGGCTCTTGGCATCGCGTGGCTCAGCCCAACGCCTTGAAGCACTCCACAGCGGGAGCCGGGATCCTCGGGGACCGATCGTAATGAGGTGCAGGACATGACTCGAGATTGAGACGGGGGCCGGATCGTCGTCGCCTTTCAAGGGGTCGACATTCGCGATCGCTTGATGTATATTTCGTCGTGAAACGCAAAGTAAGAGAGACTTCATTTTTGTATATTTCGCCACGTATATATGACAATACCTGTCCACACGTCACTGTTTCTCCCCCTTTGGACGAGTTCGCGAGGTGGGCGACCACGAATATGGGTCGTTAATAGTGAGCCTCTCGCGGCGAAATGGCAAGAGATCTGACATTCAAGCAGGCATTGGCACGGGGTGTATGACGTTGAGCGGATTGGGACTTTCACCGATCGGGGATTTTATTCACATAGGTTTTCTCTTGCTTGCCATTGATACGTAGGTAACGGGAGAATGGACTTTGTGTAAAGACTCACCCTTCCACTTGAGCGCGAAGGATATTAGGTTCGGTATAACCTTTATTGGCCATCAGATCCAGGGTATCATGCATGAGGGCCAGCTCGGCATTGTCAGCGAAACAGCTCGTCACTGCGAGATGCAACACGTGCGCATTCAATCTCCCCTATTCACCCCAAAGACCTGCTACCTTTGACCTACATATGCAACTCGGCCGAATCTGGATTTCATATGAGAATCCATGATCAACTCATATGTGCTCACAAACATATATCGTCTAATCGTTTTCTACATCCCAAAACCTCTAGATAACCATTGCGCCTCCATCTTTACGAGTTGGGGTTGATCACAGTGTAGTTTCGCCATCCGCCGTACTTTGCCGCGTGTTCCGTGGCTTGTTGGTGCTCGTCCAGACCAAAAACCGATACTTCAGTGCCGTTTTCGACGCCAATCTTCAACTGCCCTTGTTCCATCATGCCGATGAGTCGATACAACGTGTTTCGCGAGCACATCCATTTCCCCATCACCTTGAGGTCCTTGTGGACCATGAACGTGTAAGGAATGTCCAAATTTCCGGGTGTTCCACCACTCAAAACCACTCTTCCTTGCCTCTTCAGGGCGCGCACTGCTGAGAAGAGGAACGGGGCCGTACTGAGCGTGCCGGGGGTCCAGTCGTTGTAAACATCCGCCCCAGCGCCACTCGGCGTTGCTCGCAGAATGGCCGCAGTATCAGCGTCATGATCGCCCGTCATGACAACGCATGTGAGGCGAGGGGGGCATCCGAGTTTTTCTTTCATTGAGACGAGCCTCTCTTCGCTTCGTCCGAGAGCAATGACATTGGCACCGAGAATGAGGGCCAACTCAACAGCTAGGCCACTGAATGAACCGCCTGATGGGCCAATAATGACAGTTTCGGCGACCTTGACATCGGCCGCCTCCATGATGGCCCCCCCGGCGACAGAATAGTGGGCAATGCTTTGCAGGATGGCTGGCGAGTAGCCAAAGTCCTGCACCAAACGTTCCTCGTTCAAGCAATAGACGTTCTCTAGTGGAACGCTCTGGAATTGTTGCAGCGAACCGTCCCGCCACTGGCCCTGCATGAGCTTTTGGCCTTCCGGCCCCTCACCTCCATGATGTCCCATCATAATCATGACATTTGGGTCATCACGGCCCCGAACAGTGGCGTCGACATAGACGAGGTCTCCAGGTTTGACACGCACGGCATCGGGCCCGGCAGCATGGACTCGGCCGACGGCATTAGGATTTGGCACCAAAGGGAGGCTTAAATTAAGTTGCGGGAGGTTGCCGGAATGGACCAGATGCGTGTATGGAACGATTTGTGAGGCAAGGATACGGACAACGACGGTTCCGGCCGTGGCTTCGGGGATGGGGAGTTCAATCAACGACAATGGCTCGGTAAAGGAGGAGAGCCAGAGCGCGCGGTTGGTAATTGGAGTAGAGGAGCCCATGTTTTCAGTGACTAAGGAAAATAAGAGAATGAATGGCTTATAAAATGTTGGAACCGATGCTCTGCGGCCATTTATACGATAATGAGTGGACGCTTTGATCGACCCGCCGATACTGTTTCAGCTCTCACCGTAACTTGGATCTGCATCATAGGGGATGAATCCACGCTCGAAATCCTCCCAGTCGTACCATACCGGAATCTTGTAACCAATTGAATCTCCGCTTACATTATCATTGTCATTGATCATCGGCCGTGTCAGTACAAGAAGCGTTGAAGGTTGCATCGCTATGTTTTAGTGGTTGTATCTCCATATCTCCACTCAGCACTTCAACATGGGTCACAGCCAGTAGTTCTTGTTGTTTTTGAGCCATATTTGGCGGGCAGATTTCTAACCTTATACCGGCTATGCCCCGAAATGCGAGAATCTAGAATTTCCTCGCTTTCTCTTCTTTTCGCTTCTTCCACAGGCTACATTGCTTGTCCACTCTACGAGCCTAGATGGAGGAATGTTGGGGGAATATGTTAGCTGCCTT
Organism: Thelonectria rubi; assembly: GCA_013420875.1. Classification (NCBI taxonomy): domain Eukaryota; kingdom Fungi; phylum Ascomycota; class Sordariomycetes; order Hypocreales; family Nectriaceae; genus Thelonectria; species Thelonectria rubi. The sequence continues at coordinate 27,222 of WMHX01000355.1, forward strand.
AGGCTCCAACAGCTCTAGCATTCATATCTCGGTTCTGGTCACTTATTTCCCCGCTTCAGTCCCTTCCATACCATCCCCGCCCCAGAATGACGACTCTCGCACCCTTCAAATATCAAGAACTCCCACTGGGGAGCATCAAGGCGCATGGATGGCTGAAAGATCAGATTCGGCTCTCGGCGAATGGCCTTGGGGGCCATCTATACGACTTCTACCGCTTCGTCGCTCAATCCACGTGGCTCGGTGGCAAAACGGAGTATAGCGATCTCCGCGAGTCTGCGCCATACTGGTTCAACTACATCGTCCCAATGGCCTGGGTTCTTGATGATAACCGTCTGAAAAGCCAGGCCAAGCACTTTCTTGACTATACCCTGGAACATCAGGCTCGGGATGGGTGGTTGGGCCCCGAAAAGACAAAGCACACTCGTGGTATCTGGGCCCGAAGCTATCTTTGGTTCGGTCTTGTGGTGAGTGACCAAAACGACACTTGGATCGGTTGGCCGACGTTGGTCGTCATTGCTGATGAGAGAAGCAATACGCCGAAGCTGATGCTTCGGAAACTGATCGAATTGTCGATGCCCTACACCGCTTCGTCCGCCTGCTTCACGCGATGCTAAAGAACGACTTCACCGGGCTGCTTCACCACGACGGCGACGTGTTTGATCCATATGGCTTTGGCGTTTCCCGGTGTCACGAGTTGCCAATATCTCTGATGTGGCTTTACGAGAGGCACCCTAGAAACAGCTCCGCGGTGATTCTGGAAACCATCGAGCTCATGCTCGAGGGTGGTAGACGGGGCGGCCGGGACTGGACTACTTTCTTCGTGGACGGTACCTTTCCAACGGACGGCTCTGGGCCATCCGACCCAGGTGGATTCACTCACGGAGTGAACCTTGCGGAAGGTGAAGCAACTGATTTCGCAACGGTCGCAGTTAGCTGACCGAACCTCAGGCCTTCGCTATCCAACCGTCCTCTACCGCGTCAGCAAGAACCCTGCCCTTCTCCAGCAGACGTACGATGCTGTTGACATGACACTCAAGTACCAGACGACCCTCGCCGGGTCTATTAGCGGAGACGAGTACCTCGGCGGTCTTAGTCCTCAGCGAGGGTGATGATTGCACTCAAATCGTGCCCAGGGGGCCAAAGGCTAATCCGCAGTAGATCGGAACTCTGCATGGCTGTAGAATCCATGTTTTCATACGCGTACCTGTACCGCTTTCACGGAGCCAATGTGTTTGCAGACACTGCCGAGCTGGCGGCCTTTAATGCGTTTCCTGCGGGAGTGAGCCCTGACTGTGAGTTTTCCCTGCCCTTTCCTGGGTGCGTCAATGACAATACGCTGGCTAGGGTGGTCTCATCAATATGTCACGCAAACGAACCAGCCTTGGTCCCGGAAGCTGAATGGGAACCCATTCTATAACGTGGGTAGCTATGGGAACACGTTTGGGCTCGAGCCGAACTATGTGAGTCGAAATTTACTCGCGCACTTCCAGAGACTGATCCTGTAGCCTTGCTGTACCGTCAATCATGCCCAGGGGTATCCCAAGTTCGTGGCATCGTCATTTGTCAAGACTGGAGGCCATGGCCTCGTCCATATGCTTCTTGGTCCAGCTCTTGTGCACACAGAGCTCCATGGCAACTCCGTTCAGAGTGCGTAGTTCTATCCTTTTGTGAGCTAATCGCTCTAACAAAAGCAAAGTCGAGGTCCAAACCAACTATCCGTTCTCTGAGCATCTTACCTACATCATCAAGACCGACGTTGACTTTGATCTCTACATCCGTATCCCAGAATGGGTCGTCACAGACAAGGCAACAGCCCAGTTTTCCGACAGCAATGTGCATTCCATATCTCCCTCGGAGGGGCTTCATCGATCGCAAATCAGAAGCGGTCTCACCAGGCTCTTTATCCATCTACCCATGGACATCAGAACTGTCATACGAGAGGGTGCCGTCGCCGTTTACCGCGGCCCTCTTCTCTACTCTGCTGACATCAAGCATACTTCTATACCTCACCGGCCACTCAACTTCGACAGTATGCGACCCCTTCCGGAGCAAGAGACGGATGAGCGTTCCTGTGACTGGGTTCTGGAGCCGACGTCTAACTGGCGATATGCGATTGATCCTTCAACGATCCGTGTTAGACACACCACCCCGTGCGACTCCGAACTTCCGAATCCTCTTTTCGACAGAAAAACCTCCCCTGTGAGCCTGGAGGTTGATGCCTATCCCATCGACTGGCCAGAGACGCGAGGAACTGCAGGGCTCCCGCCCGCCAATCCCGCGGTGGACAGGTCAACAAGGGTTAACCTCGGGCTCATCCCCTTTGGAGCTGCTAAGCTTCATGTGGCCCAGTTTCCAGTTGCTAAGCTGGAATAATACGTCACGCATTGGTGTTCGAATCTTCAGCATCACCATTTGGTTGTCGGTTTTAGCTAGCTCGGCTCAATGTCCGAGTGCCCCTTGTATCCTAGACCCTCGAGTTCAAGATTGACAGATAATTGAGTTTTATGAACTGACTATGTTTGGCGACCTCTCAGCTACGATGGCGCTCTCTCTCGGGAAGTTATATGACAATCGAAAGTGCCAAAGTAGTCGTGACTTGCGTAGTCCGACTTTCCTAGCTGCTCGTACTGTCGAATATGTTGTTTCGTCAACTCAGGAATGCTGTCAATGCCTGGAAGTTTGTATCGTGCACTCGGCTGTGGAATGATTCTGGATTACTCCATCTCCAGAAGTTAGACTCCTGTAGTAGCCCCATGGCGCACCCGCCTATTCTGTCGAAACCTGCTGTTTGAGCCAAGTTCTCCGAAATGTATTCATTGGAGGTTGGACAGACGATATAAGCGAATCTATCCTTGTCCACTAATGAACACTTTCCTGACTGTCAGGGGTCCGTTGTTGAGTTCTTCAATTATAAGTTGTCCTAATTAACTAGGCACCCACCGACTATATGGACTATGAATCTCAAGTTCGGCCTTTCCCACTCGCTATAGTGGTCGGTGGTTGGTGATTCTCCATATGGCATATCTTGACCGAGTATAGCTAGAATGACAGTTTAATATCTTCAAGTTGAGCTTCCAGTACATACTCAGACCCAGCGCACTGCATGGAAACGTCATAGAGTACTGCATACAAAGTACAACACTGCTAGAAACAGAGAATGCATCAAACTTCCATGAATTAACTGATTAATCGTTTTATTGACTCCAGGACCGAAGAAGTCGGTCGGACGGCTTAATTCGTAAACTCGAGCCGGAAACCGACGAAGTCCGACAACTACGCATTCATTCTAAATGTGCAGCATAAAAGAAGGTGCTTTGAGGCCTCCAGGCCGGTGCGCGGCTCCAATTAATGGTTGATACCCATTCCCCTCGTAACAGGTCTACGTCATGCATGACTCTGCCAAGAATTACGATACCACCCACTGTTACCGTTAGGTCAGAAAGAGCGAGCTTCCGGAGATAAGAGCTTCCTAAGGTGGCTGCTGATAGGTAGTTGTGATAGTCCTGGCTGACATGTATAAAGCACTCGTCTGCCCCCAGGGCAGGGACGAACTGAAACTAACCAAGCTTCAACCATACATTATTCCCTTATTTCTCTACCACCAATCCAAGCATCTACTATCAAACAAATCGAATAAAATGGTATGTCTTCTTTTCATATATACTTACTCGCTGGAGTATATTACAAGGCCTTACTTGCATTGATCCAGCCGGCTCGAAGTTCTCAAGTCCGATCCAGCACCAACGAACAAATAATAAATATAATTATTTATAAGGTATATATATTTATATATTTTAGAGGCTACTTAAAGTAAGGTTTTCCCTAAAGATTTATTCTTTTTTTTACTAGAGCTTATAAAAGCCTTCTTTTTACTTAATATACCTTTTTAATAAAAGCTAAATTAGCTTTTATTATAATTTTATTATGCTTATAATATTTATCTTTAAAAGACTTACTATATTAAAAAGTTAGCTTTTAAGTAGCTATTAATAACCTTAATTCCCCTAAGCTGTAGTAAATGAAAATAAAGAGGGATACATTTATTACATGCAATTTAACTCGTTTACTACTTTATATACTGCACTATAAATGTTCGACATCCCCCCTTAACATTATTCACGAACATATAATCATCTCCCTTTCCGAGCGAATTCAAGTCCACCTCCTTCCCGTCACTGACAACACTCACAATCGTCTTCTTCAGAGTGGGCAGACCCACCCTTCCGATCGTGTTCTCCGGTGCCTTAATCGCCATCACAAGCTCTGCTGGGCTGGTACGCTTATAACCAGCGGAAAAGAAGCCCTGGGCGTTGCTTGTGAAGCCTGTCATGGCCCATTCAGGACTCTTTCCCTCGCCCTCCTCAAAAGACAGCCGTGGTTCGAAAACCCAACGCTTGTGGCCAACCTCTTGAAGCCTCAAGCCAACAAGCCAGAAACTCAGGGCGATTGTCGGTCCAGATGCCCAGGGATGGGCGTGGGAAATATATGCAGAATCATACTCGCCGAAAGGATAGAAGCACCGACCGTCGTGATAGTAACCTTCGATCAGGCTCGACTGCACCGAGTATGGCGAGTTCCAGATATACCCCCACATGTTCCGGAGCAGGGTGAGAGCTCGGTCAGGCCTCCCCGCACGGTAGTGGGCGACCAGTTCCATGCTGCTGCAGAATGAAGACACCATTTTCGGAGACTCTGGTGCCACGGGGCCATATGTTGACCAATTCGCGGTCAGGCCTTCTGAGACCCGAGATTCTTGTTCTGGCGATGCCACCGCATACCAGAGAGCAAGCGTATTGCCGTCCTGTGGGTAGACCTCGGAGGCGATGTGATCCCTGTAGAGACCAGCTTTCTCGTCCCATAAATGAGTGTTGATAGCCTGGTGGAAACGTTGTCAGTGTTGTGCATTTAGAGGCGGAGAGCCATCTCTTGCTCGAGGACAGTGTACGTACCTGCTTCACCCGAGCAGCGTCTTTTGCCCAGGATCGGGATAGAGTATCGTCGCCCATGACATCCTGCGCCAGCTCTGCTAATCGACGCAAAGCGTAGTGTAAGCAACAATTAACCTCGAGGTTGTGGTCTTTCAGAACGTGGCGGCCCCAATCTGCCGGTAGAGTCACCTTGAGCAAGCCTGTTTCGTCTACCTTGTTCAACGCATAATCCATGGCTTTTTTCACTTTACACCACTTCTCTCGGATCCAGTCTTTGGAATCCTCGCTGCCATCAGAATGATAGAAGTACGCTTCATACATTGCGATAAAGGTCCAGACTGGAAAAATATGTTCAGTTAGCAGCTTCGGATTCCAGAACAGTGTTTTCGAACCACATACCGTGATATGAGTCACTCCCATAGTGCCAGATTGGCTTGCAGGCATATGGAAACAGACCCTCATCAGTTTGCAGGTCAAACATCCAATCAACCCCAGCCCAGGTGCCTTCCTTTCCATTTAGAGCAATGAAGTTGGTGACGGTGCTGATGTTTCGATCTCCCGACCACACTGTGCGATCTCTCCTCGCGCCGTCCGTCAACACCTCCTGATACTTTTCATGCGCCGCGGGGCTGTCGTTGGCCCAGCCGGTTTTCTTGTGAACCCAATCACTGCGGCGGCCTGTGTCCCGTGGAATCGTGGCTATCTGCAGAGTATACGCTCCTGCATACCAGATAGTATTGAAAAACTCGTCAGAGGAGTAAAAGTAGCCAGGGTAGTTGCGAAGGTTGGCGCCAAAACTGGGGTTCATGGTGTTGTATGTGCTGATGCCAGTCAACTCAACCTTCCCATCCGACTCCAGGAACAAGGTCAGATAGCGGAATGCGCCGCGCTGCTGAGGCTTCGGGCATGTCCAGGACTGGCGTGACTCTGGAACGACAACGTGCAATGCGCCGTCAACGACATGGAAATCCATGCTGCGGTCACTGCCTCGGCCGATGAACTGCTTGCTTTCCGCAAAAGCGATACCCAAAGCTGTCTGTGGGATGCTCTGGGGACCAAAATCCAGCGTAACAATTCCCGCCGTGTTGACGCCGAAATCCAAAGTGACGAGCGCGGTAGAACCGGTGAGGATGATTGAGACGACGTCAGCGACCTTGGTCTTATGAGACGCTGAGACATCACCCTCGACGGCATAGATACTATCTGCTCTCACAGTCCGTGACCGGGGAGCGAAATTGTAACATTGCCATGGCGAGTCTTCCGAAGATGGTGAAGCATTGAAGACTGCACTGGGAAAGTCGGAGGGAATCTCCTCCCGAGTCGACATGGTGGCGATGGCGACTTGTGGGCGTATCTGAGAAACAACAAGGGTGCTCGGAAATGGCTTGAGCTAGTTGAGAGTATCGTGGAACTTGATTTGTTCTTTGCTTGGGCGTTCTGAAATAATGATATGGAGAGGAACTCCAACGGTGTAGGGTTTCGGTTCAATGTTACCCCGAGCAGTTATCGTCTCAGAGCGAGCGATGTTCGTGTGCCGCGGGGATATGGAGAATAGCGACGTCAGGTGGCCTGGTGACGCGAAAGACTATTGACAGTGTATGTACATACCAAGTAGTTATCGGAAGGACCGGCAGCCAAGCTGAAAGGAGGTGGTGTGATTCTGCCGAATACCTGCCAGAGATGCCCCGAGGTTTCGGCCCAAACTTGCACGAAAGCGGCCGTCAGCTCCAGCTCGGGTGAACTCAAGACGACGCAACCAGGGCGCTAAGCATGCGGTCATCTTGAGAATATGTGGACTCGTCGTATCTGAGCCAGCCCTTGGATCTCCATCGTCCCGTCGTACAACCTCGTTCACTTACATTGGAAAACCAACTCCTTCCCAATCATGTCTGCGAACATGGCACAATGCCCAAGATCTCAGGGCCTCAGCTTGTCAGCCGCCTCAGGAAACCTTGTCCAAATACGTTCGAGCTGACCTCAGATTCCCAAGGTTGAGCGATCCTGTCCTCACTCAGTTCCTTCACATGCGCCATGTATCGATCCCATCCGCCGCAACACACGAGACTCTAGTCTCGCTGGCCGATGAAAACGCGGCCCGTCCCATCGTCCCAACCCCGTCGACTCCTCCATCCGTTTTCGATGTACTCACCCTTGGCCACCTGAACTTCTATTTGAGAGAGAAGCGCGACGAAGCAGTCAACACCAATGCGCTGTGGACCTTTGCGGCGCCTCCAAACCTTGGAAGGACGAAGATTGAAGCCTTGCGGCAATTCGCCAAGGATGAGGTTTATCGGAATCAGATTGCTGGGCACGAGCAAGAAATGAACAAGTTTGATGAAGATATTGCCGAGACTTGGAAGCAGGAGATCAAGCTGATCAATAAAGTCCCCTCTGACTTCTTGGGACCTCACCTGGCAGACGACGATATCAAGTATGTCCCAGAGCATCGAGCTCATTTAAGTCGAAGGGAGTATGGTCTCTAGGGCTTGAAGCTGACGACATGACAGTGTCCTGTACGAAGACCTTGGGTTGCAGAAGGGTCAGAAAGATAGGCAGCAGTCACTGGAGGAGCTGACCAAAGTGCTGAATTTACTACGGACCGGTCAGTGGTGAGAGGTTACGGCACCGGTAAGCAATCTATGGAGACGGAGACTTGTATAGATCCGACCCTTGACTCGCAAGGCCAATGAATCAATTGCATCTGAGCCTTGCCATCCTGCTACGTGGAAAGTCTGCGAATTTCTCCTGTTGAGGTGCGTGCAAGTGGTCTTTCAGCTGGGCTAGAGGCATAGAAGGGGCTGGTGATAACATAGCCAAGGCCAGCTATTTGAAATGAGCATTAGTAAAAGTAAGCACCATGTTGACCTTTGAGCTACACTAAGAGAGTCTATCAACGTCTTAAACAAGTTTATAGGTTAAGATGCAGGTACAGGAGCAGTGACTAGAGCAGGATCCAAATCATACTTTGCTTTCTCCCCGTTCAAAACATGAATCGGATCCTTAAGATTGACCCAACCCAAGAAAGGCGCACTGACTGAATACCCGAGGAGCTTCTGGGTTTGTACAGGCAACTTCTGGACCTTGTCTGTAGGGTTCGCAAGGAACTGGTTCTCCTCCTGCACACAATCGTTGTTAGTCTGTCGTCACGAATTCCTATCAACCATGATTTTGCACGCACCTGTCGCAGATAGCCTCGGGTCATAAACATGCCATATATAACCCTCGGCTGGTTGGTGGTGGTGTTGGCCGATCCTCCGTGGTAGCAGGACGCCAACATGATGAACGCATCGCCCTTCTCCAGCTCCGCATAGACTGCCTTGCTCTCGTCCCCCGGCCCGGACAAGGATTCATCCATGTGGCTGCCGGGGATGAATCTGGTAGCGCCGTTCGCCTTGGTACTCTTGGTGCCAGCGACAAAGCAGCCCACGGCCGTCTCGTGCGCGGTTGTGTAGTCCTCCAGCGTGACCTGCGGCTTCTTGTTATGGTGCAACGAGTCATCACGGTGGAGAGGCTGGGCGCTGGCGTCAGGGCCGATGGAAATGACGACGGTTGAGTTGATTTGAGGCGGGGAGACTTTCCCGCAAGGCCAAAGACTCCTATAGTCTCGTTAGCGCGAAGACCTTTAGGTGAAAATAGAGGCATGGAAAAATTGTTACTTCGTGTTTCTTTCGGGAAGAATTCGCCCTCCCATGGCTCATCAGCCTGCAGGTATGGATGTATATCCAAAGCCACCTGGTCGACATCTTCCAGGGACATGAAGTTCCTGACGAAGCAACCGCCATTTCTCTTCAAGGAATCCACCACCTCGTCAACCGTCGCTGTGGCGGCATCGAAGCTATCGACGACGGTTTTGCCCAAGGGCGATGTCTTTTCGGAGGCTGTAGTCATAGTGTGAAATTCGTAGAAGATTTGATGAATAATTTGTTGAAGTGCGTACTCTGCCCTCTAAACTGCCAAGTTGCACGAATTGAGCGAGAAGAGTTGGACATATAAGTCTTGTTCAGGACATATGATGAGGCGATATCTTTAGATTTGCCTAACATATGCTATGCGATAGTTTACGAAGTCAATGCAAGTCAGGGATACGGAAACCAGTCGGCATTATCATTCATATCGGGTAACTAACCACGATGAGGTGACCAAAGATTAGCTAGATCTGGCAGCTGATAGCGATATCAACATGAATCGGACAACGATAGCTAAATTGATATGCATGTCCAATCATGGAAATCCAGCGGCTGACACACTATATTCGTTCATGTCAGACCAGCAGCAGTAACGTTAATTTACTTATCTTTTAATTCTATCAGGCAACTGGCAGCGAAAGCGCAAAGGAAACGAACTCAATCTTCCAGGCAACTGATGGCGAAACCGTATCCGACTTCGTGGTATTTGATACAATCCCTGAATTATATTTCACATGCAATGTGCAATAATACAAAAGGAATATCCAGATGGGCTAGCCACTACATCATTCTCTTGGCATATCATCATTTCAATATCTGTTCCGTTGCTTCCACCATGTCCCGAATTTTGAAGTAATAACCATCTTCCTGCGCCTCACTCCCCCCCTCAAAGCAAACGTCGTCAAACGCATCATGGTCATCACTAACAATCGCCAGTCTCCTTGGCCGAGTCGCAATTGTGACGGGCTCATCCTCTGGTGTCGGTCGAGCCATCGCGCTGGCACTGGCCTCCGAAGGGGCGCTGGTGGTCTGCAGCGATCTCACTCCGGACTTGCTCCGGGAAGGCTACGAGACCGACACGGCACCTACGCACGAAGTGATTGCGAGGACCGGCAAGGCCATTTTCAAGAAGGCTGATGTCAGCTCGTCGGAGCAGGTCGAGGCGCTCGTGGCAGCCGCCGTTGCCGAATTTGGGCGCTTGGATATGTGAGTAGATGCACCAAACCCCCCCATTGAACTGACACTGACGTGTTGTAGAATGGTCAACAATGCAGGCATCTTCTGCGGGCAGCACAGAATTGCAGAGGAACCTGTAGAGGCCTACGACAGGACCATGGTACGCGCAGCTACGATCGATGACCGTCATGGTTGAGAGGAGAAGTTCTGACCCCCGTCTAGGCTGTCAACACTCGCGGGACCTACCTGGGGATGAAATACGCCATCGCCCAAATGATGAAGCAAGGACCCGCCCCAACCGGAGACCGCGGCTGGGTTGTTAACATTTCGTCCATCGGCGGCCTCCTGGGCCTCTCCATGGAGCGTAAGCCTGTCCCACCGACCATTGTCTCATCTCCAACTCCATTCCGCTGACAAATTCATCTCCTCAGCCTCCTATTGCGCCAGCAAAGGCGCGGTGACTAATTTGACCCGCCAAGTAGCACTCGACTATGGCCCAGACAAGATCCATGTCAACGCGGTGTGTCCGGGCTTTCTGAAGACAGCAATGGTGCGATCAGCACTTGAGAACGAGGCTCTGAACAAGGAGCTGCATGACAATTCCCCGTGGCCTCATATCGGCTCGCCCGAGGATGTGGCAAAGGCGGTGTTATTCCTTTGCAGTGATGGGGCCAGTTGGATGACGGGAGCAATCGTGAATGTAGACGGAGGGTATTGTGCGAGGTAGAGGAACCATAGGCGTAATAGATATATGATATGATTCATGTATTTGCGTCTGGTGGTTAAACAGGTCGACGTTGCTAGTGTTTCGTAGTTGCCTGTGCATACATTGATGCCCAAGATCCTTGAAGGGTACGATGGAACCATTGAGCTCAATTAACGGTAAAAGATGAGGACATTGGGCAAATGCTAACATGCTGTCGAAATTCGCCTTGAATATGTCTTCATTTCTAAAGCAATCTTGGGTGCAGGGCGGCGCGAATGTATCAATGATTCCATAATATTCTTCACAGCATCCTCCACAAGGAGTGTTTGCTCAACAGCGTTCAAGTGAGAAGAAGGTCCAGGTCCAAATCTGTCATGACACTCTGCCACGTGATGTCCAACTCTTCGCTGTCATTGTCCCTTCGTCGCCAAAGCTCCTCGACAACCTTTCTCGCAGAGAGCATGTTGCCGATGCCAAGCCGCGTCCCCTTCTCAAACATGTGAAGCGCCCGAGCTCGCAACGTTAGATGTTCAGCCTCGCAGGCCGTGACAAACAAGGGCCAGAAGAGTCCACAAACATCTAACCTCTTCTCTGCCTCGAGGGCGTCAATCGCACCTAAGTGGTCTAAACTTCGTTGCACCACGCGCTGGATCCTTCGCGGCAGTATCTTGCGTACGCGCCTCTCGAAATAGACAAGGGAAGCGCAGAAGAAAGCGCAGGTGTGGTGGCGCATGATTTCGTCGTATGTCTCATCCATATCCGAGACTAGAAGGTCTGGATCATTGCGGCGTATGAAGAGGTCAAGGTCCTCTATCTCCTCTTGTGTTGCGCGATGCACTGGCTCTGACAGGGTGTTGGTCCTTACGATCCCCTCGAGAACCGGCTCGGTGATTCCAAAAAGCCTATCCAAGGCATATGGCTTGACCCATACAGGTTTGACGCCCCTGCGGCATTCGAGCCGGTCCATGGCCTGTGGGAGACTCTGACCCAGGGTGTTGATACAGAAGAATATCTGGCAGAGTACGGAAGCGCCCGCACTCTGAGTGGTGCCCGTCTTCATCATATGCTGCAGCCAAGTCCGGCCACCTGCGAGATGTATACGCCAACTCGCGGACTGCCCCTTTATGACGTCGATTGATGACATGGTGATGATGGTGGCCAGGATAGCCTCTCTCTGGCTTTCCTCGGACTGTATGAGGCTTCTGCGCAGATGTTCCAGCGCTATCCTGTGATGCTTCGTTCCATGGAGAAGGAAATGTTGATTCGACGAAGATAATTGAGCGCAGTTGAAGGCCGAAACAGCGTAGATGGAATGAAGCAACGCTCGATTTCCTGAGGATTCGGGGAGAGATGACGGAGGGGCCAAAGCGAGAGGAATGAAAACGGTGCGAAAGGGATTGTCATGATATTGTGTCGGTATCATGAGTCCACTCAAAACGGTAACCCAGTAGTGGAAGAGGGACCGCTCTTCTTTGCTAGCGGTCAACAGATAAGTTGGAATCTGAGGAAGCACTCTTTGTTTGATTGACATCATGATCATCGCCGCCTTGGTGTTGTCGTAATTTTCATGATCGATGCCATCTATCCACTGCACAACGGCATCCCTGTCACTCCTATCCTGCGCCTGGAGGTCAACCTCTCCCGGGTCAAGGTCCCGTGCTTCAGGAGGTCCTAAGCATGTGTCGTCCTCTTGGCTGTCGTCGTCCTCTTCTGGTGTCTCAGAGCTGGCTCTCGGTGTTTCTGGGTTAACCGAAGCTGAGAAGACCGTGAATGGCCCAGTCTGCACTGTGGTGTGAGGATTGGCTGCATCTGCTTTTGCCAGTGCGAGGTGTATGTCCAAAATATAAAATTTTTTTTTTTTAATTATACTTTAATAATAAAATTATTCTTTTATAAATATAATTATTATTATAATAAATAAAATCTAACTATTTTAGCTTTTAATATAATTATTTTATTTTAATTACTTTTAATATTTTTAAAAATTAACTAACTTATTAAATAATATAATTATCTTTTATTTATTTTTTATATTATTTAGCATAATGCCCTAGTCTCTCTACTAGTAATATTATAAATAAACTCTATAATATCTAACATGCATAATAAGTAAGCAGCGCAGATAAGCAAGTAGCGCACTTTTCCTTCTTATACTTAACTTTCTACTTTATTAATTAAATCTTTATAATTAAATATATTATAATTAAATACTAAAGTATATACCCTTCTTGCCCTTTAAGCTCTCTAAAATAACTTAAAATTAAGTATTTAGTAGGCTTTTAGTATTTATAAAGTTAAAAAGTAAAGGCTATATTACTAGTAAAATAGTATTTAATCTTAATATAATATTATCCCTAATTTATAAAGACTATTTAATTTAAAGAAATAAATTATTATTTAGTTTATTTTTAATTTAGATTTATTAGGATTTCCCTTATGATTATATAATATTAAAAAGATAATTAATTAATCATTTACTAATTATAATATATTATTTATTAATAAATATTAGGCTTTTAATTTTATTAAGTAATAATTAGACCTTAAAATGCATTTTTTTTATAAATATAATTATTAAAAAGCTAAATATAAAGATTTAATTATTATTTATAATTAATTTAAATTTATAAAGAATATAATTATTAAAAAGCTAAATATAAAGATTTAATTATTATTTATAATTAATTTAAATTTATAAAGAATATAATTATAAAATATAATATTAATTTAGCTAATATTTATAATTTTAATAAAATTATAAGGATTATATAACCAAGGTGAAATAATATATATAGAAAGGTATATATTAGTATTATAAAAGACTTTAATTTAGCTAATTATAGTTATGGCTGGCCGTATTGCCCCTTTATGCCTCTAGGGCCTAGGGCTTATATTAACTAAGCTAGGTTTACCTTAGCTTGCTATTGCTAGCCGCTTAGCGGGCCTTTATTATGCCAGGCTCCTTATAATTATCCCCCCCTCTTAAAGGCTTAGTCCCTAAGCTATTATCGCCCTATTATAATAGCCTTAATTAATTCCTTATTTTATAATTAATTATTATATATTTTATATATTCTTTATAATATTATTATTATTATTATTATTATTATAATTATTTTAATTAATNNTTAATTAATTATATATTATTTATTTATTTTTATTTTATTTATTATAATTATTCTAATTAATTAATTATATAATATTTATTTATAATTTACTTATTTAATATTTATTATATTATATTTATTAATTTCCTATTTTACCTTAAAATTATATCTTTTTTCTTTATATTTTATATTTTTTCCCTTTTTTATATTTCACATTTCTCTCTATTATATATTTCTCCTTTCCTTATATTGCCTTATTCTTCCCTTCTATTACTATATTATCCCTAATCTCTAGCTGGCCTACTATTCTATCTCCTCCCTTACTACTTACTCTCTAACCTATTGCCCTGCCCTTTAATAGCTCTTTTATATATCTTAGCTATTCTTATAGCCTTTAATATTTTTAATCCTCCTTTTAGTTCTACTATTTTTAATCCTTTATAATTTAATTAGATAAATATTCTTTACTTTAAGTATATATATATAGCTTATTAAAGCCTTAATACTTTATATTATTAATTTAATAAATTAAATACTATTTATACTATTTATAAGAATATTAATTATAAGTATTTTAATATAAATTTATTAATTACTCTTTATATATTTTATTATTAATAGGCCTTTTAGATTCCTCTTAAGCTTATTCCCTTTATTTATTAATATTAAGTATTTATAAAGTTTATATTTTCTTATAAAAAGTATTTTAAATTAAATAAGATTAAGGCTCTTAGCTTATTAATTACTTTTTTATCCTTTAGGTATTAATAGCTCTAATAGGCTATTAAGACTATAGCCTCTATTTAATAAGCCTTTACTAAATTCCTTATTAATTCTAATAGTATTATTATTATTTAAGCTATTAATTCTAATAATTCCCTTATTTTAATTACTAAATAATTACTATAAGAACTAATTTTAATTTATTAATTTATTATAATCTCTTTATAGTTATAAATATATTATTTAAAATTTCTTATAATACTTTTATTAAATATTTATTAATAATTTTAATATAATTTTATTTCTATTTATTTTTATAATAATTTTATTGCCCTTATAGCTATAATTAAGGCTATTTAGCCTCTTTATATTTATATTTATCCTTTAATTAATAATCTTTTTTTTTATTTATAATAATTTTATATTTATAAAAGGCATTTTATTTTTAATATTAAAAAGAAGACTTTATTTTTATATTTTATTATTATTATTATTAAATATTTAATAGCTATTTATTATATTATTAGCGCTCTTATATTATTTATAGCTTTTATTACTTTTAGGGCACTATTAAATTATTATTATACTATTTGCGCTATCCTTATTAATATTACTATATCTTTTAGGGCCTCTATCCTAGCCTCTCCTTCCCTCTCTATCTCTTCTACTATTAATAGCTCTATACCCTCTATTCCTACTTAAAATAAATATAATATTATTCCCCTAAATATATATTTCTTTTAATATATCTCTATTTATATTATTACCCTTAATATTAAACTATTATTAATCCCTTTCTAATTTACTTACCCCTATCTATTAATATTTACTCTTTATCCCTATAGCTCTACTCTCTCCTACTATTTTATTATTAATAATAATAATAATAATAAATTAGCTTTAAGTCTTATTATTAAGCCTTTACCCTTTAAATATTAATATTATTTATAATAGCGCCTTATTCCCTTTTTTCTTTATTTTTTATTATCTTAATAGCCCTATATTATATTATTAATTATCTTATATAGCCCTTTATTTAGTAGCCCTTTATTGCGCTTAGTTTAATAGTCCTTTATTGCCCCCCCTAATTCTATTTAATTATTTTATTTTTTATATATTTTCTTAATTTACTTTTAGTAATTATTTAGCTTTTTTTATATATTTATTAAATACTCTTTTAATTCCTAAATATTATATTTTATTAATTATCTTATTTATTTAATTAAAAAAAAATATACTTTTTTATCTCCTTTATAGCTAATAATCTCCTTTACTATTTATTATTTTCCTCTTTTAATAATAAAAGTTTATTCTCTATTTTGCCCTATATTTAATAAGCACTTTTTTATAATTTAAATAGCTTAATTAGAAATATATTATATATCTATTTATATTATTTAAAGAGGTATATTTAATATATTTATATCCCTATTTATTTTATTATTATAATAGGAATAAATTTAAATACTAGCTTTTTATATTTAAAGTAAAAGTTCCTTATTAATAGGCTTATAATTTATTTAATTATAAATTCTTAGGGCTTATACTATTTATTATATTCTTATACCTATTTCTTTATTATTTATTATTAATATCTTTATGCCTTAATATATACTTACTAAAGGGTCTTAATATACTTTTATATTCTCTAAACCCTAATCTTTATCTCCTATAATATATATTCCACTATTTAAGGATAATAGCTATATAATATATATATTAAGAATACCCCTATAATCTAATAATAGCTATTATTATAAGTAAATATTACCTCTAAAAGCTATATTACTTACTAGTTTAATAAATTATTAATATATATTTATAAATATTTCTTTAGTATTTAATAAAGGCGCTTTATTTATTTATTTATTTATAAGTAATATACTATAAATAATTAATAATAAGTCGCTCTTTCCTTTATAAGGTCTATTTAAAATTTATTAGTAAAAAGCTTATTTTTATTATTTATAATCCCTTTTAGGCTATTAAATTTATATTTTATATATTTATATATTAATTATATTAATTATATTATATTTAATATTTTCTTTATAAAAATAAATATTATATATTTTATTATATAATATATAATTATTAAAATTATATTATATTTCTTACTATTTATTTATATATTATTTAATAACCTTATAATAAAATCTATATTAATTTCCTAAAATAAATATATTAATAATAATAATAAATTTAATTGCCTATATAGCTAATGCCTTAATATTTATACCCCTTAGTAATATTAGCATTAAGATATATAATCCTTAATTTTTTAATTAATCCCCTATTAATAGAACTTCTTTATAATTAATTTTATTATTTTCGCTATATTTATATATCCTACTTTAAGGTCTTTATAATATTAATATAGAATTTCCCCTTAAAATGCTTATTACTTTAAGATTACTAGCCTATTCTTATAAAATAGTATATTATTTTTATTATATTAATAATATTTAATTCTATTAATTACTTTTTATATTTTTATTAATTATTATTAATAGAATAAATTATTAATTTATAGTCTTTTAATTAATTCTTTTAGTATATATAATAATTAGGAAAGGAATATTATTTTGCCTTCTATAAGTGCCTTTATAATTTAATATAGAATATATTGCTTTAAATTAGTAACCCTAATTCCTTATAAGTTCCTATAGTTTCCTTAAGTGGCTATCTTTTATAAAGCATTCTTTAATTACTTTATAGTATTCCTTATAGCCCTTTTAGCGCATATAATAATTATAAAGGTCTATATTTTCTGCGCCTAATAATTAGAGGAGCTTAATTCCTTCTCTATCCCTTAAGGTTAGAACTTCCTTTATTTTTATCTCCCTTAAAGATTTGCTTATATTATTTATATATATGCCCTTATAACCTTAGGTTTCCTAAGTATTTTTAGATTAATAATCTTCTATTAAATACTTTATAATAGCTTTTTAATTAGCTAGAGCTTTTTTTTTAATATAAAAAGTATATCTTTATAGCTCGCTTCTCTCTCTATATAATCTAATCTTCTAGATAGTCTATTTATAAAGTTCTATTTCCTTAATTAGTATTTAATATTAAAATTAAATAATACTAATCTATATACCTATTTAGTAAGCCTTCCTTAAAGGTCTTATATTAATATATTTATTATACTTTTTAATACTATATAATCTATTAAAATTAGAAACTCTTTTAATAATCCTATTAAATAATAATTTTAATATTTTAAGCTCTTAATAATTAATAATAGCTTATATTATTTAATATATTACCTCTATTTTATCTTAATAAGCTTTTATAATTAATAAGTAATTAATTACTATTAATCCCCCTTAAGCTATAATAAACTGCTTAATATTCCTTTATTTAATATATCTATTTTAATCTATATAAATAATATAGGGTTTTAATATTATAAAATTATAGTAAAATAAAAAGCTCCCTTAAGTTCCTAAAATACTTATTCTACTTTTTCTAATTAGTAGAAATCTCCTTTTTTCTTTCTATTTTTACTCCCTTTTAGTATTAATATTAATAGTATAGTTTTATTAAAATATTTAAAAATAAATTTATAATAGAAATTATAGAATTCTAAAAATATTTAAATATTCTTAAAGCTCTTAAATATTAGCTATTTTATAATTATTTATATTTTACTCTCCTTTATCTTTACTTTATTTTAAGTAATATAATAGCCTAGAAAATCTACCTCTTATTAGTAAAATGCGCATTTTAATAGCTTTATATATAGCTAGAATTACCTTAATTACTATAAAACTTCCTTAAGGTTTTTTATATATTAATTCTATATTTAAAAAAGATTATAATATTATTTAAATATATAATATAGTAAATATCTAATAGCCTATTTAGCGCTTAATAAATATATACCTAAAATATAATAAGTATATTTATTAGCCTAAATAGTATAATTATATATTTAAAATAGCTATAATATATATAAAAAGCTATCTTCTATTTATCCTTTAGCTTAATATAGATATAATAATAAGTATTTTTAATATTTACTTTTAAGATCTATCTTATTCCTATTAATTAATCTAATAGATCCCTAATTAAGAGTAAGGAATATTTATTCTTAATTATAATTGCATTTAATTTATAATAATTTATATATAATTATAATATTCTATCTTTTTTTAATATAAAAAGTATTAAAGCTCTTACCTTACTTATAAACTCTATAATATAACTATTTATTAGATTCTCTTATATATATTCTCTTAAGATCTCTATTTATTATTTATTTATAGGGTAAATAGGACTAAATAGTAGTTTTTTACCTAATATTATTTTAATTATATATTTTACTCCTTTAAATAATAATAATTCCTTTATTATATATTTATTAAATATTTCTTATTTTAATTTTAATTTTAATAATAATAATACTTTACTTTCTAATATTTCTTTATTTAAAGTAGCTATTAACTATTTATTTAGTGCTAATATATTATATATATAGAAAATATATATCCTTTTATTATTTTTTATTATCTCTTTTATAAATATCTCTAATTCTATAATTAAAATAAATTTATAATATTATATATACCTTTATATATTAATTATAATTCCCTTCTTATTTATTAAATTATTTAATAATAATAGCTTCTTTACCCCTTTTAGGCATAAAAACTCTATAAATAATTAATAAAATTTCCTTAAAAACCCTTAAAAATTAATAAGGAAAAAGGTTAATTAATATACCTTCTCTAGTTCCTACTCCTTCCTATTATAGCTTATTAATATTAGAACCTTTATGCCCTTTACTAGCTTTAATCCTAATACCTTTACTAGCTTTATATTAATAAGGTCTATTTATAATATTATATCTATATCTACCTATACTATCTATTTAATATACCCTTATAGAATAATTATTTTCCCCTAAATAATTTATTCTATAAGTATTGCCTTCTTATTTAATATATATAGTAAGGCAGCTTTTAATATATTTATTTATTTTCTAATAAATTAATATTCTTATTTTTTATATATATATAGTTTATATATATAGAAATTGGCTTCTATTACTTAGGCTTCTATTAACCTATTAATAATAACTTGCACTTTATAGCCTTATAGCTTAGCTTTTTATACTTAAAGTATATTATTTAGGGTTTATTATTATAATATAGATTAATTAGTAAGCATATAGCTCTTATTAGGGGCTATTACTTCTATCTTATTAATCCTCCTATATTAAAGTTTTATAGCGCTATATTTAGCTAATAGTAGCCTTATTTTATTAGCCTTTATAGTAATTAATAGGGAGATTTTTTTAATTAATTTAAAGTAAGTCCCTTTTATTTTCTTTTTTAGCTATTATTTTATAAGTGCTTATTAAAAATAATCTAAATCCTTTATACCTTTATTATTATTATTTTAATATTCTTTAGCTCCTTTTCTTAGATTATTAATTCCCTCTAAAGCTCCTTATTTAGGCCTATATAGAAATTAAATATATATTTACTATTATTCTCTATATTTACTAATTTAAGCATTAAATATAATGCACTTTAGATCTAAAAGTAATCTATTAATAATTAGCTAAGCTTTTATTATAATCTCCTAATATCCTATTATAATTTCCTAATCTTAATCTCTAAATTAATATACTTTTAATAAATAAAATTAAGGAATTCTATTTATATAGCTTTTTATTTATTTTTATAATTTTATTATTTTATTTATATTATATAATAAAACTTAATTATTACCTATTTAATATATTGCTTATTATTATAGCCTAATTAGAGCTTATTTCCTGCTTTAATTATTTAAATTTAATTATTTACTTTAACCTTTATAATATTCTCTATAAGGACTTTATAATTATATATTAAGGGCTTTTTATAAGTCCTCCTAATTAGCTCTAGTTTTATTAAGAGCTTAATAAATATATATATTAATTACTTTTAGTATTATTATTACCTTTATATTATTACTTATTGCTCCTAAAGCAGTCTAATTAGCGCGCTTATATTCTTATATTTTAATAATATATATAATCCCTAATTATCCTATTAGCTTAATATATTATCTCCCCTATTCTATAAGTACTTATTAGCTAATTGCCTTAGGCTTATTAATTGCTCCCTTTATATCTACTTCTAGTAAGTTAGGATTATATTATATAAATTATCCCTTAAGCTTTTAGCTAATATTTAATTAATTACTATTATTAATATCTCTTTTTAGGCTTTATATTAGCCTTATAGTAAAATAGCTAGTCCTTAATTAATTAATTATATATTATTAGTATTATATAAGTAATTATTTTTAATAGCTTAATTTACTTTTAATTAGGTAGTCTCTATATATTTGCCCTATATTAATAAGTATTTATTAGGTTTATTCCTATTTATTTAATTTATATTAATTTCCTAATTAAGTATAAAAATTAAAGAATTATAAAGGTTATATAATTAGGGTAAAATAATATATATAGAAAGGTATATATTAGTATTATAAAAGACTTTAATTTAGCTAATTATAGTTATAGCTAGCTGCATTGCCCCTTTATGCCTCTAGGGCCTAGGGCTCGTACTGACTAAGCCNNTTTACCTCGGCTTGCCGTCGCTGGCCGCTCGGCGGGCCTTCGTTATGCTAGGCTCTTTATAAAAATTAGCTTTATAATAAGTTTAATTATAAATAGAATAATTATTATAAATATAAAAAAGTATAAAAGGCTAAAATTGATTTAATTTAGAAATTAAAAATAGATTATAATTATTTAAATAATTAATATAAAAAGTTAAGTAATTATACTATTTATTATAATTATAAGCTAATATTATCTAATTAATTAATATTAAGAAAATAACCTCTTAAAAGATTAAACTATTTTAATAATTTAAAATAGCTAAATTAATAATAAAATAAATTTTAAATAGCTTAAATATTTTAATTAATATATTAAGGTTTAATTAATTAATTATTATTATCTCTTAATTCTTAATAAATATAAAAATCATTATTTAATTAATTTTAAAAAATATTATAAAGATAATTATATTATATATATTATTTTATTTATTTTATTTATTTTATTTATTTTATTTATTTT
>WMHX01000356.1:0-28014 GCA_013420875.1 Thelonectria rubi
TTATTTAAAGTATTATTATTATCCCTTATTAATTAATTATTTAGTTCTATTTTATCCCTATTAGCTATAAGCCCTATTTATATTTATTTTAGCATTTTATTATAAAAATCCCTCTTTTTATTTACTTTTATTCCCTTTTATTACTGCCTACTCTATATACTATTTCATAAATTATAATATTATATAGTTATATTATTTTCCTTATTAAATCTAGAGGTTATATTAAGGAAAATAAATTATTTTTATAATTAAAATTAATTAATTAGAAAATTAATAATACTTTTAAGCTATTATTAGAATCCTTAAATATAAAAAAGAGTAAAAATAAAAATAATAAGGATAATTTAAGAGATTATTTTATAGGCGCCCTTAAAGACTCTAAAAAATTCCTACTATTACCTAATAACCTTTAATTAATATAATATTAATTATTAGATCTAATTAATTAAATAATTAATAAAAATAAATAAAATTTAATTTTAATTTATTAAAGATTATTTAATTTAATATTATTTTAAGTTTATTTATAATAATATTATTAATAATAAAGGATTTAATTCTATTTATAAATTATAATAAATAATAATTATTATTAAAAAATTAAAAATCTAAATTAATATTTATTACACTAAAAACCCCCTTAATGTTTAATTAATTAGTTTTTATCTTTACTAATTATCTAGAAATATTAATATTAATTAAAATAGTTAAATTATTAGCTTTAAACCTTACCCCTAAATAAATAAATATTTTAGCCTTAAACCTCTAGTTAATAATAATTAGCTAGGAAATAGGAAATATAATAATAAATTATAATATCTTTAAGAAAGTAATTAAAATAGGCTTATAAATAATATTTATATAATTTATATATTTAAAAAAAAGTAATTAATTATAATAATAAGAAGATTAATATATATAAATAGAAGAATTAATATAATAATAACCCCTTATTAATATTTAATTTCTTATATTATATTATTTTAATTTATAATTTAAATTATATTAATAATTCTATTTAATTAATTATTAAATTTAACCTTAAGATTTTTATTTATTTATAAATAATTAAAATAATTCTTTAGTTTAATTAAAATTAAATATTTAAATATATAATTTAAGAATATATTATTCCTTATAATAATTAAAATTAAGGATTTAAATATATTACTTAAAAGCATTATAGCTATTATACTATTTATTTAGCCTTAAGGGCTTAAGCCTTTAATTTAGGAGTAACCTTAAGAAGTAACCTTTAGGATTAATATCCTTATAACCTTTAGCTTAACTCTTTATAAAGAAACTATATAATAATTATTTAATTAAATATAAATAAAACTAGAAATTAATATTTTAGCCTTTATAGCCTATATTTAGATAAATTAGAAGGGTATTTATTAGACTCTTTTCCTATTTAATATCCCTAAAGGCTCTCATATATACCTCTCTTATATTATAGCCTATTATTACTTAAAGCTTAAATTATAAATATTTAAATATAGCTGTTAAATCTTTTAAGAGTTCCTAAATAAGGCTTAATATAATAATTCCTCCTGCTTAAATTATATTTAATAAGATTGCTATTAATAGATTTATAATAGCTATTAAAAATGCCTTTAATATTAAGGCTATTTAATACCTTAATATCCCTTTAATTTAATTTAATAATTAAAATATTATAAATTATATTATATAATTTAAGTTTATTATAGAAAATTAAAAATATAATAAAGCTAAATAATTTAAATATTTCTAATTATATTATTTTAAGCTATATATTAAAAAGTGCATAAAGTATATATTTAAGAGCTATATTTAAGATAAGGCTAAAAAGTATTTAAAAATTACTTTTAAAAATAGTAATTTTAATTAATTAGAATTAATTACGCTTAAGTTAAATAGGATAAATTAATATAATTTATTAAATAATAATTTAAAGGCATTTTAGGTTTAGATATTATAATATTATTATTTTATTTTTTAGATCTTTAAGGAGGGAGATAGTAGCTATAAGGCTAGATAAGCTTTTTATAAAGTAATTCTAAATTCTATTATTATTATGCTTTATTATTAATATAATATAATCCCTAATTAATTTAATTAAAAAATATATTATAAGCTTTATAAATTAATTTCAAATTATATTAAATTTAAATTAGCTATTTAGTGCTAAAGGTTTATAATAGAACCTTATATTAGTAACCCTAGAGACTATTTAGCCCCTCTTTAGAACTAGTATTAGTAATTAAAGTATTATAATATAATTTTAGGGCCTCTTTTAACTTTATAATTCCCACTTTAAGCATTAGCCCTATTTTAGCCTTTAAAATTAATTAATTTTATATTAAAGGTAGTTAATTTATTAATAGTGAAAATAAATAATCTTAAGATTTAGTTTATTTTAATTATTAATTATAAAAATAAAAGGGAGTAAATGCTAATTTAGAAGGAAAAGTGGAAATTTTATATTTAAGGTCTTAAGAATATAAAGAGCTTATATTTTACTTTAAATCTATTTAATTATTTAAATAATAAGCCTATTATAGAGGTTAAAATAATCTAAACTTAAAATTTATATTAGTTTAATATTAAGAGGCTATATTAATATTATTAAAGTATTAACTATTTCCTTAATTAATATAAATTATATAATAATAACTATTAAAAGGGATATATTAAATATAATTTTTCTATTAGAGCTTATTTTATAAATATTAAGTATAAATCTTTAGTTCTTTTATGCTTAATTATATATTATACTTTTTAGGCCCTTTAATTATATATTTAATAGTTATTAATTTATTAATTTAATTTTCTATTTAATCTTAAATATTAAGCTTAAATTAATAATATTAAAAGCTCTATTTAATTAAAATATAAATAGGATTTAATTTTATTTAAATAAGATTGCCTTAATTAATTTATATAATATATTTTAAACTTTATTAATAATTAATTAATTAAAATATTTAAAATAGCTATTAAATTTATAGGCTTTTTATTAAGATTAAATTTAATTAAATAAATAAGACCTTTATTAGGGATGAATTCTATTTTTATTTATAATATATTTAATTTAAAAGATAAGGAGCTTTAAGTTTAATTATTCCTAATTAAAATAATAATAAAGATATTTACTATAAAGGATAATACCCTTTCTATCCTTTATATTATAAATTAATATAAAATAATTAATTAAAAAGAGATTAAGAGAGCTTTATAGCTTAAAAACTTTTATATTAATAATTTAGCTTATAAAAAAGCTAGCTAAAAGGTCCTAAATAAGATCTATAATAAGAAGATCTTAATATTAATATATAATACCTTTTTATTAGTTTTTATGATTATTAAGCTTATAGTAAAAGATTTTAATGTTATAATAATAAATATTAATAATATTAAATATATTAAATATAAAAAACTAATTATTAAGGCTAAATTTAGAAAATATTAATATATTTTAGCTATTTATTTTATAATTATTAAAAAGATTTTTAATTTAATATTTTATTATAATTTAATAATAAAAGAATTTAATATTAATTATATATCCTTTCTTAAGAGTCTTAAAGGTATTAATACCCCTTTAAGGCCTAATAATTTACTATTTAGGCAGTATTTTTATATTAATAAGAATAGCTATTAAGATATTATTAATTTTATTATTTATTTATAATTTATATTTCTTTAAGAATTATTTATTTAATTAAAAATTATTATATATTTTATTTCTCTTATTAATAAATTATAAATTCTAATATATATATAAAATATATTAAAAATAGTAATTTACTTTTAATATTATAATAATAGGATTATTAAGGCCCTTATTAATTTTAAATTAAAAGGTAATTTAATTATAAGAGATTTAATAGAAAAGTACTATTTAATAATTACTCTTTATTAGATTTTTATTATTTTCTATTTTAAAGGGAAGATTAAAATAATTAAGTTTTATAATATTATTTTATATTCTAATAATATTTATATTTTAATTTAAATATTTATTGCCTCTTTATAAATAGTAATAATTTTATTTATTTTAAGTATATTTTTTATTTAAATAATTAAATTTTTATTTAATTATTTTATTATTTTTAATTAAATAATAATTAAAATAAACCTAAATAATATTTACTTTATAATCTTAAGCTTAAAATTAATTAAATAGGAAATCTTATATTTAAAGAAATATAAAAATAATATTTAAATATAAATTATAAGCCTTTTTTTAAGGGATCCATTAAGTAATTTCCCCTTAAAAGAAAATAATAATTTAAAATTAATTTAATATTTATTTTAAGGGGATTTAAAATTTATTATTTAATTAATTATTATAAAATTATAAAAAGAATAAAAGGAGAGTATAATAATAATTTATATAAAATTTAAAAAGATAAAATAAGATATTAAATTAAAGAGGAAAAGAAAGAAAAAGAAAAAAGGGGAAGACCTTTATTTATATATTATTTTCTATATAAGTATAAATACTCTCTTTAAATAAAAGGGCATTAAGATCTATTTAATTAATAATTAGCTTTTAAATAGTTCTAAATTAGAAAAAGATTTTTATTAAAGAGAAAAGAAGTAGAAAAGTATAAAAAGGAAATTAAAATAGAATATATTATATAATAATATTATTATTCTAAAGTTCTTAATAATAAAAAAAGGGATATAATTTATATTTAATTAATATAAGGAATTATTTAATTAAATAAAAAAGGATCTTAATTCTAAAAAGTAAGATATTTACTTTTAAATTCTCTAAAATTAAAAAGCTATTTTAATTTAAGATTTTAATAAATATAAGCAATTTAATCCTATTATTATATTATTATAAATCCTAAAAGTTATTTCCTATTTAATTTAATAATTAGGGATTATCCCTATTTTATTTAGCTTTAAATAGAAAATAATAAAGCTCTTAAAGGTTTATATAAAGAGAGGGATACTTAAGGAGAGCTATAAGGCCTATTAAAACCTATTTATATTAATTATTAAAAAGGATAATAAGATCTATTTAATTAATTTAGCTATTTATATTAATAAATATATTATATATAATAGCTTTATGCCCTTAAATATAAATAAACTTTTAATAAATAAATATAATAATATATAAAATACTTTTACTTTTTAATTTCTTTTTTAAATATAATTAAATATTATTAAATAAGAAAAATTAGAATTTAATAATTTTCTAAATGCTTATTAGACTTTTATAAATATATATTCTATTATATAGAGCTATTAATTTTATTATTTAATTCTTAAAGATTATTATTTAAATCCTATTTAACCTTTTTTTAAATATTTATTATATTTTCTTACATAATATTATTATTAAAAGACTTAAAATTATATATAAAAATAAATTAGCTTAGCTTAATATTAAATAGTATATCCTAAAGTATTTAATTAACTTTAATAAAACCCTCCTTAATATAGAATTATCTAAATATATAATATTAATCCTAAAATCTTAATTTTATTAAAAATTAATTATAATAATAAGCTATTTATATAATATTAATAATTAAGCCTTAAAGGAATTTAAAATTATTAGGATTATAAAAAAAGAAGATTATAATTTTATTATAAAAATTTACTTATTTTTAGGTATTATTAAATATTATTATTATTAGATTATAGGCTTTATATTAATTATAAGACCCTTTATAATACCCTTTAAAAAGAATATTAAATTTATTTAAGATTTAAATTAAATAAAAATATAAAAAATATTAAAATATAACATAATCTTTATATTTATATTAATTATATTAAATTATAGCCTAAAAATTAGAGAGGTAATCTTAATAATTAATATTAGCTTATATAAATAGGAATATATTTTTATATAAATAATTAATAAAAAGAGATATATAATTTAATTTAAATTAGAATTATAGAATAATATAAAATATAAATATAATATTATAAAGAGGGAGTATTAAATTATCTTTTATATAATCAAAAAGTTATAAAGAGTAATTTATAATTTATTATTTACTTTTAAAATTAATTTATAAATCCTTATTTATTAGCTTAATAGCTATATTAATAATATTCCTAGAATTTTAATTATTTAATAATTAAATTATATTCTTCTTTTTAATTTTATAATTTAATATATAAATGGCATTAAGAATTTAATTATTAATAAATTATTATAAAAATAAATAAAATTTTTTAATTAAAGAAATAAAAAAATAAAAAAATAATATTAAGGATTTTATTAATTTATATTTATATTTAATTATATTTAGAGATTTAAAGCTAATTAATAATAAACTCTAATTTAAAGACTTAAAAGATTAATTATATTAAATAGATATAATATTTAGCTATTAAATATAAAAGTAAATAGCTATAATTAAGAGAATTCCTTTATATTATATAATATTTTATTAGCTTAATAGCTATTAAATATATTTAAATTAAAAAAGAAGCTATTTAATATTATATTTAAGGAGGATTCTTTTAGTATTAAGGCTATAAATAAAATAGATTTTATAAACCCTTATATTTAATAATATTTAACTTGATAATTAAGAATTAATTAATTATATTTTATTATATTAATTTAGGCTATAAAGGCTATAATTTAACTATTATTATCCTTTGGAGGAGATATTAATAAGTAAGTATATAAATTAAGATAATTATTTATATTAAAATTTATAAAATCTATTAAGAATACTTAATAATTAAAATTAAGGAATATATTATATTAATATAATCTAAATAATTAATATTTAAGGTTTATATAAATATATAATACCTCTTATAAGCTTAAGGCTATAAGTACTTATTAAAAGCTTATTATAATCTAATAGAATAGGTAGAGGCTATAGCTATCCTTATATTAAATATAAGCGCTATTAAGGTCTTTATATAAAATATTATCTCTAAATAGGGAATAATCTTAGTAATAATAGTAAATAATAGCTTAAAATTAATATAAGATTTTAAATTTATTTTATAGGCCTTAAGAGCAAAAGTTATCTTAATATTAATATATAATCTAAAAGTAAATAGGATTATTAAAACTAAATATTAATTAATTATTAAATTTATTATAAAATAGAACCTTATATATTTAAATATATAGCTTAATAATTTAAATTATATATTTTTTAATTAATTATATTATATTTTAAGTATTTTATAATTACTTATTATTTTATTTAATTTATAAATAAGAGTTTATTTTCCTATTTAAAATAAATATTTTAATATAATAAACTATTAATTAAATTAAAATAAAAATATATAATTAAATAATTAAAATAAGGCTAAAGATTATTATATAGCTAAATAAGGATATAAAGGATATAAAGCAGAAAGCTATAAAATACTACTAAAAGCTAGCTATTTATATTAATTAGAATTATTTAAGGATCTTATATAAGCAAGCTATTTAAATAAATAATTTTATATCTTATTATAATTTTTATTAAGCTAGAGATTTATTTTAAGAGGTTAAGTTTAAGCTTTAATAGATTAGCTTATATATTATAATTTGCAAATTAAATAATAAAATATATTACTTTTAACTTTAAGATAATTTTAGCTTTTAATTTCTATTTATAAGAATTATTTTAAGAGGTTTTATAAAAATAAAGATAAATAATAAGCTATTAATATTAATAAGAATAACTCTTAATTTATAAAATACTTCTTTTATAATAAGAAGCCTTAAGAATAGGAACTATTTAATTAGAAAGAAAATATTAAAAATAAATATATTATTAATACTTAATATAAATTAAATAATAAAGATAATATAAATAAAGATTACTTAATAATGCCTTTTATTATAATGCTTTTAATTTAATTTAAAATAATTATTCTTTAAATTAATAAAATAAAAGCTATAAAATATATAAATATAATTAAGAATTAATTAAATATATAATTATAATCTAGAAAGATATAATAAGGAAGTAATTAATAATAAGGGTATTAAATATTATTCTTTATTATTAAGGGGAAAAAGAGAATAAAGAAAATAATATATAATTTATACCTTTTATTATTTTAGTACTTTATGTAAAAGTATTAAATTAAGGTCTATTACTACCTAAAATTAAATTATTAAAGAATTTAATTCTTTATTAATTTTATATTATATATGTTTTTACTCCCTTTTAAAATTAATTATTAATGAAACCTATTAAATTAATAGCTTATTAAAATTTAACTATTATTATAATAAGAAGAAATTAAGCTTTTTATTTTATAATTAATAATTTTCTATTTTTATTTTTACCTTAAGATTCTAATATATAAAATTATTTAATTTTTCTATTTTTAAGATTTAAGGGTAATTAATTTAATTAAGAACTCTTATAATATAAATCTTAAGATTCTTAGGCCTAATAAAGCTTTAAAAATAATTAATTAATTCTTTAATATTAAGAGTAATTAATTAGTATTTATATAAGAAAATCTATTTATATTTATTATAAAAGTGCTAAATATAATTAATATATTGCCTCTTTATAAAGCTTAAGATTAATTAATAAATATAGAATAGAATAAGAATATATTTTTAATTAATAAAAATATTAAATAAATAAATCTAAATATAATATAAATATATAATTAAATTCTAATATTTTATAAAGGCTATAATTAAAGCCTTTAAATATTTAGGCTAATATAAAATCTTTTAAATTAAATAATTATATTTATAAATAAGATCTATTAAAGTATTTATAAGCTAGAGCTTTATAGTTTTTAATTTAATAATTTTAATAATAGATTTTAAAATATAATTTTTTTAATTAATAAATTTAATTTAATTATAAAATAATATTTTTATTAATTTTTCTTTTATTTTTTATAAAGCTAATTTAATATATAAAGGCTATTTAAATTAATTAAGGGCTATTTATAAGTAAATTTAAATAATAAATTTATTATTAAATTAAGGAATTATTTAATTAATAAGAATAAAAAGGTAATAAAAAGAACAGAATTTATATTTAAATAATTAATAATTAAACTATATTGCAATAAAATTAGAATATCTAGGTCTATTTATAAAACTTAATATTCTAAAGCTAGCTAATTAATTAATTAAAGATATTAAAAAGGTTAATTTAAGCCCCCTTAATGCCCTTAATTGCCTAAATAGTAAAGAGAGGGGGAGCTATATTTAATTAGATAGTTAAATAGAAGGAAAATAAGGAATTAAGGAGATTAAAAAAAGGAAAAAGCTTAAGATTTAAATTAATTTTAAAGATAAAAAATTAAGGAGTAATTGCCTAGTATTAATGCCTAAATAAATAGGTAAATAAATAACTAAATATATTATATATTAAGGCCTTAGGCTTAAATTATTCTTTAAATATTTAGAATATTTATTTATTTCTCTTTATACTTTTAAATACTTAAATAAATAAATCCTCTCTTATTTTCTTTCTTTTTTACTCTATTTTCCTTATATTATTAACCCTCTCCCTATATCCTTATTATAACTCTTATTCCTTATTTAAATTATTTAATATATTAATAAATATATAAACTATCTAATTAGATAACCTTCTAACCCTATTACCCTCCTAAATAGTAAAGAAGATGCCTAGAATTTATGCAATTTATAAAATTAATAATCTTTAATTCTAGCCCTTAAAGGTAATAATAACCCTAATTAAAACCCTTAGCTTAAATAATAATATTTAATACTTTTAAGGTAATTTTACTATTTAATTAATAAATTTAAATAATTTATTATTTATTAATATAAAAATAAGAGCTAATTTTATTTATATAATAAGTCCTTAATAATTATATTATTAATAATTACTATTTATATGCAATCTATTCTTAGTTACTTTTATACTTAATAGCTACTATAAACTTCCTAATTAGACTTTAATACTTTTTAGGAAGCTATTATAATAAGCTTTATAAATATTTTATTATAAGAATATTATAAAAATAAATAAATTATTATTATAAATTAGGCCTAATATTATATAAATATTTAGAATATAATTTATACTTTTATTAATAAAGATTAAATAGAATTATTTATTTTATAAGTAATTTTTATTATAATTAAGTATAATATAAAGGATTTAATTATTATTGCCTTTAATCCCCTTATTATTTATTTAAATATAAAGATTATTAAATATTATTTATTTAATTAAATAACCTAAAACCTATTAATTATATTCTTAAATAAAAGCATTAAATAAGTATTATATTATAGAGAAAATTTAAATTATATATCCTTTATATATATAAAGATTATTATTTATAATAAATAGTTTATAATAGAATTAGTAAACTTTAAGAATATTTATTAAATATTTTATATTTTTAATTAAAGCTTAAAATATATTATTTATTTTAATATATAGAAATAAAGAGCTAATCTCTATTATAAGCTCTTTACTTTAGCTTTCTAGTAGGTCTTACGTAATATAGCCCTCCCTTATTATTTTAAGGTCTTTTGCCCCTCTTTTTATACCTAATTAAATAGATAGAATTATAAATATATTATAGTAATCTATATATTTCTTAATATTTAATTACTTATTAAGTATTCTTTAGAAGCTTTAGCTATTTAATATAGCTTTATAAATATTTATATTGAAGGATATATATTTATATAATTTATAATAATAAGAGATTTAAGATAATATATTATAATATAGAATAATTACTTTTTCTTAAGAGATTAAATATTAATTTTAATAAATAGTTTTAATTAAATATTATTTAATAATATAAAATAAGGATTTAAATATATTTATTAGCTATTCTTATAGGCTGCTTTTAAGGAATTAGGTATTTAATAATTTAGAGTCTTAAAGTATTTATAATTATATAATTTAATAAAGGATTTAAGCCCCTTTTAGTATTAATTTATTAATATTCCTTTTTATAATAAAGCTATAAATTTAATTTATTAAGGTAATTATTAATTAATTAATTAATATAAATTCTTTATAATTTTTATTTAAAAGAGCTATTATATTATTTATTTTATAAATAAGATTAACTCTTATTAAGATTAAGCTTTACTTACCTTATCCCCTTTTATATAAATTATAGACTATGTTATATCTCTAATTGCCTAAAAAGAAAAAAAATATTAGGCTTTATATAGTACCTCCTATATAGAGAATGCTTAATTAACCTTATATTCCCTTACTATATAATTCTAGCCTTAAGGCTTTTAAGGCTTAACTATTAATATATTTATTATAATACTAATTCTATCTATAAAGCTATATATTTTATCTTTTCTTAAGATATTATTATAATCTCTAAAGAAATAAATAATATTATAATCTTTAATATTATTTATAGCCCTTTAGAAATTACAAAAAAAAAAGGGTATTTAAATATTTAATTAATTGCTTATATAAAAGCTAATTATTATTAATAAATTAATAATTAATAAACTAAAGTGCCTTAATATAATAAATAAAAGTAGGCTTTTTAATCTTATTAAGTTATTAAATAATCCTAAAGTGCTTAAAATATAAAATATTATTATTTAGCCTTTTTTAGCTCTTAATTTAAATAAAATGCTTAATTAATTTATATTATCTTTAAATTAAATTAGGACTTTTATTATATATATTTTTAATAAATTAATCTTAATATTCTAATAAATAAGGATTATAGAGACCCTAAAGAACTATTTTATCCCTATTATATTCTAATTTTCTAAGAGTAATAAAGCTATTATTAAGTCCCTATATAATAAAGCTCTAAAATATAATATTTAAATAACTTCTAGATTATTTATATTATTGCCCTTTTAGCCTAAATAGAACTAAATATTACCTCTTCTAGCTTAAAAGCTTCTATTTATATTAATACCCTCTCTTTTTATAACCCTATAAAAGCTTATAAACTCTAAAGGATTAAATAGTTCTTAATATTATTAGCCTTATACTCTCTTTATTATATTAATTAATTTTTATTTTTAATTATATTATTTTAAATATAATACTTAATATTTATATATATATTTACTTTATTATTTTATAAGAGCTTAATAGCCCTAAGCCTTATATTAAATATCTTTAGGCTTATACTTTAAATATTTAACTATTAAGAATACCTAATTAAAATGCTTTAATCCTATTAAGTTAAATTAGATTTAATTAATAATAAACTAGATATATTAATCTAACTAAAGGAATAATTAAGCTTCCTTTAGTAAATAAAACCTTACCTTTAGGGAGGTAATTAGATAGATTAAGGGCTCTTTATAAAGAAATAAGTATAAAGGAATAATAAAATTAGGGAGGTTAGTTTTAAGGTATTATAAGGAGTTTAAATCTTAAGGATAAAAGTTATTCTTTATAGGGAGGTTTATAATAATAGAAAATAATAATTAATAGAAATAAATAATTATAAGGCCTAAAGGATTTTTATTAATTAATAGATTTTTAGTTAGTTTATATGCCTAGCTATAATTAGCTAGCTTTAGTATAAAGGGGAAAAATTTCCTTATTAAAAGGAGGACTTTTTTAATATATATTTTTCCCCTAAAGAATTAAAGTTTATTTATCTTATTTAAAGTATTATTATTATCCCTTATTAGTTAATTATTTAGTTCTATTTTATCCCTATTAGCTGCAAGCCCTAGCTGTATCTATTTTAGCGTTTTCCTGCAAGAATCCCTCTTTTTATTTAGTCTTGCTCCCTCTTACTACTACCTACCCTATATACCGTCTCACAAGTTATAGTATTATGTGGTTATATTATTTTCCACGTTAAAATAGCTACTTTTTATAAGGGTCTATATTAAATAGGTCTAAAAGTATTATATCTTTTAGAAATAAAGCCTCTTATAAATTTAATTTATCTTTTTTAATTAACTTTTTTAATAAAATATTTAATTTATTTAATTCACTTTTTAATTATTAAATTATTATTAATTTATATTTATATATAATATTAAGATTTTATATTTAAAAATTATAAAATTAAAAATTTTTATATAATTTATTAATTATATATTAAATATTATAATTAAAAATCTTTTTTAAATTTATTTTTTATATTTAAATTAAAAAATATTTTATTTAGCTTTTTATTATTATATATAAATTTATTTTAATAGCTTTAAATAATTAAATGTTTATTATTTTATAGGGCTTAATAGAAATAATTCGTTATAGAATATATTATTATTAATTTATTAATCTAATTATTATATAATATTAATTAATTACAATATTAAAATTTTTAAATATTAAAATTAATTTATAATTAATTTTAAAGGAAAATAATAATAATAAACCTTTTATTCTTTTAATATTAATTAAAAGGTAATATATTTATTTTAAATAGAGTCTTAATTAAGGTTATATTAAATTATTAAGGCTTATAAATATATATTATATAGTAAACCTTAATAATTTAAATTATTATTATTTATCTTATTAGAGAGAATTAAGCTATTTTAATCCCCTTTTTAAGTATAATAAAGCAAAAAAGAAAATAGTATTAAGACTATATATATATTTATATATATATATATTAGGATTTTATACTTAAATATTATAAAAGTAATTATTTCTATATAATTTATTAATTATATATAAAATATTATAATTAAAATGCTTTTTTTAAGCTATTTTTTATTTCTTAAATTTAAATTATAAAGTATTATATTTAGCTTTTTATTATTATATGTAATTTTATTTTAATAGCTTTATATAATTAAATTCTTATTATATTATAAAGCTTAATAAAGGTAATCCCTTATAAAATATATTATTATTAATTTCTTAATTTAACTATTATATAATATTAATTAGTTAAGATATAAGGAGGTAATAATAGGCCTTTTATCCTTTTCATTAAGAGGTAATATATTTACTTTAAATAAGGTTTTAATTAAGCTTATATTAAGTTATTAAGGCTTATAAATATGCAATTAATCTTATTAATTTAAATTACTAGATTTAATTTAAGTATTAAGTTATTATTCTTTATTTTATTAAACAGAATTAAACTGCATTAATCCCCTTTTTAAGTATAATAAAAAGAAAAAGATTTATTTATATTAAATTAAAGAATAAATTAAAAATAGCCTTTTATATATATAATAATTATTTTAAATATATAATTATACTATTTAAATTAATAAATATATTTATTATATTTTAAGTATATATTTATTATATTTTAAGTATATATTTATTATATTTTAAGTATATATTTATTAAATATTAAATAAGCTATTAAATATTTATTATTTTATATTAAGTAATATTATAATTTTCTTTAAAATATAGAATTAATATATAAAGGACTTAAAAGAGGTCTTATAATAGCTAAAGTAATTTTAATTATATATATAGCTATTAAAATATATATTCTATTAATAAAAAGTAAATTTAAAGGGTATTAGATTATTTAAAATAAAATTAAAATAAAGAAGAATAAAATATAAATAATTATAAAATAGCTAATATTAAAAAGCTTTAAGGGTATTTAAATATTTTTAGGATTTTATAATTTCTTTTATAAATTTATTTTTAATATTTTAATAGAATTATATTATTAATATTAATACTTAAGGGAAATAAGAATATAAAAAAAGAAGATTTTTATTAATTATAAAAAGTAAAATAAATAATAATAATTTAATACCTAAATTAGATCTAATTAACTATAGATTTATAAGCCTTAATAATTTAATATAATTTTAATTAAAACCCTATTTAAAATAAATATATTGCCTCTTAATTAAAAAGATAAAAGGCCTATTACTTTTTCTTCTTTTAAAATCTATTATAAATTAATTCTAATATTTATAATTATTTCCTTATATCTTAATTAATTAATACTATATAATAAGTAGATTAATAAATTAATAATCTAAAAGTTATATTTCATAATATATTTAATAAGGGATTATTTTTATTAGGGTTTATAATTTAATAAAAACCTAATTACTTAAAATTATTAAAATAAACTTATATATAATAATAAAAGGCTAAATAAAGTATTTATTAATTTAAATTTAGAGAGTAAAAAACTATTTTAAAATATTATTTTAATTATAATACCTAATATATAATTAATAAATTAGATAAAAATAATTACTTTTATAATATTTAAATATAAAATCCTAATTTATATATATAAATATATATTAAGGCCTAATATATTAATAGTTTAATAATTAAAAAGGGAATTAAAGAAATTAAATATTTTATAAAAAAAGCTAATTAAGAAAAATAAATTAAACCTATAAAAGGCCTTATTTCTAGAAAATATAATACTTTTAGATTTATTTAATATAAACCCTTATAAGAAGTAGCTATTGCAATTAATTAGGCACTTAATAATCTTATTAATCTGGCCTAATAATAATAATAATAATAATAAATAAAGGAGGAGAAAATCCTATTATAATTAAGGTCTAATTATATAAAAAAGGGTTAAAATAGTTAATAGAATTATATAATCGGAAAAAGAGATTGTATTTTTAATAAATTATTAGATAGATAATTAATATATATATCTAGCTTATAATATAATATATAGTGATAATAATATAAATAGTAATTTAAATAATAATAATACCTCTTTATATCTTAATTAATTAATATTATATAATAATTAAATTATTTAATTAATAATTTATATTCTATAATATATTCTATAAAAGATTACTTTTATTAAGCCCTATAAAATAATAAGAATTTAATTATTTAAACCTATTAAAATACACTTAAATATAATAATAAAGAGCTAAATAAAGCGCTTTTTAGCCTAAATATAAAAGTAAAAATAAGCTTAAAAAAGCATTTTAATTATAATACTTAATATAAATTCTTTTCTTTTTTTACTTTATTATACCTAAAAAGGGGATTAAAATAATTTAATTCTCTCTAATAAGATAAATAATAATAACTTAATACTTAAATTAAATCTAATAATTTAAATTAATAAAATTTACTATATTATATACACTTATAAGGCTTATTAATTTAATATAACCTTAATTAAGATCTTATTTAAAATAAATATATTGCTCTTTAGTTAATATTAAGGGATAAAAGGCCTCCTTTTTCCTTTAAAATTAATTATAAATTAATTCTAATATCTCTTTATATTTTAATTAATTAATATTATATAATAGCTAAATTAATAAATTAATAATTTATTTATTTATTTTTACTTTATTATACTTAAAAAGGGGATTAAAATAGCTTAATTCTCTGTAATAAGATAAATAATAATAACTTAATACCTAAATTAAATCTAATAACTTAAAATAATAAAGTTTACTATATTATATATATTTATAAGCCTTAATAGTTTAATATAATCTTAATTAAAACCCTATTTAAAATAAATATATTATATCTTAATTAATATAAAAAAGATAAAAGGCTTACTTCTTCTTCCCTTAAAATCCCTTATAAATTAATTCTAATACTTTCTTATATTTTAATTAATTAATACTATATAATAGCTAGATTAATAAATTAATAATAATATATTTAATAAAGAATTATTTTTATTAGGCCTTATAATATAATAAAAACTTAATTACTTAAAATTATTAAAATAAGCTTAAATATAATAATAAAAGGCTAAATAAAATACTTATTAATTTAGATTTAAAGGGCAAAAAGCTATATAAAAAAAGCATTTTAATTATAATATTGAATATATAATTAATAAATTATATAAAAATAATTATTTTTATAATATATAAATATAAAATCTTAATTTATATATATAAATATATATTAAGGCTTAATATATTAATAATTTAATAATTAAAAAGGGAATTAAAGAAATTAAATATTTTATTAAAAAAGCTAATTAAGAGGAATAAATTAGATTTATAAAAAGCCTTATTTCTAGAAAATATAATACTTTTAGACCTATTTAATATAGACCCCTATAAGAAGTGGCTATTATAATTAGTTAGGCACTTTATATTATAGGCCAGGACGCGTAGGACGACCTAGGCTTATATAACCTTATACTTATAAATCTCCCCCTGTAATTATAATAAATTTACCCAGTTTATTAAATAAACACTATAAATTATAATAAATTTACTTAAGTTTGTAAGTAAATTATACTACACCTTATAAGGAGCTATATTATATAAATATATTTATTTAATGCTAAATAGAATTTAATTATTTTAGCTTTTAATATATTACTATTTTACTTTAATTACCTTTAACTTTCTTAATAATTAATTATTAACTAATATAATATTTTATTTATTTTCTTATTGCTTAATTTTAATGCTTTAATCTTTTTACTAATAATACTATAAATAACCTCTGTAATATTTATTAGGAATTAATTTAGATTATTATAAATTAAAAGCTCTTATTTAGAAGGCTATTATACTGCCCTTAAGTAATATCTAATTATAATAAGAGCCCCTTTCTAATAGTAATAATAGAATCTTATTATTAATAAATAATTATTTATATAACCTCTTATTAATACTAAAATAGATAATTATAATACCCTTTTTAATAAGGATTATAAGCAATTCTAACTTACCTTATATAATATATAAACTTAATATAAAGGTAAAATTTATATTTTTAATCTTTATATTAATAAATTTTATAAAGAGATTAATAAAATCCTTAATATTTAATTGAAATTGTAAAACTTATAATATAATTAGATTTATAATTTTATTATTATTATAATTATTAAATAAGATATTAGAGAAAACCTTAAGCTTATTATACTTAAAAAGTTTAATAATATTATATATAAGCTTAAATATTTATTATTATCCTCAAGGTCTTTTTCTTATATTACTCTATTTAATTTTAAAATAAATCTATTAATATCTATTATATTATAGGCTAATTTATTAATAATATTATTAAATAGGTTAAATTTATTATATATAATTAGAATAATAAATTCATAACTAAATAAAATAATTATATTTCATATATTTATATAAGTTTTAATATCTTTAAATAGGAATTTTAATAGGCCTTTAAAACTATTAATAAAAAATATAAAGTTAAAAATTAAATTATAATATAAAGTTTATTTAATTCATAATTAAATTATTTTAGGATTAAAATATCCTTATATTACTTTTCTTTAATAAATTTAAGTAATAAATCTAAAAAGAGCTTTATGAGGATAAATATATTAATACT
This sequence comes from Thelonectria rubi, assembly GCA_013420875.1. Taxonomy (NCBI): domain Eukaryota; kingdom Fungi; phylum Ascomycota; class Sordariomycetes; order Hypocreales; family Nectriaceae; genus Thelonectria; species Thelonectria rubi. The sequence continues at coordinate 18,165 of WMHX01000356.1, forward strand.
CTTATTAGCTATATTACTTAAGTAATTAGGATTAATAATTAATAATTCTCCTAATAATATAAAATATAATTAAATATTAGAAATGATAATAATTATTAATAATTGCAATATAATGCAAATTAGGGAGCCTAATAATAATAATAGCTTAATATTATAATAAGACCTTATAATAGCCCTATAAAATTTAGAGTAATTTAAAGGACTTCTTAAAATATATTTATTAGAATTATAAAAAGAAAGAATATATTAAATATAAATATTAAAACTTTAATAAGACTAATTAGAGATATAATCCTATTCCAGAAGGAAGAACTCTTAGAGCTATTATAATTAAATAAAATGCAATAAAGTAAGCTAATAATAATAATAAGCTAGAAATAAATTATATATTATATTATTAAATAATCTATTATAATAATAATTGCCTTATACATAAAGAAGGTAAGGATAATAGCTATTATTTTAATAAGCTATAAAATAATATTTAATATATACTTATTAGAATATATTAAGGTTATAATAGAATTAGACTTTTTAAAGGATTAATTTAATTAAATACCTAAAGCGTCTATAAAGACCTTTATAATATAATAATTAATAATTATAATAATAAATAGTAAGCTTATATATAATATAAAGCTAAATAAAATATTATTAAGGACTTTATATAGAGACCTATCCCTATAGGACTTTTTACTATTATTAAATTTAATAGTAAGATATTTATTATAATTATTTAACTTAATAATAAATAGGAGATTAAATTTATCTCTAATAATAATATACTTAGCGAATTTTAGAAGGAAATTAGGCAATAATATAATAGCGCTATAAATATATTAAAATAGACTGCTTATAATAACCTCTTATAGGACTATTTAATATTGCTACATAATGCACTTATTAAATATATTTAATAACGGAATATTATTAAAGAAGTAAAGAAAGAACTATAATTTTACTTTATGCCTTATAAAGTATAATAAATATAATAATTTAAATTTATCATTATACCTAAAAATATTTATTTAAATATAAATAATAATAAAAGATTTAAATTATTAAATAATTAGATTATAATATTAAAATAGTCTATTATTTAAATTACTATTTATATTATTATTATTATGAATATTATATTATAAATAAATATATATATTATTTATTTATTTAGTAATTTATTAAAAATATAATCTTTATTTCTTATTAATTTTATTAACCTTTTTAATTCTTTTTTATATAATTAAATTTTAATTAATTATAATAAAATTCTCCTTTTTTATTTATTATTATTATTATTATTATTAAGCTAAATTAATATAATTATAAAATACTTAATTAATTATAATAAGTACTTTTTATAAAGGTTTATATTAAATAGGTCTAAAAGTATTATATCTTCTAGAAATAAGGCCTCTTATAAGTTTAATTTGCCCTTTTTAATTAATTCTTTTAATAAAATATTTAATTTATTTAATTCCCTTTTTAACTATTAAATTATTATTAATTAAATATTTATATATATAAATTAGGATTTTATATCTAATAGCTATAAAATTAATAATTTCTATATAATTTATTAATTATATATTAAATATTATAATTAAAATAATTTTTTTAAGTTTATTTTTATTCCTTATATTTAGGCTAAAAAGTATTTTATTTAGCTCTTTATTATTATATTTAAGTTTATTTTAATAGTTTTAAGTAATTAAATTTTTATTATTTTATAAAGCTTAATAAAAATATTTTTTTATTAAATTTATTATAAAATATAAATTATTAATTTATTAATTAAATTATTATATAGTATTAATTAATTAAAATATAAAAAAATTATAAATATTAGAATTAATTTATAATTAATTTTAAGGAAAAAAGGAGGCCTTTTATCCCTTTAATATTAGCTAAAGGGCAATATATTTACTTTAAATAGGGTCTTAATTAAGGTTATATTAAATTATTAAGGCTAATAAGTATATATAATATAATAAACCTTATTAACTTAAGTTATTAGATCTAATATAAGTATTAAGTTATTATTATTTATATTATTAGAGAGAATTAGGCTATTTTAATTCCCTTTTTAAATATAATAGAGTAAAAGAAAAGAGAAGAATTAATAATTATAATAAATAATTATAACCCTTAAATAATAAGTTATATAAATAAATAATTATTTTAAATAATAGATATTTAATATTAATATTAATAATAAATTATAAAATATATTAATATAACATTAGATTTTTAAGAAATTATTTGTTAAATGAATAGAAATAGATTTATTATTATATATAAAGTAAAATTATAAAATATACCTTAAAGATAGAATTATAATTAAGTTTTATAAAATTTATAATCTTAATAAAGTATAATTATATAAGCTTAAGATGTATCTTAAAGATATATTAAGGAAAGAATATATTAAAATATTAAAATAATTTATAGGCTAGTTAATTATATTTATGCGTAAAAAAAATATTAAGGTTTAATTTATTATAAATTTTTATATATTTAATAATAGCCTTAGAATTAAAAATTATATATTTTTACTTTTAATTAATAAACTAAAGAATTAACTTTATAGGATAAAGTACTTTATTATATTTAATTTAAAATGAGTTTATAATTTTATTTATATTAAAAAGAATATAAATAGAAAATAGCCTTTATAATAAAATATAGATTTTATAAATACCTTATTATGCCTTTTAGATTAATTAATATACTAGCTATATTTCAAAAAATAATTAATAATATATTATATAAGCACTTTAATATATTTATAATATAGTATGTTAATAATATTTCTTTTAAAATAAAATAAGAATATATAAAATATATTTATTTATTGTTTATATTATTAGAGAGAATTGGGCCGCTTTGATCCCCTTTTTGGGTGCAATAGAGCGAAAATAAATAAATAAAATATATTTATTCAATATTATAAGCCCTTTAAAATATAAACCTATTAATTAAACTTAAAAAAAGTTATTTTTATACTTTAAAAGTTAAATTTCTAAAATATATAATTTTTTATAATAAGATTAAAATAAACCTAAAGAAGATTTAAGTAATTAAGGATTAATTAATATTAATAATTATTAAGGAAGTATAAGCATTTCTTAGATTTATTAATTAATACTAATAATTCCTTAAAGACTTTAATAAAATTATTATATCCCTTTTAGAATTTAGAAAAAAGGACTAAAGATTTTTATAATTATTAAAAATTTAAAGAGTATTTAAATGCATTAAAGATCTTATTTTTAGTAAATTAATATTTAAGATATTTAACCCTAAATAATTCATTAAATTTAAATAAATTCCTTAGACTTTACCTTAAAAGCTTAAATTAAATAATAAGGTAATAAAGGATTTTTATACTTTATTATATTTTATTTTTATAAAGTATATAAAATAAACTATTATTTAAATTACTATTTATATTATTATTATTATAAATATTATATTATAAACTAGATATATATATTATTTATCTATCTAATAACTTATTAAAAATACAATCTCTTTTTCCTACTATATAATTCTATTAACTATTTTAATTATTTTAATTATAATAGGATTTTCTCCTCCCTTATTTATTATTATTATTATTATTATTAGGCCAGATTAATAAGATTATTAAATACCTAATTAATTATAATAATTACTTCTTATAAAGATCTATATTAAATAGGTCTAAAAGTATTATTTCTTCTAAAAAATAAGGCCTCTTATAAGTCTAATTTATTTCTTTTAATTAGCTTTTTTAGTAAACTATTTAATTTTTTTAATTCTATTTTTAATTATTAAATTATTAATATATTAAGCCTTAATATATATTTATAAATATAGATTAAGATTTTATATTTAAATATTATAAAAGTTTATTTCTATATAATCTATTAGCTAAATATTAAATATTATAATTAAAATGCTTTTTTTAAATAGTTTTTTACTTTTTAAATTTAAACTAATAAGTATTTTATTTAGTTTTTTATTATTCTATTTAAGTTTATTTTAATAGCTTTATATAATTAGATTTTTATTATATTATAAAACTTAATAAAAGTAATCTTTTATTAAATATATTATTATTAATTTATTTATTTAATTATTATATAGTATTAATTAATTAAAATATAAAGAGTTATAAATATTAAAATTAGTTTATAAGGGATTCTAAGTAAAAAGGAATAATAGGCCTTTTATCCCTTTAATATTAATTAAAAGGCAATATTTTTATTTTAAATAGGGTTTTAATTATGATTATATTAAGTTATTAAGGCTTATAAATATATGTAATATAATAAACTTTATTAATTTAAATTATTAGATCTAATTTAAATATTAAGTTATTATTATTTATCTTATTAGAGAGAATTAGGCTATTTTAATCCCCTTTTGAAATATACTAGAGCAAAGATAAATAACTATAAAATAGAATTTAATTATTTAATTTATAATAAAGAGTTTTTAGCTATTATTAATATCTTTAAGGAGTTTTAATATTACTTCCTTAAAAGCTATTATTAGGGTATAATTTATTTATATAGATTATAAGAATAATTTAAGAATTAAATAGATAATAATTTAAATATATTAAATACTTTTTTAAGTTTAATTATATTATCAAATGTAAATTAAATATAAAAATAAGTAAATTAATATTATTAATTAATACTTTATAATATAAATATAATAAAAATTGAAAAATTACTTTATTTTTATATTTAAAAATTACTTTAAATAAAAATATATTATTATTATATAAAAATAATTAATTATATAAATAAAATAACATTTTATAGCCATATAAACTTATAAAATAAATTAAGTTATTAAAATTACTATATTAATATAAAATATAATTTAAATAATATATATAATAGAATAGGGAAATTTATTATTATAATAGATTTTAAAGTATAATTAAAAATAATTTAAATTTAAGGGTATTAATGAATAATATATATTAAAGGAGTTATATAAATTATTTATATATAAAATTTATAAATATATTCTTTATAAATATTAAGGAATTAATAAAAGTCCTTAAATATATTAAAATAATATACATTTTTCCTAAAATTAAAGAAATAATTAAAAGAATTCTTAAAGAATGCCTTATTTATAAAAAAACTAAAATATAATACTATAAGCTATATAAATATTTATAACCCTAATTAATCTTAATATAATTATAGGATTTAATTATTATAAACTTTATTATAAAACTATACCTTTTATTAGACCTTATAATAAGTATAGCTTATAATAGCATTTTAATAATTATTAATAAATTTATTAAGTTTTCGTTTTTTACTTTATATTAAGAAATAATTAAGATAGAAGATCTTTTTTATATTTTCTTATAATATATTATTAATATTTATAAATTACTATTTAAGATTATATTAAATAAAGAATTACCTTTTTCTTAAATTCTTAATAATACCTTAAAGTAAGAATTAAATTAAATTATAAATTATTTACTATTTAGAGACTTTAAGTTAATAAATAAATAAAATATATAAATTAAGTTATAAAAACTTACTTTTATTATTATATTAATTATATATAGGATAATTAAATTAAGAAGCTATTTATTATATAGCTAGCTTATAATGTTGCAATTAATAAATATATAAAAATTATATTTAATTATATAAATTTTAGATTTACTTTTAATGCCTATAAAGAATAATAATATAAATTTATTATATTAATAGCTATATTTATATTAAATTAACTAAAGAACTTATATAAAGAATTATATATTAAATTTTCCTTTATTTAGAATTAATATAAATCATACTATAATTAAAAAATATTAAAAGGACTAATCTTCTTAAAAGGAGATATAATATTCCTTATAATAAAAAGATATTATTATAAAGTAACCTAAGAAAACCTTAATTTTAAATATATTAGCCCTTATAAGACTTTTAAAAAAATGTTAGAAAATAATTATAAATTAAACTTACTTCTAAAAATAAGAATCCATTTAATTTCTTATATTTCCTAATTTAAATTAACTAAAAGAATTATTATAATTAAAGATAATAATTATTAATATATAAAGATTAATTCCCTTAAGAAATATAAAATAGAATAAATCCTTAAAGTTAAAAGGGAAAGTAATGAAACATAATATTTTATTTAATAGAAAAGCTATAAAAAGAAATTATATAGGAATTATTAAAATATGTTATTTACATATATAATAGCTACTAAAGAATTTCTATTAGAAATATTAAAAGTAAATAAAGACTTAAAAGGAATTATATTTTAGTTAATAATTCTAAAGTCTTTTAGCAATTAGATCTTAGAAAGAGCTCTTACCTTAATGAAATAATACTCCTCCTTATTATAATATTCTAGCTCCTTTAATTCCTTATAGCTGCAATAAAGTATTTCTATTACCTTCTTATATAAATACTTCTCCTATAAATATAATTATTATAAAGAAGGTAAGGCCTTTAATAAATTAGCCTCTATTTACTCTTTTTGCTCCTCTAAATAATCTTTCTTTTATAAAATATAAATGATTATAACCTTATTTAGTAAAAATTATTAAATAGTTATTATTATTTATAAATTTAGAAAGTAATGCCACTAAAGTTATATTAAGTATACTTCTTTTTTATATAGAAATTAAACTACTATTTCCCTTCTATTATTATATAAAAATAATAATTAGCCTTAAAATAAATAAAATAATATAGTATTTTAAAATTAAACTTTTTAATTATTTTAATAAGATTATTATATTCTTTAGCTATAATCTTTAAATATAAAATAGCTTTAATAATATAATTTAATATATTATTAATTAAAGAAAATAAACAAAATAAAAATAAATTAGCTAAGAATTAACTTACAGGAATTATTACTTATTTATATAATCTTAAGGGCAAGACTAATAAAGGGGAGATATTATATTATAGCCTATATTATAATCCTGTAAAAGTTAAGCAACTAATTATAGTAAGACCCCATAGACCTGCAAATTAAGACCTATAAATATAGGCCTCTAAATATAAATTAAACTAAATTAATTCGATTTAATTTAAATTAATTATAATTAACTTTTAAATATAGTATATATATAAATATATTTATTTAGTACTTAAATAAATTCTTACTATTTTAATTTTTAATATAACAATATTATTTTAATTACTTTTAGCACTCTTAGTAATTAATTATTAAGTAACATAATAACCCTTTTCTATAAAACCTTTATTACTTAATATAATGCCCTATCCTCTCTACTAATAATACTATAAATAATCTCTATAATATCTATTAGGAATTAATCCAGACTATTATAAATTGCCCTTCAAACTAATAAAAATACTTTATAAGGCAGTTTATTATTTTAGTGCAAAAGTGCTAATATTAATAGTAATTATATTTTAAATACTTTAAATCCTTATTTTAATTTCTTTAGAAATAGTAAATTATTAAGAATAAATAGATTAAATCTATTATTAAATAAATAAATTTTAAATATTTAAATTTAGTCCTTTTTAAATATATAAGAAGGTAATTATAAAGAAATTATTATTATTATTTATATTATTTTATAAATATATAATCTTAATAACTATTTTTTAAATTACTATTAATATTACTATTATTATAAATATTATATCATAAACTAGATATATATATTAATTATCTATCTAATAACTTATTAAAAACGCAATCTCTTTTTCCTACTAATTCTATTAATTATTTTAACCCTTTTATATATAATTAGACCTTAATTATAATAGGACTTTTTCCTCCCTTATTTATTATTATTATTACTATTATTAGGCTAGATTAATAAGACTATTAAGTGCCTAATTAATTATAATAGCTACTTATTATAAAAGTTTATATTAAATAAATCTAAAAGTATTATATTTTCTAAAAATAAAGCCTCTTATAAATTTAATTTATTTCTTTTAATTAGCTTTCTTAATAAAATATTTAATTTTTTTAATTCCTTTTTTAATTATTAAATCATTAATATAATAAGCTTTAATATATATTTATATATATAAATTAAGATTTTATATTTAAATATTATAAAAATAATTATTTTTATATAATTTATTAATTATATATTAAATATTATAATTAATATATTTTTTTTAAATAGCTTTTTATTTTTTAAATTTAAATTAATAAATATTTTATTTAATTATTTATTATTATATTTAAGCTTATTTTTATAGCTTTAAATAATTAAATTTTTATTATATTATAAGGCTTAATAAAAATAATATTTTATTAAATATATTATAAAATTAAAATTATTAAATTATTAATTTAATTATTATATAATATTAATTAATTAAAATATAAAAAATAATAAATATTAGAATTAATTTATAAAGGATTTTAAGGGAATAAAGAGTAATAAATCTTTTATCTTTTTAATATTAATTAAAAAATAATATATTTATTTTAAATAGGGTTTTAATTAAGGTTATATTAAATTATTAAGGCTTATAAATATATATAATATTATAAACCTTATTATTTTAAATTATTAGATTTAATTTAAATATTAAATTATTATTATTTATTTTATTATAGAAAATTAGGCTATTTTAATTTGCTTTTTAGGTATTATAAAATAAAAATAAATAAATATAATCTTAATAAATTTTATAATCCTTAGATATATTAATTTTAATTATAAATATTTTATAATATATTAATAAAATATAAAATATTACCTTTATAATTAATAAAGAAATCTTTATTAATAATTATAATTATTATTAAATTTAAATCTATAAATATATTTTTATTTTTAGAAATAAATTTAAAGTCTTTTTATTATATCTAAAAAGGGAATTAAAATAATTTATATTTTTTAATAAAATAAATAATAATAATTTAATATTTAAATTAGATTTAATAAATTAAATTAATAAAATTTATTATATTATATATATTTATAAGCCTTAATAATCTAATATAAGCTTAATTAAAATTTTATTTAAATAAATATATTACTTTTTAATTAATAATAAAAAAACTAAAAGATATCTTATTTATTTTTTATTTTTTAGAATTAATTATAAATTAATTTTAATATTTATAATTTTTTATATTTTAATTAATTAATATTATATAATAATTAAATTAATAAATTAATAATTTATATTTTATAATATATTTTATAATAAATTATTTCTATTAGGCCTTATAAAATAATAAAAGCTTAATTACTTAAAGTAATTAAAATAAATTTAAATATAATAATAAAAAGCTAAATAATATACTTATTAATTTAAATTTAAAAAATATAAAATAATTTAAAAAAAAAAAATTTTTAATTATAATATTTAATATATAATTAAGAAATAATTTATTATTTAAATTACTATTTATATTATTATTATTATATATTACTTTATAAGCTAAATATATATATTTATTATTTATTTAATAATTTATTAAAAATATAATCTCTTTTTCTTATTATATAATTTTATTAATTATTTTAACCTTTTTTTATATAATTAGATTTTAATTATAGGATTTCTTTTTCCCTTATTTATTATTATTATTACTATTATTAAATTAAATTAATAAAATTATTAAATATTTAATTAATTTTAATAGCTATTTTATATAAAGATTTATATTAAATAGGTCTAATAGTATTATATCTTTTAAAAATAAGGCCTTTTATAAATCTAATTTATTTTTCTTAATTAATATTTTTAATAAAATATTTTATTTCTTTAATTTTCTTTTTAATTATTAAATTATTACTATATTAAATTTTAATATATATTTATATATATAAATTAAGATTTTATATTTAAATATT
>WMHX01000036.1:0-184096 GCA_013420875.1 Thelonectria rubi
TTATTAATAATTTTTTAAAAATTTTAATAAAATTATTATATTATTTTTAAAATTAATATATAAAAATAAAAATCTTTTTAATTATTTAATATTTAAAAAGTTTTTAAATATATTAAGGATTTTATTTTTAATAAATTAATATTTAAAATATTTAATTTTAAATAATTTATTAAATTTAAAATAAATATTTTAAATTTTATTTTTAATATTTAAATTAAATAATATAATAATAAAAATATTTTATATTTTATTATATTTTATTTTTATAAAATATATAAAATAAAATTTAATTATTTAATTTATAATAAAGAATTTTTAATTATTATTAATATTTTTAATAAATTTTAATATTTAAGATAATTATAAGATTTAATTATTATAGATTTTATTATAAAATTATTTTTATTATTAAATTTTATAATAAATATAATTTATAATAATATTTTAATTATTTTAAATAAATTTATTAAATTCTTTTATTTTATTTTATATTAAAAAATAATTAATATAAAAGAATCTTTTTATATTTTTTTATAAAATATTATTAATATATATAAACTATTATTTAAGATTATTTTAAATAGATACTTATAGTTTTTCTTAAAATTCTAATAATATTTTATAATAAAGATTAAACTAAATTATAAATTAAATACTATATAAAGATCTTAAATTAATAAATAAATAAAGTAAATAAATTAAATTATTAAAATTTATTTTTATTATTATATTAATTATAATTAAAATAATTAAATTAAAAAGCTATTTACTATATAATTAGCTTATAATATTATAATTAATAAAAATATAAAAATTATATTTAATTATATAAATTTTAGATTTACTCTTAATATTTATAAAAATTTATAAAATAGACTTATTATATTAATAGCTATATTTATATCAGACTAGCTGAAAAGTTTATATAAAGAGCTATATATTAAATTTTCTTTTATTTAGCATTAATATAAATAATATTATAATTAAAGAGATTAAAAGGATTAACTTTTTTAAATAGAAATATAATATTTCTTATAATAAAAAATATTAATATAAAGTAATTAAATAAAAAGCTTAATGTTGAATATATTAGTTTTTATAAAATTCTTAAAAAAATCCTAAAAAATAATTATAAATTAAACTTACCCCTAAAAATTAAAATATTAAAATTAAAACCCTTAAGGAATATAAAATAAAAAAGTCCTTAATATAAAAAAAGAAAATAGCTCTATTAAATACCTAATTAAATAAAAATAATATGAAAATAATAAAAATATATAAAAACTATTAAAATACCTTATTTATATATAATGCCTATTAAAGAAACTTTATTAAAAATAAAAAAATTAATAATAAAGAAATTAATGCCCTTTGAGAAATTCTAATTAATAATACTTATAATATTAAGGGATTATATTATTTTAATAAATTACTACTCCTTAAATTAAGCCTTTTTTTAAATATAAATCCTATTCTCTTTATTTAATTTAATTATTTTATAAATAAATAAATTACCTCTCTATAATTTTATTAATTTATATTATTTATATAAATAATCTAATTAGAATAAAATTACCTAAAACTTTATTTTTATTACCTTAATATTAAACTCTATCCTCTTTTATTTATTTATATTCTTAAATACTTAATAAGGGATTAAAAGGAAATAAAAGGGAAATAGTAAAAAAAAAAACTTATAAAAAGTAATTATATTATTATTATTATAAAAATAATTATAATTAATATAAATATAATAGTAAAAAGACTACTTAATTATATAATATATTACCCTATTTTTAAAATAATATAAATAAAATATAATATTAAAACCCTTAAAATTATTATATATAATAAAATTAATATATTTCAATTTAGATTTAAAAATAGAATTTAATATAATAATTAATAAAATATAATTAAAAGAATTTAAAAGAATAAATTTAATTAATTATAAAAGAATTTAATAAAGCTAATTTTAATAGCCTTAAGGATAAAACTAATAAAAGGGAGATATTATATTATAGGCTAGAATATATAAAATAGCCTAAATATATATAACCCTATATTTATAAATTTTCTTCTTTAATTATAATAAAATTTATTTAATTTATTATATAAACCTAATAAATTATAATAAATCTATTTAAATTTATAAATATTATAAACCTCTTAAGGAATTAATCTATATAAATATATTTATTTTAATATTTAAATAAAATTTAACTACTTTAGCTTTTAATATAATTACTTTATTTTAATTACTTTTAGCACTTTTAATAATTAATTAATAAGCAATATAATATTTAATTACCTCCCTATATTATTTAATATAATGCCCTAGCCTCTCCGCAAAAGAAAATAAAACGAAATTTATTATATACAATATAAATCTAAGGGCTTTACACTTAAATTTGCCCTCACTATCTCACGCAAACAATGCCCAGTTAGGCCCATCTATTTCAACCGCTAGGTGCCCGTTTCCATTAAAGTCGCTCACCTGGTCCGGTGCCTGTTCCCGGGGTGGACATGGATCGTTTAAACTAGGAGCGAGACCTAAAATCTGCTCCAAACTGCAATTAACGAACTTGTCAAGGCTGGTTGTTTCGGAGAGAGACGAAGGTACCTGCCTCTGAGTGCTCGAGCTCAAAGAGGATGCCTTGCCCATGTCCAGCTGGTCTCGGAGCCATGAAGGAAAGTCTTGTTCCTCGGGCAGCCTCCCCTTGCTAATGCACAAATCAACTGTCCAGGTCATTCTGAGATATGTGCCAGGGTGGCTCGTAAGGATTTGAGCCCAGTCCGTAATGGAATCCCGGCCCGGCCGGGTCAAATTCTGGCTGTGGATCTGGGCGAGGTCGGCCACATGTCTTGCTGTTTCCTTGACCCATTCCACCCCATAATACTGCGGTAAGAATACCTTTAGTGACTCAACTAGGATATCGAGTCGATGCTGGTTAGACGATGAGAGGGACCCCAAATCCGAATGGAGATAATCAAGGTCAAGCTCTCTACGGATAGATAACAGTCTCGCGGTAATAACGTGCAAGGTCAAGGGTGTGGCAATACAGGCCACGCTGTATTATGTCCTAGTTAGAGTCCGCCAGGATCTGCTTTCTGTCATCGACTCACGCTGTAATTGGAAGCCACCGAGCCAAACGCCGGCAAGTCAATGTGCCTAAGCACTTTGTGATGCCGAGGGCGGAGACTTGAATCTTGGAGCAGTTATCGAGAAGCCCTGCATTTGATTGAGATGTCTCGTTTTCCCTTGCCGGCTTATTGGATGCAACCAATTGCCCGAGAATCTTGCAATTGCAGAGAGCGATACACGCCGTGCTTGCATCGGGTCAGCATCTGGAAACTCAAGCAGGCATCTGGTTGGCGTACTGGTAATAGATATACATGAGATTCGTGTACAATATCAGAGACTTGTCCATGTCAGAGTTGCTGTCAGGGTGATTGTCTCGCTCGTCATCGTGGGGAGGAAACTCGTCTGTGGCTCGGCTGTGCCAGGCTTGAAGTAATTCGTCACATTTTTGAGCAGCCGTACCATTCTGTTCCGGGCAGTCTGGAGCAGACATAACCGTATCCTCGAAAGGGAAGGCCAATGGAAGGACGTCTGTAAGCACAATGATCAAATCAAGAAACCTGGAAAAGAGTGCAATCTGGCGTCGTTTTGTTCTTGGAGCGAACACACTGGATCGGTAAATCTCATCTTCAAGGTCAGCCATGCCCAGTGGAGCACAAGTTCCAAGATCAAATCGACCACGGGTGATTTGGAGACGAAAACGTGTGCAGAGGGGAGAAAGCCGATCCAGGATGATACAGCACCACCATAGCCTGCGGAGAACATTGCGATATTTCCTCTCGGGGGGCGAGGATGGAGCTGCCATGTCCGACGACTCCGCATGTCGATCTGCGTTGATACTTCTGGCGTGCTGAATTGCAAGGCATAGCCAAGTTTTGTAAGGATTGAGCGATGTGTGGGATGGTGGAACCCACCCCATCAACAACAAGGCCGACTGTGCCAAGGGGAGAGGCGTTGACTCTGTTTCCAAATCATAGAGAAGCTATCTCGAGGGTTTAGCCATCGGCAGGAGTTTGTTGATAGGCATCGAGCTCGGCTGCTAACCTTGGATCTCCTATAAAATTCAGCTCTCGCGACCTTGAGGCTGGAGAAGCCCAGTTGCTGCACTGTTTCTAGAGGAACGAACTGTGGTGTGGTATTAGCTGCGGTGTACATGCTTGAGACGACCTCGTTTCATCTCACATTGCAGCTAGCGAATAGCATGGCTTGGAATACGAGAAGGGATATCTTCTCATCGGAAGACGTACCGCCCTTTGACGAAAACATGTCCCAAAAATCACCCTCATTTATGAGAGGGAGGAAGACGTGAACATGGGCAAAGAACTGCTCGACAAAGTTGTCGAGAATCGGACGGGCCGGCACATGCAAGCAACCCTGGGTCTCGAGATGGTTCACATCCTGGTAAGAAATGGAATCGATATTACCGACAGTCAAATATCGGTAATGGGTGTACAGCACATGTGATCTCACGTCGTCATGTTGTCGTATCCGGTGCGTCGGGCTTGAATCGGTTGCTCCGCGGTGCAGGCCGTCTGCGGAGGTAGGGCCTGTCATTGTTAAAGAGTTAGAAAAACGCGAAAGACCACGTGGGCAAGACGGAAAATCTGACCAATTGATTCCAAAGCTTCCGTTCCTCCACTGCGTCCCGGGAGGCCAAGGTCCTGTTCAAGAGTCGCAAGAGCATCATTGGAGAGATGGTCAAGTCCGGGAAGGTCCATTTGGAGAAGCCAGCGACTGTCAAGATCCAGCATCCCAGAGCCGTCGGTCAAGGCCGTTAGTGCGGGTTCCGTCGGTGACTTTGTCGAGCGTGATTCATCATTCGCCGAGCGTGGCTGATGAGGACCGCTCTTGGCGGGGGCATTGCTATTGGATCGGTATGGTCGTCCCGTAGGTTGCTGGCTCCTGGAGACAAAGAGGTAAGCAAAGGTGGTGCGAGCACGACAGGGTCTTCGTGGGCCCCCTTACAGTCTGGAAGCTCTATCGACAACAAGACAGTTCTTGTTATCCAGGTTGCAGTTGGTGCACGGCTGGCCCCGTGACGAAACATCACACCGGACCTTTCTCGACCGACATGACAGGCAAGCCTGGGTTGATCGCCTGCGGTGAGCCCTGGAGCGAAGGTCGGCATCGTCTGAGAGTCCCATGACGAAGAACAAGCCGACTATGGAGTAAGAGAGAAGGCCGAGTGAAGACGCGGGGTGGGAGGAAAGATGCCGAGTTATAGCCTCATCAATATCAAATCCAGTTAGAAGCTCGGCCCCAGATTGCGGGAAGGGACGGAGTAGAAAGTGCCGAGATCTAGTGCCGCTACTGTCCGTCTTCATTCGTTTTATGGAGTTTCCCCGCCTTCTCGGGGACATCCAAGACGCCGAAGGATGAACAAAGCGAAATTGCAATTTATTTCCATCGACAACATGTTACGGACCTTGAAACTGCCCCTCCCCCCCATTTTCAATGGGAAAACGGACGCCTGCAGTAGATGCCTCCCTCTTCCGGTTTCCCCTCTTCCGGCGCTTCCACAACCTCAGCGTCCAGGAACCACGACGGGTCGCCTTCGGTTAGTGTCAAGCTCCAGCCATTACCCATCCACCTGAGTAGGTTCCCCGTCTCATCGGCTGTTTCGAACACGTAGTCCTCCCACCGCGGAGCTCGTAGAACCTCGAGGCACTGGGCCGATGATCCAGGCCAAAGTGCCACGATTCTCTCCCCGGACCGGCCGGCTCGATACCACGAGGAACACTCGTCGGTGTAGACGGTCTTCTTGAAGTACTCATCAATGTATTGGCTAAAGTCAGCCACCCGCTCTCCCTTGACTTCAAAAGTTTTGTAGTCTTCCTTCTGCATCTTTCGCAGC
Organism: Thelonectria rubi; assembly: GCA_013420875.1. Classification (NCBI taxonomy): domain Eukaryota; kingdom Fungi; phylum Ascomycota; class Sordariomycetes; order Hypocreales; family Nectriaceae; genus Thelonectria; species Thelonectria rubi. The sequence goes on from WMHX01000036.1 coordinate 5,937, forward strand.
ACCTTGATGGCGTAGTCCGCCTGCGCCTCAAAAACACTGGTCAAGCTGCCCGATCCTAGGCCGCTGTTCGGCCCTCCCACCAGCAAGAAGTTGGGGAACTCATCCACCGCGACGCCAAGATAGGACTGGAAAAATGGCTTCCATTTCTTGGCTAGCGACTTGCCGTTTCGCCCGAAGAGCTCGAAAGTAGGAGGCGCCTCAACATCGTACCCGGTAGCACAAACCAAGGCGTCCAACTCGACCTCCTCTCCGGAGATGAGCTTGACGGCCGTGGGGGTGATCTCTTGGATCTTGGTGTTGATAAGGTGGACGTTGTCCTCTTGGAGGGCCTCCAGATACCCAGGCCCGGGGGTAAGACGGCGACATCCAGGCGCAAACTTGGGAAGCATTACCTCGGCGAGGTCTTCACGTTTGCCAAGTCTCTGCCGCATGTTTTGCTCGAAAATCTGCTCAGCCTGGAGGGCTTCTGCAGTTCCCCTCAGCGTAAGGGCGTACACCTTGGCTGCTTCGTTCTCCAGCGTCTTCCGGACTTGATGAAACTTCTCGGGGTTTCTTGCCATGTACTCCTGATGACGCCTCGAGACTGTAACTCTGCTCGTAAGTCCCAAACTTTTGATGGAGGGAGATGATTGCTTACACGTTGTTTGCTTTGGGTCCATTCCCAATTTCAACATGGCCGAATCACCAAATGAGGACGTGATCCAAGTTGGCGATCTCGCAAAGCACGACAGTTTGACACCTTCCAGGCGCCTCACTGCCGGGACAATCTGAATGGCGCTTGATCCGTTCCCGATGACACCGACTCTCTTGTTTCGCAAGTCGTATCTTTCACGGATTTTTAGCTCTTGGAAACATGGACCCCCGGTGCATCTGTTTGGAGATGGACTCACCCCTCATCCCATGCACCCGAGTGCATCAGCTTTCCTTTGAAGTCCTTCAGCCCAGTAATTTCGGGCCAGAAAATCTGATTCAACCCGCCTCGAGCCGAGATCACAACATCTGCAGTGTCTTCGAACTTGACTCCAGTTTTCAAGTCAAGCACAACAATGTTCCTATGATGGGTGGGGGGTGTCAATAGCGTCCCGGGTGGCAGTAAGTAATGAAGAGTTTCTCACCATTTCTTCTTGTCCTCATCCCAGGACGCAGTCTCGACCTTGTGAGAGACCTTGACAAATCTCATCGCTCCATATCTCTCAGCGACATCTTGCATATAAGCTTGGATTTCTGGCCCAGGTGCGTAGAGAGACGACCAGTACGGGTTAGGAGCAAAACTAAACTGGTACGAGTACGCTGGGATAGCATGTCATCGTCAGTATGTCTTGGCTTCGCAAGTTGCTGGAAATCTCACAAGGAATATCGCATGCGAGGCCTGGGTAGCGATTCAACCACCTGCATCACATTAATATGGGGTAACATGGGAGGTAGAGCCGTCGAGATCTCACCAAACTCCGGATACCTTCTCATTCATGTCATAGACTGTGAGGTCAATGTTTCGAAGCCTCTGGGTGATTCTGGCCGTATACGTTAGCCATATTTGTTTGGATGGTTGCGACTGGAGACGGCACGTATACCTGATGGTTGTATAGATGCCAGAGAAGCCCGCCCCAATCACCACGACCCTAAGTGGCCTCTGATTTTCGACAGGTTCGTTTTTGAGTCTGAAGCCCGTGGAGGCATCGCCCTTGTTTGTTCCATTCGATGTGTTCATTGCTGGTTCGTGACGAGTGTAGACAAAGGTTGAATGAGAAATCCTTGATGGTTACTGCTTTTGATGTCGTGAGAGCCACCGTGATAAATATAACAAGAAAACAGTGCTGTCGGGAGACTTGTGGCCTTGGTATCGGTTAATTAATTGGTTGTCACGCTATTCGACATGCTCGGATGACAGCTGACATTCGCCCCGAGGCTATCGTGCGCCGTCTGGATCAAACCGCGGCAGGGGTCCGCCTGCATAGTGGTTTGATGCCGACCCTGCTTTGACATGAGTCTTCTCCGTTGCCACAACCTTGAACCCTGTGCTTGTCCTTCGAAACCAATCTGCTTGTAAAAGATCCCTCCTTGGCTTGGTGTGGAGACACGCCGAGGGACCGTCTCCCTCGGGCTAGGAGAACATTATTGCCGAGCGCTGTTGGCCAATCACACACTACAGAAGCAACGTGATGCTAGCCGAGTTCCCAGTCATCACCTAGATATTTCCCAGGTAGTTAAAATTCTTTTACGAAAGCTATACTTCATTGTTGAACACAATGCAGGCTATTCTTCAAATAAGTCCTCAAAACAATTTGCGAGTCGTACAGATTAACATCTACCCTACAACCGCCTTCAAGAAGTCGACCTGAGCGACGATATTCTCCTCAAATGTCTCTCCGTAGTATGGGGCAAAATGTCCTACTCCCTTGAGAATCTTCAGTTTCTTAGGCTCCAGCGCCCTCTCGAAAGCTTCGAGCTGTAGGTGAGTCTGTGTGGTAACGTCTTGGTCTGCGACAATCATCAACAAGGGTGTCGGCGAGATGCGATGGATATATGCCCCCGGTTCGTGAAGGACTGTGTTTGTCAGGCTCTGCACTGTGCAAAACTTGGCCCATTCCACTCCACGCCGATTCATCTCCTCGGTGAAGGCAAAGGCCTCGGGATCTTTCAGCACGGCCGTTGACGTCCCGTTAATGACCTCGTCGGCGGAGCTCGGAAAGGTGGCCACTTTGGAGAGAGAACTTTCGATGATGCTCTTGCTGCGGTCCGAGGCGAGTAACCTTGTAGACGTCCCTGGGAGGCGGGCAATGGATTCGCCCGAGATGAACGGAACCTGGAGGATGACACCCGCGAGGCTCTTGTTGACGGCAGCGGCACAAATCGCATTACCGCCTGACATACTAGAGCCCCAGTATACGATCTTGGCTGGATTGACTTCGGACTGGGCAGCTGCGAAATTGAAGACATCCAAATAATCCCGTGTTTGGAGCCATGGATCGACTTCTTCGCGAGGCTGGCCTTCGCTATCGCCCCAGCCACGATTATCGTATGCCAGAACACTGAAACCAGCATCATTGAATCGCTCGGCGAACTCGGGAATGAAATGAATCCGAAGTCCGGCGAACTGGGAAGTACAAGATCAGTCGCCAAGGAGCATCGAATGAGAGCGCGTCAGCGACACGCAGGGTTACAACCTACCCCGCTGGACATGATGATGCAAGGCTTGCGTTGGCCAACGCTGTAGAGCGTACCCTTCAATTTGAGCCCATCGTAGGTGGGAATATCGACGTCTTTGGTAGATGTCATGTTGGGAGATCAAAAAAAAAAATTTGACAAAACTTCAAGACAGAAGACCGGAGAGTGGGATACTGTGAAAAAGGGTTAAGCCTCGAGATTAATTATATACGGAATATGTTTCCCCTCTTCAAGAATTGCTGCTGGGGTTGTGTATGTGGAGCATTGATCGGAAATGTGAAATGGGCATTCTCACAGTAGTCTGCTCTATCCGAGGACGGCAGAACATACCTCCCTTCCCTCGGGAAGAGAGGAGCTACCTCGCCGGGCTTCGACCCGCAGTCTTATACCGCGGCCCTCGGGCGGCTGGGATATCTGCTCGTACCAGACTACCAGGTAACATCTGGCATTATCCGAGGACTTGAATAAGAACAGAGAATAGAAAATACTCTACTCATCATACTTGTTTCATTTTCCTACCGTACATCGCTCTGCTCTACTGTGGCTTTCCTCGTCAAATATTGGCTGAACCCAACATCCCACCTCGCATCCTGAACAGCCAGCCTAGGAGAGAGAGAGTATCATCGTTTTCTTTCCTCCCACTCATTAAGCACTCCTGGCAGATGCCTCTTATGATGGATGGCAAGCAAGTTCTAGCAAAGGTAGCAGAGCTGACCCAGCTGCCTCAGGCTCGGGTTTGCGCGGCTGCGCTTCTCGGTCTCGTATCCCTTCCTCGTTTAAGTGCCTGGTACACCAAACGAAAGTTGAACAACTCTGCGACCGATGATTCATGGGATTGGGCACGCGAGATAGTCGTGGTCACCGGCGGAAGCAGCGGAATCGGCGCCAACATTGTTGCCAAGCTCGCCGAGAGGAGCGTCAAAGTACTGGTTTTGGATCTCAACGCGCCCAAAGAGAAGCTGCGTTCGTCAACCCCAGCCTTGTACCTGGACAAGATCACGAACTAACTGAGTGGTGTTTGCAGAGACGAATACATTCTTTTACCAGGTCGATGTCTCGGATTCTTCCGCCATTACGTCAATTGCGGAACGCATCCGATCCGAGCATGGCAATCCAACAGTCCTCATCAACAACGCCGGCACGGGTAGCGCAGTTCCCCTTCTCGACTTGGCGGAGACGAAGCTACACAGCGTCTTTGATGTGAACATTATCGCCCCCATCCTACTAGTGAAGGAATTCCTGCCCAGCATGTTACGCGGGAACCACGGTCACATTGTCAACATGGCAAGTTTGGCCTCATTCAGCACTCAAGCTGGTAATATCGACTACGGCTGCACGAAGTCAGGCCTTCTATCTTTCCACGAGGGCCTTGCACAGGAACTGAGGCATATCTATGAGGCCCCATTGGTGCGAACCACGTGAGTAGGGTTCCAAATCGACGCAGTGTCAGGTTTAGGCTAATGAGTAATGACTCCCAGCATTGTCCATCCAACATGGGTTAGGACACCGATGATATCCGGACTTATTGAGAAGGGAAAGCTTAAAGACACTATTATATCACCAGATCAGGTTGCTAGTAAGGTAGTTGCGCAGCTTTTTTCAGGATATGGTGCCCAAATAGTCGTGCCTAATAGCTTGGGTTGGACTTCCTTAATTCGCGGTTTGCCAGGGTGGATCCAGGAGGGAATCAGAGATAGTATATCTGTTAGATTGCTGGGGTGAATAAATAAGAGCTAGATAAATAGTACTTTTATAAACACTCAACGCTAACGAGGAGAAGAATGCCGAGATACTGGGGGGAACACAGGATGCCCTTCTCCCGCAGATTGCAGGGCGGGCCGATTTGCGACAGGTATTCGTGCGAACCGACCAGGACGGCGGGACGCGCCTCTGCCCCAAGGCGATAGCCATCTATCTATGAGGCGCACGTGCAAGAGTTCTTGAGTATGCCAACCGGCTCGCAGACCGGCAGCGGCTAGATGAAATCGTGATCGACGAGTGCCATCTGATCATCACGGCGAGCGGGATAAGATCATCCTCTACTGTCCGACCAAAGGGCTTGTGGCAGAGCTTGCCGACGCATTGGGGTACCCGTCGTGTACGGCCGGTTCCGGTACGGAGCAGGGGAAGGGGGCAATCATCGAGCAGTGCCCTGATCAGGGCCACCGACTCGTCTACCATTATAGCCACATCGGCGCTGGGCCCCGGCTTCGACCATCCGCATGTACAATTGGTCATCCACGTTAGTGCCCCAAACTTAATGACAGACTTCTCGCAGGAGTCGGGTAGGGCTGGTCGAGATGGTAAAGTAGCCGAATCTGTCGATCCACTAGCTCAGCAACAGGGAGAACGGTAAGGTGTACGGATCATTGGTGATCTACGTGACGAAGGGAAATGACGCGAAGCGACTCCTCGAGGAGGAATACTTTCACCTAGCCGGGGAGTTGGCCAACACAAACGTCTTTAAGCGGCGTCAAGGAACAGTTCAGTGCTACAGGTGCTGGAACGTTAGCCACAAAGCATTTCCGTGCGAGGAGGAGCAGGTATGCAGAAGATGTGCATAGCAAGGGTACTAACACAGGCAACGCTATACAACAGAGCTGTCATATACTTACTACCTGCGGAGGCCGCACGAAGCTTCAGCCGAAACTGCCATGGACGAAAACTGGCTATTGCCGAACTATATGCACAGATGATTAATGAGACAGTGGTAACGACACCTCTCAGCCATAGGAACTGGACGAAGATGGTACCGACGGAGACACACGATAAGTAGTAGCCGATCCGTAGCATGCTAGGGATTCAACGAGACATAGAGGCGGAACCGATTATCCATCCCATAGAAGAATATAGCCTGCTCAGTCTTCTTCCTTGGGGGACAAAGACGTAGGAGAATTCGGGGTACTTAGGCACGATCGACTTAGTCCTTACATCAGCCGAATTAGCAAATAAGATAGTGGCCTGCGGCATCCACCCTACGGAACACGGGTCAGATCACAGGGCAATTATCAGGGCGCGATTAACACAACAGAGGAGTGGAGAGGTCAGACGGACAGGCTCATGGGAGCCATCCTCGAAGCAATCGACAAACTTGTGCCGGTAGCAAAGCCATCTCCGTACGCAAAGAGATAGTAGACGACAGACCGAATACGACTGCGATGGGCGTATCCATACTAGAGAAACCAGATGCCATAATGCAATTAGGGAGCAAAGGAAAGCGCACTACGCGCAATTTCAAAGTACCGTTGGCAAGTCCGAAGCACCCATCTCCTTCCGCGTCCCCAAGAAGCCCAATGGATTTCGGCGCTCTTCGGGGAAGTTGCCTCACAGCTGGCTTGCCTCTTTTGTTGGGCGGGCAAGCAGGCCGCGCTATCACGTGAAGAGGGCTGTGGCGCTGCAGCCCATTCGTGTGGCTTTGGTGTTTTTTGAGTTCCAACTCTTCCCACCATGTAGCAGCTGCTCGCTGTCATCATCATCGCCGCAGTATTGTGGCGAAGGGTAATCATGTGCGTGTCCCAACTTGCGAGATGAAAGAAACCAAGACGCGTCTGCCATGCTCTGTGCCATCGTGCTGCAGCTGTCAAGGCACATTTCTCCTACGGCAGCATGCGCCGACATTCGCGAGGACTGAAGAGGCCATCAAGATGAGAACGACTCGCAAATAACGCTCTTAAGCAGTAAGAGCTAAGGAGTAAAGAGCTTCTGAAACCAAGTTAAATAGTCCCCTTGCATCCAGCAAGCAAGGGCCCGCAATGTAGCAAGAATGGTGTATAGGCCGAGTAAGCCTCTCGTGTCGCCAATGGCTATATCCTCGATGACTTCCTGTATGAGCACGCAGTTAGCCAGCCCATTGGATACGGACAGGTCAAGTACCACATACAATTCGGTCCCCTCTATCACAGGCAAACGAAAGGCGCCACTCGTGCTCCATGATAATGATCAATGGAAGCGTGACAATGGGGTTCGCCGCAGAGGTCATTGTCAGCATATTTATACGCTGATGCCAAGCCGCAACCCAAATACCCAGCTGCAGTCTCGCCTCCTCCGCTGTGCCAGCTGCCATCTTTGTCTCGATGACCATGGCGATGGGGTCGTGCCTAACGGGCCCGTATGTCGTCTGGTTCACACAGCGTTGGTTCTCGGGCAGACCTACCAGCGTCTCGCGAGTTCGTGACAAAGTATGTGGAGGCAGGCACACTCGAACGCCCCAATCGACCATCTTTGCGCGTGTATAGTCATACATGGAAGCAGCCTACATCTCAGGGATGAAAGGCTTGCTGATTTGCGCCGCGGTGAGGAGGTGGTGGCTCAAGGAGGCAAACGGGGCCAAGGCTAGCTTTAGCAACGGCCCGTGAACTTCAAGATTCCACGTCGCTTCGGAGGCTTCCTCGGTTTGGCAAGTCTTGGCGGCGCGAGGCTGGACAAGCAGCTGCAGCTTGCATCGCTTGGTTGGTAGTTCCGTGTCCCTTTTTGCACATACCTTCATCATGTCTTCCCCCCTCCCCCCTCCCCCCTCTCTCTAGAGTGTAAAATTGGGGGCCCGCGGGGACCTACAGGGCCCCAAGCGAAGAAATCGTCGCCCCAAGGGGACCCAAGCTAAAAGCATGGGGCCCTAAAGGCTCTCTGAGATCCCGAAAACCCTAAGGCAGGTACCTAAAGGGACCTAAAGACCCTCCCCCCACATATTTAATACTTAAAAAATTTAATATTAAATTAATTATAAGCTTAATATAAATCTTTTTTATAGTTTTATAATAAAAAAAATTAGCTTTTTTTATATATATATATATTTTTTTTTTTAATAGCTATTAATATAAAGTTTTATATTATCTCTTTAGGTTTTTTTAAATCCTTATAGGGTATTATTTTAAGGTCCGGGTATTTTCTTTTTACTTATAGGGCCCTAAGAGGTTTTAATGACCCCACTTCTGACCCATAGGGACCCGTGGGCAGCCCAAGGCCCAGGGACCCGTGGATATTTTATGCTCTACCTCTCTCCTCTAAATCTCCCATATTCCACTACACTTCTCTCTATCTCCTACTCTCTGGCTGTGCGCATCCGCCCAACATGTCTGAACCCAACTCCAATGGCACAGGCCTGGCCAAGCTCATTATCGCCAGTCTCCAAGATAAGCCATTCTCTGCTCTCACCTCCAAGGAGCTCAAGATGCTCCAGGACTACTATATGCAGAACATCCAATTGCCGCAGCCACAGCGTCAGCAACAAACAGGAGCAGCCGCGATAGCTGGTTGGTAGTACATCCGTCGCCATTCGCATCAGCTCCATCGGCCTCAGCCAGCTTAGGGTTGACAATATAGAAGAGGAAATCACAGAGAGAGTAGCGATGACGTGTCCTCTTCTCCTGAGATGCCGGCGATCGCTCGCAGCATCGCTCACTCAGGCTCGCCCCAGCCACAGAACTCCCTCAGGGCCGCGCCCCTTTCATCCGGGTGGCGGCTCTGGATCTTGAGCCAAAGAGTCCCCTCATAGTCGCTTCTAGTGGCCTTGTTTATCAGCAAAGCCGCCCCTCAAGGGTGAGATCTCTCTCTGCTATCGCCTGAGACTGTTCGCGAGACGGGTCAACGAAGGGGGCGATTTTCGCGGCAGTCGCTGTCCAGATGGCAACATAAATCTTATTGCTGTCTTGCTTGTTGTTGCGGTACTTCTCAACGGCCGAGGGGCTCACACCGAGCCACTGGTAGAGATTAGGGGGCGTGGTGGTGCCTGGGCGGGACTCCAGGAACAGGCTGTAGACGTGGCATTCTCGCCCTGAGTTCCCCCGCCCTGAGAACTCCATGTCTAGGCATTCCCGCCCTGAGAGCTCTCTCCTGAGGCATTCTCGCTATAGGAATCTTCGCCTTAAGGTCGCTTACCCTAAGAGCTCCTTCTCCGGGTATTCTCGCACTAAGAGCTCTCTGAGCATTCTCGTTCTGAGAACCCTCGCTCCGAGAAGTATCACTCTAAGCATTTTCGCCCTAAAACACCACAGCTCGAGATACCTCGCCCTGAGAGTTCTTGCCCTGAGAACTCTCGCGCTAGGCATTCTCGACCTGAGAGCACTGGCCGCGTCCCAGAACCTTCAGCGGGCACCAAATTTACTAATGCGGATGCGGTTACACTCTTCCTATTAATCACCCTCCTATAAAGTAACCTCCTATTGTGGGCAAGCCATTAATTGCACATTTACCCAATTCACAACCGCCACACTTAAACCCAATCCCAAGCCTCTCAATTGCAAGCTTGCTCAATTCTAAAAGCAATTCCCAGCTGTTACCCTCGAACCCCCAGGCAGCCGCAACACCACAGAATTCCTAGCTAGGCCGTATAGGATCATCTAAATAGCTTTATTTTCTTCGTTCTGGCAGCCTGCTTCTTCCGGCCTGTTCCTTTGGGCTCGAGACAGCTTATTCCTCCGGGCTCGAGGCAGCCCGTTTCTTCGAGCCTGTTCGACCCGGCTAGGAATAGCCGCTTGCAACAGCCTAGGTGACCAGAATGTGATGCTCTCGTGCAGCAGCTAGGGCAGCCATAACACTACAGACTTCCTAGCTAGGTCGGGCCGGGTGGTCTAAATTGCTTTACTTTCCTAGGTCCCGGGCTCTAGGCAGCCTGCTTCTTCCGGCCTATTCCTTCAGGCTGAAGACAGCTTATTCCTTACTGTCTGTCTGACGCCATAGGCTTTCGGCCCATCTAGCCCAAGTCTGGTTCGGAGTCTGAAGTGCTCCCTTAAGATCGCGTTCGCTATCCACATCAGTCACACTCTGATCTCGTTCGATATCCACATCAGTCACGCTCTGATCTCGTTTGAGGTGTTTACTTCGATACTCGAGAAAACTAAGAACGAGAGTGCCTACAGCAGCTGCTGCCGTTATCCCGAGGAGAGCCAGACCGATTGTGGAATTCCGACCTTTTGTTTCGTTGTCGGATGAGCCATCTGATGAGAAGCTGGATCGGTCACTGGTACCACCTGGATCGCCATGGACAATCGAAGGGCTACCGGCGTCTGGATTATGTGTTATCTGGAGGTTTTTCGTTTGATCAGACGTCGTAATGGCCGTTAACTGAGGGACAGATGCAATAGCATTCGGGATGTTAGCGTGTGCTAACGTGAAAAGTACATCGGTATTGGCCAACGTGGAAATGAGTGAGGGGTCCATTATCTCAATATTCTATGTGAAAAGAATGATGTGCCAAAAGTCATATGGGAATTAATAATGTGGCTTAAAGGAGGAAGATTAAATATTCCAGTGTGTCTTATCAGAAAACCTATTTATACCCATGATCACTTAAAGTGGAAGGAATCACTCAGACTGGAAAGAGCCACTCAGAGTGGAAGGAATCAATGACGCAGAAGTTGGCATCGGGCTCAAGGCAGCCTATTTCTTCCGCCCGTTTCTTCTGGCCTGTTTCTTCCGGCATGTTCCAGCGGGCCTGTGTTGGCCGGGGAATCAGTGCGGGGGGAATCTGACAGGGCTTACGCTCGCGGCCAACTGTTCCGGTGTGGGGGCACCAGAAGAGTATATGACTGATGAAACGGTCCAAGAAAGGGTCGTAGGGACGTGTTGTGGCGATGAGTTTGATGATCCTGTCTGATGTCTCGATGATGTCTAGGAGCAAGTTTGCCCGTCCTGGGCCCAGCAGTTTTAAACCGATGAGTGGGCCTCCTGCCTCCTGGCCCCCCGGCCAACAGCCTGTTCCAACGGGCAGTCTCACAACACCACAGCTTTCCTAGCTAGGCCGGGCCCGGCTTGTGTGAATACCTTCACTTCCTAGGGACCCGGGGACCTAGCCCTGGCCGGGGAGCTAAATCTCCCTTTTACTAGTAGCTAGACTTATAAGGAACTTCCACTTATAATGATTTTTATAGCCCTCAATTTCTGCCTGTACTGGTAGTGTCTCTTTTGTAAAGTCCTTCCTAAGTCCCTTTCCTATTATTTCCTAGCTGCGAGACTTAGTAGGGACTTTCCTAGCGAGGATTTTTACCTAGCGACGAAATACTAATATATATAGGTTATATTAAATAGCACACTAAGCACTCAATAAACCCACACATCTATTGCAATAGTCCCGCAACTATATCCCAGGCACATACACTCCCAGTAAGGTATACACACAACCGATCAGGTTATATTAAACGGCACACTAAGCTATTCGACATACAGCGTTGCTAACGCAAAACAATAAAATCGTCAGTTGGTCCTGAAGCCTCCCATTCTCCCTCGTCAATGCAGCCAACTCCCCTTCTCTCAGAGAATTCTCCGAACCGTTGTATCAGCATCACATTTACCAAGGACCATGGCCCTTTCTTGCCAGTCAGCTTCTCGCGATCTTCCAGATGCGTTACCCCCAATCCCACCAACCGACTGGGCCAGTATACCCTTGAAAGCATAATAAACTCTAGGCCTTCATTCTTGTCAAATTGAAGATCGCAGTCCAGGGAAACTTTTCCAACGCTCCGCCCTTGCCTGTTGAGGACCTGGAAGGGAGATGGACCCTTTGGCCACGAGGTGGTTGATGTCGCATCCTCCAGTTTTTCTATCCTGAATCGCGCAGATGCGGTCCATCCCGAAAGGTACGGAGGATATCTCCAGCCCGTCTCCTTATCCAGCCTGGACTTGGTGGAGATGAGAGCGTGTGAGAAGTCATCCGGTATGGGTCGATTGATCTTGGGACTCGATGCAAAGTAGGCCGGCGGTTCCCAACCATCATACATCATCACAAGAGCTTCGGGTTGCAACGAAGTGACTTCCCTCTTCTCATTCATGAGAAACCAGTTAACCAGAGGCTGAAAACTGTGACTGGTTTGGTCATGCAACATCTCGTTGAGGACACTCCCAGCCCAGCCCGTCCATGACCACGATGGAAACACTGGATGCGGAGTATCTTTGCAGTCTTTGGGCACTTCACGGCGTTGGGTGATGGCATCTGGAATCCACAGAAGGGCCCTGTCGAAAATCATCTCGGGAAGACCTTGCCACACCTTGGTGTCAAGTTGAGAGACGGTGGTGTCGAGGATGGCGCTGACAGCGTTCAAGGCATCCGACTGCCAAGTCATTTGTCGCTTGGTAAAGGTTCGGAGATGGCCTGAGTAGGTCGATGCGAGATTACGCGCGTTGGTAGGAGCTGTCGCCGTGTGAAGCCCTCTCGGGACTCTCGCGGGGCGCCAGTATATGGTGTCCAGGAAAAAGCTCCTGGTGTCGCACTCGGTAACGATGTCCTCGCAGAATACCTTTTCGTCACAGATGAAGTAGGCTTGATTGCTCGTCATGAAGAGAAGTCTCCTGGACAAGCATCGCTCCTGGTACGTCCATGCTCGCGTGTTCCACGTCTCCGTGTCCACATCGTCGCCGATGTAATTAAAACGCACTGCCATGGTCATATCTCCAACCTTCCTGGTTACTTGCTTTGACGGTCGGCTACCAGGCTGAACCCCAGGTATGCCAGCATTGGCGTGGGTTCCGTGAGCGGCAACGAGCGTCAATACTGCCTGTTGGTAGATGCGATCCATTTGTAAGATTTGAGCATCCCTGCGGAGGGGGTCGTCTTGAACTATGCAGAGAGAATCCACCCAGAGATATCTCTCTCCCAGTTCTCTGCAGAGGTCGACAGCATCCTGAATTGTGCGTGGGACTCGGTTCCAGACACCCTTCAGACCGTGTTGCTCCCCCAGTTCACGCTCGTTGTCTTTGACCAGTTTCATCACACTTGCAGCCCCCCAGCAATAGCTGAGCGCTACATAGCGGCACTGAGGGGGAGCTTTCACAACGCACATCAAGCTTGTATCGATGAGGAGAAATCCCCCAATGTCGCGTGGAGGTGCTTCGAGTTGACACCCCCTGCCGTGGTGGTGTTCACACTCCTTGAGCCAGGCCTTGAAGAGTTCCCTGTTTGCTTGGCCGTCTGGAACCACTCTTGCCTGGCCAAAACAGTCTTGGCCTAATTTCTGAGCATCTTCCGCGACGAGAGCGATTTGGCCCTCGAGAAGAGGGTGCCATGGGCGGTCGCAGTCCTGAGGTCTGCTTGTTTGCAGCCCAATCGAGTACGCCGCCGACGGCGTGGGGACCAGTTCGTTGAAGCCCATCTGGCCATGATTGGCACTCGTGTAGCTATAGATGAAGACAAAGACATTCCGCTCCCCAGCAATGTCTTGTGGCGTGACGTTGCGAGACTTGGACCAGCGAAGGCACAGTGCTTCGACTACCAGTTCGCAAAAAGGGCAGTACCTGCTCCGCTGCACCAAATCAGAGACAAGGCCAAGCCGGACAGCATCTTGATGGGCACGGGGGGTGCTGTTTGCTTGGCTCTTGTGTACGCTCTGAGTGAAGTACTTGGCGAAGTCGAGATTCGAGCACCCTTTGCAGAGCTTATTCGAAGCGGTGGCTTCGACATGTTGGACAAGGGACTGCGGTGTTTGTAGATTGGGGGAGTTCGAGTCGTCGTGTGAGGCTGGTGGTGCCGGCGTCTCTTCCGAGTGGGTGGTTTTAGGCTGCTTCTCCTCCAGTAGCTCAACTACCTTGGTGTGCCCTTCTCTCTTCGCCCATTGGAGAGGTCGATAGTCGCCGCAGATGGAAATGAATTTGGGCTGCACCTCGGAGCCAGCTTCGACTAGGAACTCGACAATTCTCTCATGGCCGTGTCTAGCAGCGAATCCAAGGGGGGCCCGAACGTCGTTGTCGTATGAGAGTACATCAGCGCCCGCAGCAACAAGGAGTTTTACCGTATCATAGTGCCCGTTGCGTGCAGCCCACGAGAGCGCAGTCATGCCGGATGATTCGCCCTTTGCATCCAGGTCTGCCCCTGCGTCCAGCAGTGCCTTGACAACACGAGAAAAGCCACCCGCTGCAGCCCAGGAGAGAGGTTTCTGTCCCTTGTAGGCATCGATTGCATGAATATCGGCGCCTTTCGCAAGGAGCAGGGCCACAATGCCTTCGTGCCCGACTTCGGCTGCACTCGAGAGCGGCGTCTGGCCGTTGATGTCTTTGGCCTCTATGTTGGCATCGTATTCGACCAAGACACGTACTGCCTCCTCGTGTGAGTTCCCCGCAGCTGCGGATAGAGGCGTCTGGTATTTAAAGCGCTCGATGATGTTGGGTTTGGCCCCGTTATTCAACAATACCTGACACACTTTCTCGTGCCCGTGAGAAGCGGCCAGGAACAGAGGGGCCTGTCCCCCTTTGTTTCCGACATTCGCGTTGACACTGTGATGCTGAAGGATATGCTCGACAACAGCTGGGTGGCCCTCTTTCGCTGCCCAGAATAGCAGTATTTGGAGGTATGGCCCATCGTTTGAGGCAGGGACAGGAGTGGGAGGTGTCAAGGACGAAAGGAGGAGGGCAAGAGGAGAGCACAGTTCGGACATCTGGAGTTAATTGCAAGTAGCGGAATCACTCGCTCTGAAAATGATAATAGTGTTTAGCAGGTCGCGATGATGAGCTCCTGCAATTATTACAGTAGCTGGCCCAATGTTGCTGCCGAAAAGAATCCCTCGCTGCGTTAAACACGTGCCCCGGCTTGAAAGCGGGGCATGAGGTTACCATGTGTTAAGCGCTTTTTGCGTCACGCCGCGCACCCGCCCACGACCCCTCACACGCCTCACACACAGTACTACACCGCCTTAGTCTCCCCTCCAAGTCCCAATGCGATTTATCCCCCACCATCAATCACATCAACGGAAACTAACATCTAGGCACTAAACAACACAGCAAGTACAAATTTTCTCATACTATTCCAGCAACACTTTTTGCCTCTCACATCATGTAGAGCCTCGTCGCGCAGCATGAGCCAGCAACTGCCTCAAATCACCTCCCTCATTCACACCACACCAACGCCCCCCCCGAGAGGGGTTGTGTTTCCGCCGCAATCCTCCGAGAGCCATCTACCCGCCCAACGGCAGCACCTAACATCTCGCCAACGCCCCCCAATCGATCCCCTGGGTGTTTATGTGAGTCGCTCGTCGTTTCCACCGCCCGCGTCTCGTGACTCTGCGCTCACACGCTCCAGGTCCAGGACATCCTCCACAACATCGTCGACCACAAAGACGACCTCACCCAGGCCCCC
This sequence comes from Thelonectria rubi, assembly GCA_013420875.1. Classification (NCBI taxonomy): domain Eukaryota; kingdom Fungi; phylum Ascomycota; class Sordariomycetes; order Hypocreales; family Nectriaceae; genus Thelonectria; species Thelonectria rubi. The sequence continues at coordinate 21,157 of WMHX01000036.1, forward strand.
GAGCCTCCCGCTGCATTTCTTCGCACGACTCTTCAAGGCTACCCTGCCAACCGCCGGACCGACATTGTCACGCGCCTCGTTACCACCGAAGCCCCGAAAGTCTCCTCTGTCGTCAGTGCCGCCCGCAACCAGCTTCCTCCGCTGGCGAAACGAAAGCTCAACAACAGGATCCGTTCTGCCACACGTCGCGCAAGCTTGTCCAACCTCGATCGCGAATGGGGCGACGCGGATTCCTGGCTTCCACTCCAGTTTAGGCCTCGCAGACATCGCGAGAGCGAAGACATCATACAGTGCCTGTGGACCATCACCCGCCTCGCGCGAAAGCACGATCTCGACCTCAATACTCTATGGGCAGAGGGCGGCGTCTTGCGACAAGCGGTTGAGGAGACCAGCAACGACGGACCACCAACGCTAACTCGCGAATCGGCGAGACTCGCACGGAACCGACTCAAGAAGCAGTTGGGTAACATGGGAAACGACCTCAATCGCGACGAGCCGTCAACGACTCCAGACGGCGCAGACATGGCCGACGGCGAGGGCGAGGATGTCGAGATTGCACGACGCGTGCCTGACGAGCAGCATCCGCCACTCGACCCTGACCTGTCCTCCCCTCTCTCGTCCCGCCAGAAAGCGAAATCGTCACCCGACGAATCCCCCCAATTAGCCCAGAGGCTCCCCCCCCTGACGACGACGACGACGACGTCATTCAACATTCCGAGCAGGATGAGGACACAATGGTCTCTATACTTTCCTCACCAACGCCCCGTGTCGCATCACCTCCCACCTCGTTCGCCGTCAACGCCCTTGCGACCAAAATCATTTCGCAATTCGAGTCCGCATCGTGCATGCTCACTGACGACGTGATTCACTTCTTCTGCAGCTTCCTCCCCGCCAGATTCTCATGCAGCAAACCCTCCGTCTAGGTTCTTGACCCATTGGCTTTCGAGATTGACAACGGCCGCCATCCCACAAGACACATGTCTCTCAAAGATGGCCATGTTGTCTACGTCCCCCTGGACCACAAGGCATCCATCCACTGGACCTTGGCGCGCATTGAGATCCATGCCGACCGAGTCGAAGCCGCCCACTATGACTCTCTCGTCGGGAACCAAAACACCTTGAACCAGCGTGTGGAGTCGACCTTGAATGCCTGGGTACGCACTCTCGACTTGCCGAGTCCCCATATTGCCATTGTCTGGACTCATGCCGTATGTCTCCCGGATCCTCGTCTCGGTTTGTTGCTCACCCTTCCCAGGATAGCCCACGGCAGCACGATTCCTATAGCTGTGGCGTCTTCGTTCTGGCGACGCTGACGAAGCTGCTCCAGCACCAGCCAATCCCGCAGACGTCTTATCCCACCTCCGAACGTCGCCGTCTGCTTGCACTCACACAATGGACTCTCGATACGGCCGGCCACGACCTGCTGGGGGAATTCTATGCGGCTACTTTGAGGCGAGTTTCCGCCCTGTGCCCCGCTCCTCTCGATGAGCTCGTGCTGCAACCAGACGAACTTCGAGGCTCCAACATGAACTTCAGGCGGCGCGGGAAATACGGCTCTTTTCGAAACCTGGCGAAGACCACGGAGCAGACAGAGAACGAGCCGTCTGCGCCCCTCCCACAGGGAGACAACGCAGCAGCATTGTCATCTTCCCCGCCGACGCAACCTCAATCTCCCCGGCTCTCACACCCAACATCCGCCAAGCGACGCCTCTCGACCCCGACAAACTCACCTCAGCTTAGCAAAAGAGCTCACGATGCTGACCAGACCAGTGATGATGATGAAGAGGGTACTATGGATCGCCTGCTGACCATCCTGGACCCCCAACAGACACGCCCTCGAATCCTCGCAATCCAGACCGAACTCGATCACGTTCGCCTCCACCACAGCCAGACAGAAAGCGCCCTCAAAGACACCAACAGAGCCGTAGAGGATATCCACGAGACGCTCACCCGGTCCAGCAGTGCACAAAAAGCGCTACATCAAGGCCGCATCGACCAGTTCAAGGCCGTATTGGATGCGGCGTCCAGCTCGAGCCGTGCCTTGCTCGAGGCTGACCCTTCCAATGAAGCCAACATGCTACTCTCTGATGCCCTGGGGTTAATTGACAGTGCACAACAGGAAGCCTTGGCCATGTGCCGGAAGAAGGCCAACGATTTGGTCACATCAGCGACAGAGCGTGGTCGAGAGCGCATGGAAATACAACGAGAACGTAGACTTCAGCTCACTGGCGAGCTTCATGCTACCCAGTGCAAGATGATTGGTTTGGAGACGGAATTGGGAGTTTTGAGGGATGTCGTCAAGGCTCGGCCCTTGAAACAGATGCTTTCGCGATTGGACGCCTCGGCTTTGAGCCGGATCAGAGACTAATGGTTGTTTATTACATCAAGACCAATTCCATTTCAAGTCGTTCCAACTATATGAACCTTGTGTATCCAGATGACTGCCCTATAAAGGTAGGATAATTCAGCTAAGCTTCCGGAAAGTGCTAGACAAGGTAGAGTGGGCTGGGTTCTTCTAGCTTTACTTCTCCTATAAGATGGCCCTCGCTCGGAGGGGGAATAGCTCAAGTGCCTCTGCAAAGATCGAGGCTATCCGCAGCAGTCATGGGAGCAGTCCCGGGAGCAGCCAATAGCAACAGTTGGGGTCAGACTCGAGCCAGCGAATCGAGCCAACGGCGAGGAGCTTGTCGCGGGAGAATCTTCGAAAAGGCCGCCGGAGGCGTAGGCGGGTTTGGACATGTATGAGAGAGAGAGAGAGGCCAAGAGCCTCCGACTTTGGTGATCACATGGGGTGGCAGACCTGGACCACCCTATGAGCATATGCCTTCTTTAGCCGGGCTTTTTATAGTCATCGCTTGAGCTGGCTGGACCTCTTGTGGTTCTGTCTTTTACAAAGGCTGGTGCAAAGGTTATTGCGACTGCAAAAGTGAAGCTAATTGCACAACTATTACTCAAGTCAGCTACACAACATAGAGCACTAGAGTTCCTCACGAGATCACAACCAGACCGAGTGTAGTGCTCATGCCGGCGATCTTGCGACGGGGAGACGCAGCGGCGGTGACGCCGTTACGCTCGAAACCCCGTCAAGAGACTCGACACTAAGCGTCAAAGACGAGACGATATACTGTATCACCGCGGAAGTTTCCAGTTCTCGGCTCTCATCTCCCACCTCAAAATACATACCACCGCAACGGCCAGCTAAGCGTCTTCAAGCCACTCTCAAAAAATATTGGTCTCGGTTCGTGGTGGTGAAGCACGTGGCTACTATCCTCACCCAGTCGGTCTCCGAGGCAGATACGCCAACATGCCGGCCCGCGCCAAGTTCATGATTAAGACTATCATGAAGCTGAAGTCTTTACTCGGCGGGGAGAAGAAAGAATGAAACAGTGCAGTCCCTGGCGCTCAAATTAAAGTCTTGCAGATATCCCATTCTATAGTGGAGGCATACTCGTCCGCCTTTATCCCAGTGATTGGTCAGTTGCATAGCTGTGAAAGCGTTTCTGCCTCTACTTAAGTTAACCTCCTATAACGATCCCAAGGATTACTGTCCCTTCTTTCCAGCCTCTTCAGTCCATAGCAAAGTCTTGTACGACCTGGCCGCCAGCATAGACCGCGATATTCCTGGACTTGTGTCTTTTCACGTTCAGCCGATGCGGAAAAAAATAATGGCGTCCAGACAAAGGCCCGGAATGCTTATTTCTATCACATCGCCTGACTCGACTCCACCCTCCTGAAGGAGTTGGGAATGGCTATATTTCGCTGGAAATCAAATTTTGTCGCGCTTAAGGCGAGGAAAATAAAAGCTATCGCAAAGCTTAAAGAGAGCTTAAAGGAGAGCTAGTTAACATAGAACTGGTGGTTCAACTCCGACAATGAGGCCGAGAAGGCAAGGCTGGAAGAGGAAGTCGCCCAAGCCTAGGAGGATGTCACCCACGTAATGCCGTCTTTTTCCGCTGGGACATAATGTTGGAGTAGTGACTGAGTACGAGGTAACCAAGGTTAATTAATTTACGCAGCTCTGGCAAGGGGTCAAGTGTCTTTATGACTTCAGAGGCGGTGGGTTATGTAGCTAAGACAGACTTCATTTTACGCGCAATTAAATACATTGACCTCTTGCTACTATATCGCCTATAAGACAGCCTTGACATCCTTTCGCCTCTCTCCTTCTTCGGCAACAGCTCTCGGGATATCTACTTTAAGACTCTCCTCTCTAGGTTCCCAATGCAGGAGTTCCTTAGCTCGACGCGCATTACTTCTCGTATTGGTCCCGAATAATACCGTACCATGGGGTAGGACTGTGTCGGACGCTGTACGATCCAACTCTTCCAGTTGGTCGGTCTGAATCAACCCTTGGTCCCACGCTGCGTGTGCCACTCTCGCTGCAATGTCACCGAAGGTCTCAGTCTGTTAGTAATGGTGTTCAAAACCGCGCGAGGGGTTTAGCTTACCAGCTCTCCTACCCCAGCCAAGTAAACTCCATTCTGGCCCCAAAGCGTTTCCTGGTTTTTGTGACTCGCAGCCGCATCAACCAATGCGAAAAAAAGCCTTCCAATGTCCCGCATATGAATATTACCCTATCGACTGAGCCCCGGGCCTACTCTAATGCCCTGTCCCTTTTCTAGAGTCACTCGCGATAATTCCGGGATTTGAATGCTCCGCTAGTTGAATGGGCCTTCGCCTTTTCCATAGACTATGGGTGGAAGAACGAGCGCGGTCTTGACATGTGAACCCTCAGCGGCAACATCGAGAAGATAGTTATCCACGGCGCGGGTTGGGTGTGCACGCATGATTGAGCGGATATCCGATAAGCCCGACACATCATCGAAGATCTTGGAGGATGGAGAGCCCGGTATAAAGGACGAAGAGGCAAGCTCTTCCACAGCTCGCGCGCTGGCCCCCGAGACTTGAATCCAGTATGCTATTGTCTTGCCTTAGCATTCGTTGAGAGTCAAGGCGACGAGTGGGAAAGAACACTCCGTCACAGATGGGGTTCAGGCTGAATTCATTTACTAGAATCTAAAGACGCTTAACGCTTGAGTCCTCTGTGGATAGCCTGCATGCTCTTGTGGTTTATGGCGGCCAAGTCTGCAATGTTGTGTTAGTACTTCGCTGACTAGGTCGCAAGCTGATGGTATCTTACGCAAAATAATGGATGCTTGAGAGGCTTCCTCCTCTAGGAGATTACTGTTTTCGAGGTCTCCTATCACGGTGCGGATGTTGGGAAAGGATTGGAGCATCAATTTAGCCTTTTAGGGGTCACGAATAAGGACAGCGATCAAATATACCTGGCGAGTACGAGTAAGTTCTCGAAGAACTTGACCACCTATGTACCCCGAATCACCAGTCCTGTATTCCGTTAGTTTGGTTTTGAATTTGAAGGATTTGAGTTCATCATCGTATAAGAATATCTTGTTCATACTGAACGACAATAAGACGACAACTAGGATGCAGGTAGAGAAGCCAAATACTGAAAAGAAGGCAAATGAGATTGCAACTATAGGTCAAGATCTACATGATGCTTCTTATATGCAGTTCCTTCACAGCAATAATGGACTGAATCAGTAGTTATGATGGTGGACATGTTCTCTGCCGCAAGTAACCGAGATTGGCCCGCTGGACCGGTCTACCTGTCTGAGATTTCCCTTCACTGGCTGACAAATGATTAATTAGTAAGACCGCGGACACTTGCCTCTTTTACACCCCCCCGAGGATTTCCGATAGTCCTCACCCGAGAATAGTCACAAGAATCGAGGCTTCCGTCGGCTTAGGTGATAACTTCCACATAGACAGAGTTTAACTTGACTTAGTTATCTATTCTTGAACAATCAATACTAATCCACCAATCTTAGACGGAACTAAGAGGAAACCCTCATTGCTCTACTCTGGAGATTTTTCGATACGGTAAGTTTCTCCTTAAGAGCTTCTGGTTGCGAGTGAAGTTGGTGTGCGAGCTCTCCACCATCAACAAACACTTAAGAACCCTCTACTGCTCCAGATGTACCTCGATGAAACAGCATCCTACTTCTGCACCCACTCGCCTTCGATTCAAAATGTCAAACGAGGCTTCATTCCCACGACAGCCCAAGTCTCTGACTTACGATGTCGCCATTATTGGCGGAGCTACCAGCGGCTCGGCCATCGCCTGGTATCTCAGCACGAATCCCGACTTCAAGGGCCGTGTCTTGGTCGTGGAGCGAGATCCGTCTTTGAAGTTTTCAGCCACGAAAGCCAGCAACCACTGCATGCGCCAGCAGTTTGCGACTGACATCAACGTCAAGATTGCTCAATACGCTGCGGGTTTCGTCAAAGATTTCCGCAAGAATCTCGGAGGCACAGACGACATACCCCATATCCCCATTCGCAATTTCGGCTACCTCTACCTTGCGGATAACGAGGAGTTTGCCGCTGTTCTGAACGAGGACCAACAACTTCAGGCTGCCTGTGGTGCTGGAACCAAGATGCTTTCTACCGAGGAAATCGCCATCAGGTACCCGTTTTATGCCCTCGATGACATCAAGGCTGGAAGCCTCAATCTTGTTGATGAGGGAGCATTCGACGCTTTCGGAATGGTCCAGACTCTTCGAAGAAAAGCCCAGGAAGCCGGGGTCGACTACATTAACAATGAGGTTATCGCCATGAACCGTGAGGGTGGTCGGATCCAATCCATTACCATGCGAACCGGCGAAATCGTCAAGGTCGGCACGGTTGTCAACGCTGCTGGGACTCGAGCTGCGAGTGTGTCCCGATTGGCAGGTGTTGACTTGCCTATCGAAGCTCGTCGACGATACACGTATATTTTCTCGGTTGACGAACCTCTTTCGCAAGACTTGCCGCTCACCATTGACCCAACTGGTGTCCACATGCGCTCCTACGGTGCGAAGGACTACCTGGTTGGCTGTCCACCCATCGGGAGAGACAATGCTGTGGATGTTGATGACTTCAGTTATCCCGAAGACGTCTGGAACCAGAAGGCGCTTCCGGTTTTGAAGCGGCGACTACCTCAATTCTCTACGGCCAAGGTGACGGAGTCGTGGATGGGACACTATGAGTTCAATACGTTTGACCACAATGCCATCATTGGGCCACATACTGAGGTCTCCAATTTGATGTTTTGTGTAGGCTTCTCTGGTCATGGCAGCCAGCAAGCACCAGCCTGCGGGAGAGGTGTTGCAGAACTGATCATCTATGGCGAGTTCCGGTCACTTGACCTCTCTCAGCTCTCCTACTCACGCATTCCCCTCAATCAGCCTCTGTTTGAGCGTGCTGTTATCTGATCACGCGCCCACAATCTTGTACAGATTCTTCCCTACCTGGCTAGTTTAACTAAATCGTTATGGAATGCTATACCTAAGCTTGTGTTGGAGTGCGTTGTCCGAATAGATATTTGATGAACTGCCCGGAACTTCAGCGGCCAGAGGCTGCCTGGAGGTTGCTGGTAGGCGCCTCTCGGCCAACGGGAGGCGTGAAGAGACCTCGGTGTCATGCAACAAGAACGCATAACTCCAGGCAAGCTCTTGAATTCCATGACACCCACCCGATGCAATGAGAAAAGGGAAATGGAAATTAAGCGTCTCCTGGACCGCGGCGAGCACCTCGGAATTGGCGTGCCTGCACATGGTTGCGTTGTACTCGGAGACATAGTCGACATACTCTCGGCCGTTTAATGATGTCGCATAGCAGTCGCGGCCCGATTCGAGGATGAGCGGGAATGGCTTGTGATGGAAGATGCCTTGAGCTGTTCCCGCTGGAATCGCCTCGCGCTCTCTTTCGTGCTGTGCGGCAGACTTGGGATTGGCACGTACATAGTCGTCCGCGAGCTGGGGAAGGATGGTGTCGAGCTTGATCGTCAACGCTGAAGAGTCCATGCTGAAGGAAGACTCGTTGATGAAACCGCAGGTGCAAGGACAGTGAACATGAATTATTCCTGAATCTGCTCCACGGTTTGAACCTCGGACATGGCAGCTTTAGACCTTTGGTTCCATCTTCCTCGGCCGAGGAATGTATCAGCCCGCATCGACCCCGCGCGTCCCACGGGCTCACACAGGTCTTCACTCTTCAGTCCTCATCTCGCACATCTGAAACGGAGGCGCGTTTGTCAGCTATCGGTAAGTCGATGCGGGTAGAGTGAACAATCTTCTGCAGCAGACGACTACTGCTATTCTTTCCAAGTACGGAGGCCAAGCACCTTCCTACTCGTGTGCCCGGCCTTGCTTCATCTGGCCGCCTCGCATTTGGAGGGCGCTAACTAGCTCAGGGGAGTGATTGTAACCGATCAGGTCCGGTTCGTATGCATACGAGCAGCGAATAGCTGGCGTATCCATAGCGTTGGTTGCTTACTTTTACATCTATCTCGTCAAGCTGAGACCTTAATGGATGGGTGTGTGCATTATGGTTCGCTGTGAACATGGATTAGATTTAGGCTTATTTATTGTGATCGAGAGTCCAGGCTGAAGGCCCGTTATACAGACCATGATTAGAGGTAACTGGAGACCACCCCCCCGATCAATGTGATGATAAGTAGTATACGAACCGCTATGTTGCCACGCCAGTCAATTTACTATTTGCAATCTATAACCTACTGTTCAAACTTCATAGAGCATTCACCTTGTAATATGCCTACTGATCCCAACTCACAGAGCGGAGGGGGATTAAGCCAGTTAGGACAGGGAGGTTCAGGCTCAGGTAAGTTCTCCTGTTTTTTCCGGTCTGTAGTATCCAACGAATTATAGGGAGCTCTCAAGCATGAAGCCCAACGACCCAATTGAGCCTACCCCCTTAGATATCGTTGATACCACGGACGACATATCGAAAGGGAAATGAAAGAGGAGGGATGCTTATTATCGTTTGGGCAGAGGTATCTCAAGTAGGGTTATTCCCCGGATGCTGGTGTTGGAGTAACTATAGACACTAAGGAGATGCGCCCCGTTGATGCGAGTATCATGCCTTGGTCGAGCAATAATCCACGATTAGCCTTCCAGGCGATCCTATTCTCGAACTCCGTCTTCTCCCTATTGCTTAGCGATAAAAAAAGCGGTCCGTCGGGTGCTGTAGGTATAATGATCTGTAAATCACCCCACGGAACGATGAACCGGCCAGAATCAAGTCGCAAGTAGGCCTTCTTCCTATAGGCTATATATTTCTTCCTGGTATAAAATATCAGATTGTATCTTGCTAATCAGTATGCCTTTTTGGCTTAGTGATAAGAGCTTACGTACTAATTCATCAACAGCTTGATCAGGTACAGGCTTAAGAGCAGGAGGCTGGGCATACTAGAGATAAGAACCAGGGTGATCAACGCGAGTAAAACCTATCAGGTTCTTTCCAGCTAGAGAAGCTTTCCGCTGGGGTCCCTCTGAAATATCAAACTTCTAATAGTCAGCAATCGGAATGAGAAAATTAGCACGATATATTCGGTCGAAGTCAATAAACTCGCTTAAATCGAAGTCGTCCTGGTTGCTCTGCTCTCCTGAGGTTAAGTTTATCGGAAGAACAGTATCTCGCACTGCATCATACCGCATCCCCGCCGGCCGCCTCGGGGAAGAAGCTATGCCTTAACATTATGGAGTTCGAGAGTTGCCTAGAGCGCTCAGGAGACAAGGAAGAAATTTTCGACTGCAATATGTCTCCTGAAACCTCTAAAGGTCATATTGGTCAAGTGTGTTTGTGTTAAGAGCCTTGCAGATATCATCTAGGTGATAATAAGGCCGGAGGAGCGTAACCAGAAATGGGATATAAAATGGCGCTGAAGCTTGGATCTCTTCCTTGGGCTCTATAGTCTCTTGGGCCAGGGACTTTAGTTCTTGGAATTCCTTCTCGGTCCAGAGGCAAAGGGTTGGCAGAGGAAGATCTAAGATGGCTATAAATGTATTTCTCTTAGAAAGAAGATATCTACTCGCTTAAGATAATAAGTAGTTTAAGAGCACGATGCTTAAAGTATGGACATAACTCATCAATGAGCTTGATTAGTTAAAATATTGTGCTAAGATTCCCGTCGCCGTGATTTGGGGCTAAGTTTTAGAGCCGTGTTGCCTTGTCATGAATCTTCTCTAAAGTATCGAGGCTAGATGGATAACGCAATATAGTACGGTACTACTATTCTCTATTCCGGCCGAAAGCTCCCCACCAGAAGACTCCATTTCGCTTTTAGATCCCCCCCCGCTGCCTTGCTGCCACCCATAAGACATAAGGTAAATCCGATAATTTCCGGAAGAATACACATGAAAGTTTGTAGTATTGGAAGGGGCGCTAATATGTAGCTCGACTGTAGAGCTATGTGCAAGAGCGTGGAAGTACACCCGGCGTTCACATTCAGTGTGGAGTTATTGGACCCCAAAAGGATGATTTGTTCCATCTGTTGCGACAGGTCAAATCAAAAGACCAACGGCCAGGTCATTGATGGAAGCCGAGATATGGCGCGAACGGGATGCGAGTGCCGCTGGAATCAAGAGCGGGAAACACAAGATAGCGGAGGGACTTTATATCAAAGCAGACGCCGACCCCGAGGCATGGATTCAGGTTACACACCCCAATTATCCACACTCGATGGGCATATATGTATTCGTATGCAGCTGTTTAAACACCCCAGCTCCCCTTCCCCACTAACTTGCTCGCTCGCTCTAGATCTTCCTGTCCGGAGTTTTTGGGGCAATTCTCAGTGGATAGATCTGTGCCCCTGGCGCCTCCGACTTGGATATGGGTATTTGATAGTATCGGCGTGGCGGTTCTAAGGACTATTCGTATAGTGCAACAGTTTCACTTACCCTAAATACCGGCGGCGCCTTAGACGATCCGTGAACGTTCCGTTGGATTAAGATTGCGCCGGCCGTGGGACCCTTAACGGTGACTAGAAGATCTTGCATCTTAATGATGCTAATATCTCCTGTTTTGCCAACTTGAACGATTGGCCGAGGGTTGAATTCGTCCTTAAACTATCCTTGTTAGACCCTAATGAGGGGGATTCCACTTTGAATCGTTACTTCACCTTCCTGCCCGTTCCCATAATCTGAGACCAAGCCTGACCAATAATCCTGGATCCAACAGGCACCCTGACGGTATCCCTGACTAAGTAAATACCAACCGGAAAATAGACGACCGACGAAGTATTCGCCGCCCCTTCCAAGATCGAATTCAGGACCTTTGTATTATCACTCACCCCGTCCCCTCTAGCCCCCAACGACTTGACATTCATGACTTTATCGGCGGCGACGTCATGATACCTTGGTCTGCGGCGGGGAAAAGAAGTTGGGAGCCTGATACTGGTACGTCTGGCCGACGACTTCGGCGCTACGATTCACTCTGGGCAAATGGACCCCGTTGGCAAAGTACGTTTGTCCACTGTCGCCGCCTTCCATTGTTGACGAGCCCGAACCCCCAGTATAGCACAATGACGCGATCCCCCCCTGCCAAGAGAGGCTTTGACCATGAGGTGTCGGCGGCGGCGGCCTTGGTGTTGAAGAAGCCGACGTTTTGGACGAGGAGAGAGGTCGCGTTGTCGTTTGTGACGGAGGTGATGATGCCGTTGGGTGTGTGGCGATGATGGAGTCGACCAGGATGAGGGATCCGACGCCTTGGCTGGAGCTGTTTGATACGCCATCCTAGGGGTGTTAATAGGGAGGGAAGAGGGTAGGAGGAGGGGGTAGGAGAGGAGGGGAGGGAAGGAAGAGGAGAGGAGGGTATAGAAGGGACATACTCCGCCGACTATAACCAGGCCGTTGGTGCAGCTCTTAATAATAAAGTCCTATATGGTCCAGGCCTAATCCAAATGAACCTAGACGGCATTAACGGCGCCGTCAAAGACGAGGTGACTGGTAGTGAATTGCTGGTTCCCAAAGTACGCACTATACACGCCGAGTCGGAACCTACACCACAGAATAGATTCAAGTCGAGAACAACGTCAACATACCCAAAATGTCCGCCTTGGCACCAGAGTCTTTAATATTTCTCCAGACCTTTAGGTATTGGACTTGGTTCTTAGAATGGGATCATACTGATGACTGACCTTGTATTCTCCTGTAGCCTAAGTACTGAACCCATCCTTCTCTGTGTCAACAATCTAGTAACCACTCGCCCGCTTCTTCTCTTTTCCATTGCCGTCCCCAAACGCAGCAAAAAGCCCATCGGGCGTGTCAAACGACTGCAGCGTATTCGTATCCTTTATCTTGAACCTCTCCTCGGCCACCTCACTCTAATTCCCCTTGGGCACTTGGGGCGAGGCCATGGGGACGCTGCTGGCGGCATTCTTAAGCTCACCCGAGGTGGAGTAGTTGACGACTTGCCCAGTCGCGCGTCTATGAACCCCGGAACGGTTGAAATGGGGAGACAGCGAGGGCGCCAGGCCGGGAGGTCTGGCGTCGATATTGAAGCGTGGGTTTTCGAGACGAAGACGGTTGACGTCTTTCAAGGGCTGAGAGCGGCTTCGACGAGTTGTGGGTTTGCAGCCTCGTCTTGGGCTCTGGCATGGTGGTCTTATCCATGATGATTTGCTTATACGGGAGGGGTGGTAATGAATTAAGAGGCTTCATTGTGTCGTCATAGCCATTAATATACAACTAGTGAGCACCGAAAAGATAAACCTAAAAGATGAAGCAGAATAAACAATATTAGTGACTCCCAGTTGCATCGAGTCCTTTTTCACCACTGCTCGCATCCTCACTGCTGTGGCCGCCTCGATAGAAGCATTTTGGCGTTTTCGTCCAGTCAGTCCACGCGCCTCGAACAATAGCTAGATTATGGACTTAGCCCCAACGAAATTAACCTATTTGAAATGACATTCCTAACTTTACATTCTATATGTACGGAACAAGATACTTAGTAAAAACACGCGTTAGTCATCTAGTTTTGACTCTACCTCCTCACTTCGCCGCAGTAGTCCCCCACTGGCCGCTATTCTGTTCATAGCAGTGACAGGCCGAGATCAAATACGGGTTGCATGCTCCCGGCTCGAACTGCGTTACGAAAGTCCAAATGGAACTAAGTAAACAAGCCTAGTTTTACTGAATCTTACACCCAGTTTTTGGCAATCCACCCTGCTTAGTCTCATATATGCCACTCAAACACATCCTACTTCCAAGCATACAGGCTAAGCTTGCGAGGTTTTATCAGCGCAGGACGTCTTAGTCGTCTCATAACAAGAACTAGCCGCCCAGCGGTTTCTCATGTAGGTATTAGCTATAGTCGATAGATGGGACTATCTATCCACTAGACGAGTAGGCCATGTCTAAGATAAAGCGATGTTTGGGTTGGAAGATGGAGTTTAGAATGATTTTTTTCCTTCATAAGCGCTTTAAAACCGTAGAACAGCATGGCTTGCGGGTGAGAGATGTTAATAAGATTGCGCTGGTTCGAGTCGTAAAGAGAGCATATATGCTGTCTATGTGAAGACGGCAGAGTTGTTTCTCAAGCTCCCCATTCTCTCTCTATTCAATCTATTGCAACTTGATTCTCGACTCTGTAGCCGCACCAACGTTTCCGGTGCGGTTTAAATGGGCTAGCGTATTATTCCTTCTTCTCCATCTCGTTGTCGCAGTCTCCTTCGCCACGGAATGCAGCAAAGATACGCCCTGCCAGCCAGGCTGCTGTAGCAGTTTCAGCTTCTGCAGCCTCTGTCCTGATTGTACCTCTCCCCCTAACCACGCGTCTTACCTCAACACTACTAAGACTTATAACCCAGACTGCAGTAAATAAATTTACATCAACAACTGCAACTGCAAAGCCGAATGCGACCCCAGCGACTACGGCAGCGCCTTCGTCAACTCGACCAAATGTCCGCTCAATGTATGTTGCTCCAAGTACGGCTTCTGCGGGACAACGGGCGAATTCTGCGGCACCAATGAGGTCAAGCGGCCCAGTTGCAGTTCTACCCCGTCCTCCAAGAATGGCTTCACCCGCGTGGTCGGCTACTATGAGAGCTGGTCCGACTCGCGCGCGTGTATGCAATTGTACCCCGAGGATATTCCCACGGGAGTGTATACGCTCTTGAACTTTGCATTTGCAAGCGTCAATCCGAACACGTATGAGCTTGTCCCCGCGACGCACTGGGATGTAGCCATGTATTCACGGTTGGCCTCCCTCAAAGACCAGGATCCAGAGGTCAAGGTGATAATTGCTGTGGGAGGTGGACATTTAATGACCCCGGACCGACGGCGGCGGTGTCCACTAAAGTGGCGGAAAGTGAGGAGCGCAAAAGAATTTTACAAAGTCGGTGTTGAGCTTCATGCAGAGATATAAGTTTGATGGGGTCGATTTGGACTGGGAGTATCCCCAGGTTAAGGATCGGAGCGGTCGAACGGTGGATTATGCGAATTTCCCAAAGTTTATCGAGAATCTCAAGACGTCCCTTGAGAGTTATGAGTTAAGCATTACTCTGCCGGCTTCTTATTGTAGGTTATTTCGAGAATTTGGGGTATAATGACTGACCGTTCAGAAGCTGGCAACGAGCGTCGACTCCCTCAACTTGTGAGCATATTTATCCCATTATTACGTCTCTCAGCCTCAGTAACCCGTCAGGATGACATACGACTTTCACGGTGTCTGGGACAAGGAAAACCAATACATCGGACCGTTCCTTAACTCGCACACTGACCTGACCGAGATCTAAAAGGGCCTCGACCTCGTCTGGCGCAGTGACATTAACCCGGAAAATGTCACCTAGGTCTGGCCTTTTACGGCCGGGCCTTCACCGTGACTAACGCCAACTGCATGAAACCGGGCTGCACCTACGAGTCTGGGTCCCCCGTGCAAGCATGCAGCAACTAAGTCGGGGTATTCCTAAACTCGGAGATTGACGACCTCGAAAGGGATTATCTTGATCTCTCTTGAACCCGACCTGAGATCCTTTTCCGGAGCCTTTTCCATGGATCTACGCAGTAGAAATCTACAAATGGCTCCGTTGGGGTCAAACACTAGCGAAAACCGGTTCTGTAGAATCCCCTTGGTTTCATCATGTAGAATAGCAGCATCGGAGACTCCGGGGCCTCCGATGGGAAAGCTAACTTTTAATCTACTATCATGCTAGAAGGTGATGGCTCATTGGCCGACTTTGCCAATTTCTTTTATCCCCAACTTCACGCAGAAACACGTCCAGGTAGCCCCGACTTCGATATGATAAAGATGTAGGACGATTGGGAAACTCCCTCCGTGCGAGAGTGAAAGAAGTTCTAATCCTGCTATAGTAGGCACGGCCCGGCCTTCTACTACTCGATAATCATGACAAATTTGGTGCCCGATCTCAAGAATGAACCCGCTCCGCACCTCAATTGAAATTCATATCTCCTTGAATGGTCTGGTTCCCAAGCACCTGGTTCTTGATCTCCCCCCAGTTGGTGTTCACAATCTGAGTGCCACCGACCTAAATGAAAGTCAGGACTGAATTTGTTCACTTGGCTTGGGCTTTCGAACAGCGTCTTTGGGCCGCATGTCATCCTTGACTGAGACCTTCTTGATTGCGGCGAGCACACTTTGATACCCAGGGGCATTCCGATCGTCAAATTTGCAAATGGTGGAGTGATCTGCATTGATAGACGCGTGGTCTCCGAACCCAGGTCTCCGAGAGTTGGGCTCAGGAACAACCTATAGATTCGTCGTGAGTTTTGCAGGGGACACGGGGACTTGGCTGCCCACTTACTAAGAAGCCACGTAGTTTTTTGGTTTCGTTGAAGAAGGCCACACGAATCTCCTTGTCGCCGCCGATGCGTTGGTGCAGTGCCGAGGCGAATGACTCGGCCAGGATCTGCAACTTCTCCGACTTTTGCTCAAGGTCCTTCACCTTTCGGGAGTCAGTAGCGTGAAACACCGAAACAATTGTGCTGATGGCTTTTCCCCATGGCGCTACCGGAGACCCGTGGAATGGGGTCCCCAAGAAGACCATGCCGCGAGTGTGGTTTGCAATTGTTGCGGAGTTGCTGGTTACATCTCCCAGCGCACCCTTGACAACCATCTGAACAGTCTGTAAGCTGGTGGGAAAATAGAAGCCAAGGATAGTGACTAACTTGGGCGCAAACTAAACCTCCGAGCCTATGCGCGACAAACACCAGTGGGCGATTTGACTGCAAATCGAGTGTTAGTCATGGCAGCCATTACGAAGAGAAGATGCCCAAATATCGCCCTCTCACCGATTCCGTTGCAGCTCGCAGTCCAGCCAGTCGTTCACAGAGGTCGGCGGCGTGAGATTCCATGGACCCCACGGTGACCTCCTGGTCGAGATTGAACTTGGTCACGTCGGCGTCATAGCCAAAGGTGAACATGCGTGCCTTTGGGAGGTCCTTGCTGAGGAGCTTCTGCGGCCAGAGAAGGCCGTTCTTGGTCCAGGTGTTGAGCCTGTTACCGAACAGTCCATGGACAAAGACGATGCTGGTGCAATTAGAGGAGGTAACTTGAGGAAGGGTGGAAACCTGAGGCATTGAATTCTGGTCAAGTCCATCTCTCTGTCACGTTAAATACCGCAGGACGTCTCTCAACGCCATTGATGACGGCCTTGTTGCATCCCATATTCGGGCCAAGGACCCAAGATGGCCTCAACGTCAACTCCCTCGGGAAGTGTCCCGGCAGGCACCATCCAGAACCAAGTCCATGGGAACCAGACAGTCTACGGTGGTCAGGTCTTCACCCTGAAGTCGTCCACTCATTCAGCAATACGGCAGGGGCCAATCTGACGCTGCTCAAAGACCACCCAACGCCGCACACGCGGTGCGAGATTGCTTGCGGTTCCTCGCCTATGCAAAGATGAATGACCGAGGCAACGGGATAGGGATCCCCGCCGGAGGAACATGCGAGTGGCTGCTCCGCCACAAGCAATGGAAAAGCTGGGCGTCTAGTGATCGCGGCCTGCTCTGGATCAAGGGAAAGCCGGGCTCCGGCAAGTCAACGCTGCTGCGATATGCGCTACACAGTCTGAAGGCGACCAAAGCGGGGAAGAATGCTCTGGTACTGTCCTTCTTCTTCCACGGTCGTGGCGACGAACTGCAGCGAAATCCGCTGGGCCTCTTCCGCTCCCTTCTGCATCAAGTTCTTTCCGAAGTGCCCGACGTGCTGGACAAGCTCGTGGCCACCTTCGAACAGCGGCGAGGCGACATTGGTAAGCCGAACTACCGCTGGGTGTGGGAGCTCGACGAGCTGCGCAACTTCTTCGAGTGGTCCATTCTCGACGTCCTGAAGAGCCGCCAGGTCTGGATCTTCGTCGACGTCCTGGACGAATGCGGAGCCGAGAACGCCAAGGCCGTCATTCCGCACTTCAAGAGCCTGCTGCAGGGCCCGGCGGCTCGTTCGCAGCTTCGCATTTGCTTCACCTGTCGTCACTATCCGATCCAGAACTGGGGTGGCGGCTTCGAAATCTGCGCCGAGCGTGAGAACGGCCGGGATATCTCGACCTACGTGCGAGTCCGGCTGTCTGATCTCGAAGGTCGAACGACATTCTCTCTCCCGAAGTTGATCACCGAGCGTTCCGGCGGGCTCTTCATCTGGGCACGCCTCGTCGTGGACCAAGTTCTGGACCTTGAGCTGGAAGACGATTTGAGCGGGGTCGAAGACAAGATCAAGGCGACAATCGAGGCAGTTCCCCAGGATCTAGACGATCTCTACGTCGAGCTCGTCCGAGGCATGGAACAAACACCAACATCCCTCAGACTGATGCAATGGATCCGTTGTGCTCGATGGCCGCTGTTGGTGGATGAGTTGAGATGGGCCTTGGTGGTTGACCCCGACAGCCCTCATGAATCATTGAAAGGGTGCAAGAGCATGTCGGAATACTTCAAAGACGACGATATTATGGAAAGGAAAATCAAAATGCTAAGTCGGCGCCTGGCAGAGACGGTCTCCTCCTCCAACAGAAAAGTCGTTCAGTTCATCCACCAGTCGGTCAAGGACTGCTTCCACAACAATTCTCTGCCGTGCCCGGATGAGGGGGATGGAACAACCAAGACCGTGGCCTTTTCTACCCTTGCAGTCGCGCATTACCAGCTTTACAGGACCTGCATTCGCTATCTGGCGATGAAGGAGGTCGCTCAGCTACAAAAGAACCTATATCGGCGTGGCTTGTTGTCCAACTTTCCACTCCTCGGCTATGCCACAACGTCTTGGATAACGCACCTCAAAGCAAGCCAGGTGGCGGAAGACTGTCAAGATGGACCCCGGCATCTCGACTGGCCGTCAGAGGGCGTCCTGAAACAGTGGGTGCGGGTTTACTTTATCATAAACCGAGACTCACTCAACTGTCCACCAGCCAAAGTCGGCTTGATACACGTAGTATCGCGATACGGCTTGGCGATGGCGTTGCGGGCGATTCTGAACCAAGAAAGCCCGGTTGACATCGATGCAAAGGATCGATATGGACGAACACCGCTGCTGTATGCTGCCGAGGAGGGCCACGAGGCTGTAGTCAAGGTTCTTGTTGAAGCGGGGGCCGACATCAACGCCCAGGACTTGTCTGGAGCAGCGCCACTACACTGGGCACTATTCAGAGGACACATGAGTACGGCGTCACTGCTATTGGATAAGGGGGCCAATGCCAACTTGAATGACAACGGCGGAGCTACCCCCTTGGCCTGGGCGATGGAAAATGGGTCCAGGTCGAGCATTGAGATGCTGCTTGAGATAGGCGTTGAGTTGAACTGTGAGTATACGCTCCTACACGATGAAAGAGTCCCGAAGATTTCCACTCCGATCCTGGGGGGCTTCTCTCATTACACAAGGTACTTTGGCCTCGACACTGCACGCAGAGTTTCGTCCTCTGATTACTATGAGTTTGATGTCATAGGTACTCACAAGGTTTTTTAGATGCCCCAGGTGAAGTATTGCTTCACATTGGCCGTTGAGGATCACGTTTCGTGGTGGCCTAGCCTGGTGCGTCGGTTTTTCCGAGGTCCCGATGCGGTGATTGGCCACTGGAAGCATTATCCTTCTATTTGGGAAGCATTTAAGGATCGGACGCCGCTGCTCCGGGCGGTAGAGCTCGGCGACCAGTCTCTCATCAAGATGCTGCTCGCCAGGGGGGCCGAGCCGGAATTCCAGTGCAGCAACGGCTGGTCTCCTCTGTCGTTGGCCAAAACGGGGACATCCAAGACGCTTGTCGAGCTGCTGGAAGCACATCGGTCTGTTAGTCTGTAGCCTACAAGAAAAGGTTGCCCTCTCAGTTTTCTTCGGGGCCTACATTTGTTATGCTGATGAACACTGAGCCTACTGGTGGCTCGTGGCTACTGGATGTCAAGGATAGCCGAGATATCTGCACCCTTTGAGATGCCCAGGTCGCCAATCTTGAACCACCAGTCGGGGCCAGGCTGGTAGACAAGAATGCTCTATAATATGCCGGTGTTCGCCATGGGGCGATTCGCTGGAGTCATCAAATCGTCAGTCGGTACATTTCGCATATAAGCGCACCAACCTACTACCATCGGAGAAAAACTTCATGCCAGCAAGTCTCGATTGTAGTCGCTGCTCCGTCGGACAGCTTCGCCCGGGTGTCGGAAGGGATCGCCCTACCTCCGTGCGGCTTCCTCGCTCTCGTCAAATTTCTCCTCAAATCTTCTTCTTGAGATTCGTGATCCACCCATTGACTTTGGTCTGGGTTTCGAGGAACCCCTCGCGCAGGTTCTCCCGGATGACGGGGAGGTCATTGTCAGTGAAGCTGTACCCCCGATCGTCCTCGTTCCACTCATGTTGTCCCTGCTGGCTCTGTCTATACCAACCACCGTCAACGTTTCGATTGCGGTCCGAGACTTGTAGGCGTCAACGTCAAGGCTGCCGTACTTGGCCTTCATCTTTACGAGGCCCGTCACCTGACGCGGCTAGCTCCGTCTGACAAAAATAAGCATCCGTGGGCGGGAGGGCTTTCCATATCCCACATAATGTCGGTGACTGTGAGTGTCATTATGAAGTGGATTGCGGTGCTATCGCGGGTTCGAGACGGGCCACTTCTGAGATTGAGAAATGAGCATTTGTTCGACACGCTATTGGCTTTATACCGTCCTGGGCTGAATCAGCAATCGAACGCCCGAGTCGCTATAGCCAAGCCTGAATCTCGACTCCCTCGTGTGGTGACTCTTTGCGGAAACTGCCGAGGGATGGAGAGCAACGCAGCAGTGCCCCTGAATTGGTGGTAATACTTTGTACCTTTGCGGTAGATAGTAGGAAATGTTACATCATTCTTCACACTAAGAAACCCAGGTGTCAAGCCAGACAGAGAGACATAGGCACGCCCACCGCACACTGCAATTTTTTTTTAGAGCGAGCATAATACAACTTAAGTGAGAGTGAAAAGTCATTTATTTTTACTACCTGAAGAACCCCTTTAGCCGCGCTTGTTGAATCGCATTAAACCAAATGAGGGCCATCTTCCTGTATCCTTCGTCGTTGGGATGCGTGCCATCAACAAGATCACCAGGTTTTGGTCCTTCAGAACCTCGCATTTCCGCGAAAATAATCCTCTTTCCGTCCGCCGCTTTTGATTCGACCAGGTCTCGAACCTGGTCATTGACCCGCCCGACTCGCGAGTCGACTTCCTTGTCCGCGTTCACAAGTAATGTGGAGAGAACAACTGTCGAGAGGGGACAGGTTTGCCAGAGGTACTCGAGCATGCGACACATGCGCTCTCCAAAGAGGTCAATTTGGAAATCTTGTATGCAGTCATTGGATCCGGCGTTGATTGCGAAGACGTTGGGCAGTAGTGCTTGGACTGATCCCATGGCTTTGTTTTCAATCTGGTCGAGCCTATACCCGCGCCACCCTTCGTTGTCGCCGTTAGGCATGGAACCTGACTTACGCGAGCCTACCAGGAGGAGGTCGTAGTCGTTGGCGAGGAGCATATCGCAAAGGAATTGTCTGTATCCGGTGCCATTCGACGACCCAACGCCATACGTGACAGAGCCTCCTAATGGCATTAGCCGCAGTGGGATCTTGGTCTGCACCTGCGGGGAACGGTCTAATAAGAAAGACTCGTATAAGTATGATGGAATAACTAGCAGGCTTGAAGCTGGGGGGGGCCGTGAGGGGTACATCTTACCACAAATCGAGAAGCTGGGGCCTGATGTGAGGCATTTGGCGGCGAGTAAGGGCCGCGGGCCTTTGCTGATGGCCAACGGCTGGCGTGAAAGATGAATGAATGGTTTGATGCTTCGTATCATCATCTTTAACTTGAATCATTCCACGAGGTGAAGCGAGTTGAGCTCAAACCACTTGGCTGGAGTGGAAGTTCATTAAGTCGTCTTCTGCGCCGGGACCCTGAAAACTTGCCGGCGCTGGTTCGGCGCAAATGTATTCTTTTCCGTCGAGGCAATTCCGATCGGCAAAGTTACTTTTTAAGCCGCGACATGAGAGCTACATATGTGCTTAGAAGAAGCAGATGGACAAGCACAACGCCTCCATCCTCACGACAATTATTGTATACTACGCAACCCCAGTACAGGTCAAACAATTAATCCCGCTCGCAAAATGAACGCCAGCAACAAACCCTCCTCCAAAATGCCTGCGTATGCGACGTCCACATTGGCTCTCCACGCCGATGACGCCCTGAACTCACTCACTAACGTAACCCGCCAATCTACATAATGGCCACTTTTCGCTTTCCCGAGGAGAAGGACGAGCCAGTGGAGAATAAATATATTGTCCCGCATATATATGCTCATGATAGCTCGCCTAATACCCCACGTCTCGAAACTATTCTTTCTGTCGGACTCGTCAGGGGCAACGGCCCGAGTTTACGCGTTCAAGAGGGTGTGAATAGGGTCAGGAACAAAGAATCTTCTTCCCCTCGATGGAAATCGCTGAATTGATCAATTGAATGATGAATATGATTGCTTATAAAGGTGTGTGTTCTATCTGTTTTCCCCGGGAGCTGCCTGGAGCGGGGTTTCCCCTGAGGACCTATTCTTTCTTCCACCTGGGCTTAGAAAAGCTCCCCCTCTATTTAATATACCCCCCTAGTGGGAGCCAATATAGCTTCTATTATAATATTTAGGGGCTTTTTATAATTTCCTCTTAAGGGGCTCCTAAAGGGCGCCCTTTATAATTAAAGGCTTAAAAGGTATTAAGATTAGAATAAAGTATATTTAAATTATTATAATTAAAGGCTTAAAAGGTATTAAATATATTTAATATATTTTTATTTTTTATTTTTAAGCTTTATAATTATTTATTTAAATTCTTAAATTAAATTTATTATTAATTCCTTTTTTTAAAAATAATATTTAATATTTATAAATTTAAATTATTAAATAAAAGCTATAAAATTTATATTAATAAATATTTTAATAAAATTATTAATAATTATATTCCCTAAAGGGATATATTTTATTTAAATAATCCCTTTTTATATTTTTTATTATAATTAATAATTATAAATATTAATATAATAAAATTAAATATTAAATTAATTAATTTTCTTTTTTATAAATTTAATAATTTATTAATTATTATAAAAAATTTAAATTTTTTATTTATTATTAATTTTAATTTATAAAAAAATTAAAAATTTATTAATAAATATTCCTTTTTTTATTATTTATAATAAAATTAATAATTTAATTTTTATAATTAAAATTATAATAATAATTTATTTTATTATTTTTTATTTAATAATTCCTTTAAATAGCTTTATAATATAAGCTTAAAAGCTTTTATAATTAAGGGTATTATTTATAAAAAAGATATTATTTATAATAATAAAATTATTAATATTTTTTAATTAAAAAATAAATATATAAATTTAAAGGAAATATTTAATAATTTAATTAATTATTTTATAGTATTTAGGGCTTAAATTTTAAATAAATTAAATTAACTATAAGGCTATAAAGGTAATATTAAGTTTTATAATAATAATAATATAAAAAATTAATTTAACTTTTTATTAATATAATTATATTATAATAATTATTATAATATTTTTATAAAGAAGAGATTTAATCTTTTATATTAATATAATTAAGGGCCTTATAATACTTAAAGGGCTTAAAAAATTAGTTAATTTTTATATATAATTAAATTAAAAGAGCTAAATTAAATAATTCTTTTAGTTCTAAATAATCTTAATTTTAAAAAATTAATATAATTTATATTTATTAATTAAATAATATTAGTTTTAAAGGTATTTAATTAATTAATTTATAATCTTTTATTTATTCTTTTAATAGGCTAAAATAATATTATTAATATAAAAAAAGATAATAATCTTATTTTATAATATATAATAAGGCTCTTTTAGGATAGTCTTAAAGCCTAATTCTTAAAAAGTTCTATTTAATTTTTATTATTATAATATTAGTAATTTCTAGAGGCTATATAGGGCCTTTTAGAGCTTTAGGACTATATTAAGGTATTTATGCCTTAAGGGTATTTTTATAAAGATTTCCTTTTTTAATTAAATATTTATAAATATATTAATTATATTAAATTAAATAAATTTAAAATTAAAATATATTATTATTATTATAAGGGTTCTAAAGGACTTTTTA
Organism: Thelonectria rubi; assembly: GCA_013420875.1. Classification (NCBI taxonomy): domain Eukaryota; kingdom Fungi; phylum Ascomycota; class Sordariomycetes; order Hypocreales; family Nectriaceae; genus Thelonectria; species Thelonectria rubi. The sequence goes on from WMHX01000036.1 coordinate 44,595, forward strand.
ATTAAAATTAAAATATAAAACTCTTTTATAAGCCTTTAAATTTACTAATTATTATATATAATAAAATAGGCTTTATATTTCTTAAGGAAGCTTATATTATTAAATTTATAAATATATATTTATATATAATTAAGAATTTAATACTTTTTAGCTTTTTTCTTTAGGATTTTAATTTATAAGCTTATTTTATAATAATTATATAAATATTTAGCCTTAATAATATTAAATTTAGCTTTATATTAATAGCTTAGAAATTTATTTTAATATTATAATAATAAAAGAAAGTTCTCTTTATATTATAATTCCTTAATATTATTAGTTTATAAAGGCCACTTAAATAGCCTATTAAGCCTTACTTAATTAACCTCTTGGCCCTTAATAGTATTAAAAGGTCTAATTAAATAGCTTATAGTAAATATTATTAGCTAAAGGCCCTTTTTACTTAATTAAATAGAAGTAGCTTTAGGTCCTAAATTAGAGTTTTTAGTCCTTTTAATATATTATATAAAGAGCCTAATTAAAAGAGAAGCTTTTAAGGTTAAATATTAAAATTTAAAGGCCTTTAAGGCCTTTAATTTATTATTTTTATTCCTATTAATCCCTATAGAGTTATTATAAATTAGAAAGTAAGCTTTTTTATTATTATTACTTTTAAATAAATTTCCCTTTTTAATATAAATATTATTATTATTAAGAGTAAGAAGATTAATTATAATATTTTATATTACTATTTTTAATTTTAAGCTTAATAATTTAAGCTTTATAATTTAATTCAATAAAATAATAATCTTAAACTTTTTAATATAAAAGAAATTATTTTTTAAAATATTAATTTTTTTAAGAAAGATTTTATTTTTATTAAAAATTATATTTTTAATAAAAATAACCTTTTTAATTAAAAAGTTCTAAATCTTATAAATATTAATAAATTAATATTTAATTAAATAGCTAATAAAAATATAAGGTTCTAATTTATATTGCTTTTATTATTTCCTTTAGGCTTTTTTTATTAAGGTATAAGCTTTATATTTATAGACTTAAAGGTAATTAGCTTATAATTTCTAAGCTATTATAATTATTTTATTATTTTAGGTTAAATAGGTATTAAGGCATTTATATAGGGACTTTTAATTAATAAATTGCTTTAGTATTTAATTATATAAGTAGATTGCAATTATTATAATCTTAATCTAGAGGTCCTTAGGAAGTTATACCCCTATTTATATTGCTTAAGCCTTAGTTTTAATAATAATACTAGCTTATTTAGCTATTTTATTTTAGGCTTAAGTATTTAGGGCTAAAAGTTTAAATTATATATTTTATTTAATTAGGAAATTTAAAACTCTTAATTTAATAATTATTATTTTATTATTACATTTAAAGATTTAAAGTTTAATTTTATATTATGTCTTTAGGGAGGAAATAAATATCTTAAGGGCAATTTAAAGAGTTAATTCCTTTTAATTATTTAAATAATAAGATTATATATAGCTTAATTATTAATTTATTAAAATTATTATATTATTATAATCTTCCTTATCTAAATATATATAAATAAAATCTATAATAATTTAAATTTTAGGCCCTTTATTATAGGCATAAGAAATTTAAAAGATCTATTTTATTATTTTTCTTTAAATATAAATGTTATATTTTATTATAATAAATCCTTAAATTCTAATTCCCTTAAAGGTATTAATTAGCTAATTTAGAGAGTCTAAATTAATATGCCCTAATTATAAGTATTACCTTTAAGGGGTTAATTAATTTAGATTTTATTAAATTAATCTATAGACTAAAAAGGCCTAATTTAATAATAATCTAAATCTTAAGTAATATTTTAAAATAAATTAATTATAATAATTAAAGAGATTATATATTAAGGATTTATATTTAATCTTAAGGGAATTATAGCCTAAATATATATCTTACTATAGGCCTAATTTCTAGAGGCATTATAGGGAGGCTATATTATATATAAATTCCTAATAATAAGCTATATTTTAAAGAGTTAAGAATTATAATTTTAGGCATTCTAAAGAGATTAGCCTTAAGGTTATTATTTTATATCCCTTTATTAATATAATTTTATTTCTTATAAAAATAAATTTATTAGCTTAGCTTTTATATAATCCCTAAATTAAGACTTAAAATTAATTATATATAAGATTACCCTTAAGTTTAAGATTATAGAATTCCTTAGGGGGTAAAATATAAAGCTTAAGGCAATTTACTAGCCTTTTATTAATCTTATAAAATAGCTAGGAGGGTTATTAGTATATTAGAGGGGATTTAAGGCCTCTTTAATATAATAAAGAAGTTATTTCCCTATTTTATTAGGCCTATTTATTACCTTAAGATTAGTTTTCTTTTTAATTGCTTTAATCTTATTAGCTAAATTAAAATTAAGCTTAAGGATTTAGGCTATAATTACTTAAATAATTTAATTAGGAATTTAATCCTTTTTAATTTATTTTAGGAAGGTATATTAATACCCCTTAATAAGGTAAAATTGCCTATAAAGGGGGCAAGTGTGCCTCCTATAGTAAGCTAAAGTGCTTTATAAATATTATATTAGCTTTTCTAATGCTTTCTTTTTCCTTATATTTTATTTTTTTTATATAAGCTTTTTTTTCTTCTTTAAGTATTATTCTTTTTTATTAAATATTAATTTATTAATATTATTAAATTAATAGCTAGCTAAAAAGCTAATATTAGGCTATAAGCACTTTATAGGCTTTTGCGCTTTTTAGATCTTTATTTAGGCCTTAATATAATTAATAACCTTTATATAATTTAGAGTATTTATTTTAAATTTAATAAGCTTTATTATCCTTTAGATAATTAGGTTAGTCCCTAAAAAGGGCTCTATAAGCCTTTTAAGAGCTAAAAACTAAAGGGTTATTTTTTATATATTTAGAAAGTTAATTTATTTAGCCTTATATATTATATATTAGAACTTATTAACTTATTTCTTAATATCCCTTAAGGTCCTTATTATAATATAGAAGAATTAATCCTATTTAAAAAAGGCCTTAATTTTAATAAGCTATTTATTATTTATATAAGCCTCCTTAAGGGTAATATATTAATCTTTAAGGGTAATATATTAATCTTTAAGGGTAATATATTAATCTTTAAGGGTAATATATTAATCTTTAAGGGTAATATATTAATCTTTAAGGGTCTTATTAGAGTTATAATTATTATTAAAAATACTTTAAGCTATAATAATTTATACTTAATTAATTAAAAAGCTAATTTATATCTCCTAATAGAAATAAGCTTATTTAAAAGCTTTATAGTATTTAAATTTATTATTATAAATATTATTTATATTCTAATTAGTTTATTTAAGAGGTTCTAAAATCTTAAAATAAGGGAACTAAAGGACCCTATTATTACTTAATTTAATATATTTCTATAGGTTTAAGGCCTTTATTTTTCTAATAAATTAGAAATTCTAATTATATTATATCTCTAAACTATTAAAAATAATTAAAATTTTATTTATATTAATAAGGGTTATTATAAAATTATAATAATATAATTTTAATATTATTAAAATGCATTTAGGGGTAATAATTTTAATTATTAATTATTAGATTTATTAGGGGTAATAGCTTAAATTTATATATTTAAAAGGGTATAAATAGGGTTAGGAATAAAGAATCTTTTTCCCCTTAATAAAAATCGCTAAATTAATTAATTAAATAATAAATATAACTGCTTATAAAGGTGTGTGTTCTATCTGTTTTCCCCGGGAGCTGCCTGGAGCGGGGTTTCCCCTGAGGACCCGTTCTTTCTTCCACCCGGGCTCGGAAAAGCTCCCCCTCCGTCTGATACTTTCATCTCTCCTTTATGGTCAGGTCGTGTTATACAATCCTGGCCTCGCGGCATGCAACTCACTGGTTACCTATTTTCGCTCCAATGTCATCGCCATCGATGTTGGGCACCATGGTAGCCATAAAGTCATTGGTATTCATTAACAGCTTTCAATGTTGAGAACTTCAACGAGGCAAGCTACGAGACTTCCTGCCTCAGTAAGGGCGACATTGTGCACGTTGAAATTTCGGTGAATCCTAACCTCCTTCGCTACTCAAGCCCATCAACGGGGGGCGTTGCTAACGCTTGATGCAACATTTGGGATCCGCTCCGACATGGGACAAATATAGTTATGCACTCTAGAAGCAAGTACTTCGGCGGGCACTCCAATATACTGTGTGGTGGTTTGCCGGTCGAAATGAAAAGGGGCACAAGGGATTACTTCAAGAACGCAGCTACCTCGGATCTGTACTGGGAGTGATGGATTCATGGTTTGGTGTGTGCAGTTTGCACACGTAGAGGTTCATGTTCAACGAGGGTCGGCCAATGCCGAGGCCCTTGTTCAATGGCTCGACGATTCGCTGAGCGACGGAGATGACGAGTGATCTGGCACAGTATAGAGCGCGTACAGCATGCATCATTGCAGAAAGCGGCGTTGCCGGAGGGTTGGCTGAAAACGCAGATGCCGAATGGCGACGGTCAGGACTTCGCCAATTAGATCAAGCAGAAAGAAGTGGCAGAAAGATTTCCCAGATTCTTGAGGCTATTTCATCAGGCGGTTAGCTTAGGGGGTGTAGAGAGCTTGATTGAGTGGCGATGGCAGAGTGATGAGGTCTTTCTAAAGCTTGCGGAAGCATCGCCTTGGATAAATCTGTCACAAACAAGGAATTAATGATTAGTAGTTCGATGGCGTGGCATGGATCATTATCGAAATGTACGGAATGCCTACTAAATGGAGCAATACACGCCAGGACCTTAACTCTCTTCAGCTACGAATGGGGACGCAGCGAGCGCAGTTTACATTGCATAGTTGCGTGACACTCGCTTGTTTTTGTAAGCCTACATCTTCCAATATTAACCTCTGGTGGCGACAACTGTCGCCCACTTGTGATCAGTCTCTTCGTATATGGTTTTAGTACGCCAGTTTTTTATCTTAGTAGTAACCTCGCCGCTCTTTCCGCTCTTTCTAAACGGCAAATCAATCTCCCGGCCGAGCCTCGCCTTCGCTAGCTCGAGGCAGCTTCGTCTCATGATGCCATCCAAGACGGTCTTGTCGTCCAGGGGCGCCGTAATCAGCTCCTTTTTCCCATCCTTGCGTATCCAAACAACAAAGAATGCAACAACCCCCAGCTTCAGTGCATTCCCCATATTGACCATAAAGCCACAGGACCTGATGATACCCTTGCGTGGCGGCTTCCTGAAGGACCATCACTGACGGCCCATAGTTTGCTCCAATTTGGCTAGTCTAAGCCTGAGCTGATGCCTTACGGTCCGCTCAGCCTGCTGCCAACTGCATCGTGCCCGCACTATGCCACCGAGTGCTTTGAGGGTCTCAAAGCTTACCGTGTCTGCCGCGTATTTCGTATCGATCGCAATGCTGCTTGGCTACGAACCTTGGCGACCCGGATTTCCCTCCCCACATTCGAGCCAGAAGAGTTACATAAGCTTATTCACATCCTACTGTCTATGGATGCTGCTTGCTGGCTCCCGCAGGATCAGGGTAGTGGCTTTCTCTACCTTCGTCCCACTATCATTGGAACTTCAGCCCAGGCGGGTGTTCAAGCGCCCAAGGAAGTAATGGTGCTTATAGTGATGGCGTACATACCCCGCCTCGACATACCTCCCGGAGGTTTACGCCTGTACTCATCCCTAGAGGATGCGGTGTGAGCCTGGGTTGGCGGGTTTGGGTACGCCGTGCTTCCATGTCGCGACAACCATGTGATCCGTACAGATGCTCAATGGCTGCTCCTCAATTGTACGACTCATGTTCGCGGGAGGGTGAGTTCGGCCGCAATGGGGCGGTGTATCGTTGGAAGATGGCACGGGTGCCTTGAGGTAGCCACTGGCAATAAGCAAATTGTCGGGGGAGACGGCTCAGCTGGGGCAGTGGTTAAAAGAAAGGCGAGGTCGGTCCAAGAGATGCTTACTACGAAGATTTAATAGCTTAACTCTTGGTCCGATGCATGATAAGAAGTCTTGACAAGTCTATGAATCTGGGCCATTAGCCGAAGCAAGATGAAGTTACTGACATTGGCTTCTATGTCTTGTTTGGATGTGTACAATTAATAGTGTTTTCAATCGCCAAATGGTGGAGTCGCCGAGCTGACGTTTCGACATGCCATGGCTCAGCTATTGTAGCCCGCGGACCCAGATTGATGACGAAGAAAGACGTACACGACTAGGTGTGTAACTCTGCGAGAGTGGTGAAGGTGAAGCTGGCAGAATCGAGTGGCCATCTCTCAGCGCTTCCCGTAACCAGAGGTAGTCCTCGTACACTGTCGACCCACGGCATGTTCATGCGTCTTATCTACCACCGCCCAACATACCTACTCTAATGAAGGAGGTGCGAACTGATAGCGCGCCGGCGCCGAAGCCTTTCCTACCTCAAGGCATAATTATAGGCATCATGGTATACGTCTTCGCAAACTTGGGCGTGGATCCGAGAACTGGCAAGATGGTTAGAGGCACCATTGCGGACCGCATAGTATGGACCTCTCCCCAGTGACACTACAATCGGTCGACACTTGTAGATCCAGGCTTTAAAGAACATCTCCAAATTCTTAGAGGCTGCTGGCACCTCCACGGCAAACCTGGTAAGCTACCCTGGGAATTCGATCTTTGGTGATAATGCTCGTTTACCTCTCGTTGTTTTAGGCAAAGGTGAATAGTTTTATCCTAATATGAAGGACGTCAGTACCATAAATAAGGGGTACATCAAAGAAGTTCATAGAGGAGTTATGGTTTGTGCCCTCGCGCCGATAGGAATCGTTGCCCACTAATGCCGATATTCTGCAGGTCAGGACTTGCGTCGCGGTCAAGCAGCTGCCTTTTGATAGTGACGTGGAAATTGAGGCGACGGTTCAGTTTCCGTCGTCGAATCTAGGCGGCGATATTAAAAGTACTCTATGGCCAAGTGGCAAAAGTCACTCTCTGGAGTAGCAAGGAATTTCAAGCACCACATGTAAGATGTTAAATCGGGGAACATTAAACGTCACTTATTTAAGAAGGCATTATAAAGAACCATGAATGCCACTCGCAACAATCTTATCCTCTTCATCCACGATCCATACACTACCTACAGAACTACAGTTTTGAGAAATGCTGCTGTGCCTCAAACACCTGCTTAGCGGAGTTTCCAACAAGCTTCTGGTAAATGGCAGGGTCCGTGGCTCCCTCCAGTCCAAACAAAACGACTTGGCTGTCAGTATCCAAGCCCAGTTTCTTACGGAGTGCTTCATCGTTGGCAGCCTGAAGCATCACGCCCATGTTGGCCGCCGAGCTCTCTCCACAAACAATAGGAATGTCGCCGCCACGCCCGCTTGCCAATTCCTTCATGCCGTTCACTGCAACCTCATCCGGGACCGCAATAAAGTCGCTGGTAAGCCAGGTCAAGATCTTCCAAGCCGCTGGCGAGGGACCGCGACAAGCCAAGCCAGCCATCAGCGTACGAAGGCTTCCCTCGGACAGACACATCTCTCCCTTCTTGGCGCTCTGGTACAAGCAGTCTGCCTCGGTGGGCTCGACCAAGACGAACCTCGGAGGGTTCAAGGCCTTGGCTCCGTGTGACTCTTGAATTTGCGAGTAGCGAGTGAAGAATCCCAGAAATACGGCTGCGGCGATGCTGCCGACACCACCGCACACCAAGACGTGGGTGATTTCCTCGACGGCAGGGACCATTTGAAGTGCCTCCTCCACAACCACCATGTAGGCATTCATGACGTTTTGGGGGATACCGTTGTCAAAGTCGCTCCAGGAGGTGCTGCTGACAAAATACCATCCGTTCATTCGCGCATCCTCCCTGGCTCTCTCGACCGAGGCTTCGTATTCGCCATCGATGCGAATGACGATGGCGCCCAGGTCCTTCATCATGTCTGCCCGCCCAGCGCTGACATGATTGTGGATGTAGTCCACGCAGCGACAGCCAAAGACCTTAGCGCCATAGGCGAGTCCTCGGCCTTGGTTCCCATCCGTAGCGACACAGACGGTGACTCGCTGGGTGATGTCCTTGTACTTTCCAGTCCGAAGCTCGACTGATGTAGGCCGGATGCCCGTCTTGGAGAAGACCTCTTCGGTCAAGATCTTGTAGACGGCATACGGAGCACCAAGCGCTTTGAAGGACCCAAGAGACGTGCCGAACCGCCGGCTCTCGTCCTTGAAGAAGAGTTTGCCAATTCCCATTTGCTTTGCCTGATTGGGCAGCGAGTGCAGAGGTTGTGGCTCATACTCGGGCCATGTCTTGATTTCTTCGACAGCCTCGGCCCATTTGGAGAGGTTCTCGACACAGACAGATGCGGCAGTCTCGCCGGCCTTGTCGAGGCGGCTCTTGTTGTGGTAGTGGGAGTATTCGGTGGTGACATGCATGATGATATAGAGGACCAGGAGAAATGGCCAGGGTAAATGTGCAAACTAAGCAAGGGGCGCTGTCTGGGATAGAGAATGGGCTGATGATGGGTTGTCTAATATAATCACTGCGTGACAACTCAGGACCAGCCTAGGCCGCCCCTTGAGGGCATTACAGCCGTAACCCGATGGCCTATTTTCCCTCCACCGACGTTAGCTGCGACGGGCAAATTGCTCTGGTCCGTACGGATGGACTCCGAAAGAATGCTCCAGCGGCAACCAGTCGGAATTACCCTAGAGGATCCGGGATCTCCTTTCCGAGTGAAATGATATGATTGGACACCGGCACTGAGATCTTTCCCCGGTACCCAGCCGGGGGCAAATCCGGCGTACTAAGGCCCTGATCCCGAGTTGAACGAATCTTTCGCATAACCTAAGGGTGGGTCATGAAAGGTACATCCCCACACCTCTTGAGGTCCCTTTGTATCTGATGTATCTTTCATTGCTTATATAAGCAGCTTCCCCGCGCGATAGTTCTGCCTGCGATGACCTCTGCCGGCTGCCTACGATGACTGCTGCCCGGGCGCGATGAGGTGACCTTATTATAGGGGCTACAGGCGCTGGAGGCCCTATATTTTTAGGGGTCTATGGTCGCGAGCGGGCTGAAGTGGGCAGTCTTGGGCGGCAGCCTTGCGTTTTCGTTCGTTCTGACTTTTAAAACCACCTCTAGACATAAACTAAAAAAAAAGGGCATTTTGGCTATCTTTTTCATTCAAATTGATGTATTTTCTTAGTATCTTTCCCTCTTTTAGATAGAGGCTATTTGAATTAGAAAAGATATATTAAGAAACTCGATAAATTGTGGCTACTGTGGCGTTGCTTAAGGATACCCCTGTTTTAGGCGCTTCCCCCTACTTAAGAAGGTATAGCTCACGCACTAGCGCGAAAAATCCCTATTTGTTCGTTTTGTTCAAAAGATTCGTTCAACTCGGGATCAGGGCCTAATAGCGTCTACCTTTCTTATATATACTAGGTACTCTATAATATACCTGTATTATAGTTATTTAAGATAGGGAGGTATAAAAGAATAAAATAAAGCAGCCTTGAGGCCCTAACTTTAGTAATCTACATAAAGTGCAACATTTAAAAACCATATCTGCTAACCCCTAAACTACGCCAATACCTTAGTCTCAGAGCCAGCTTCACTCACTTTACCATCCCCAGGGCTCGTGAAAACATCCTCCGTTTTGACCTTCTTGTGTATACCACCCCATTGAGAGCCGCTCGGATAGGATCCCTTGCTCGAGTCGTCATCAAGGCGGACGTGCCCCGTGCGATTGGCCGTGATTAGAGTTGCCATCCTGACGTTGGTTAATTCGTCGTGAGTCTTGTGTTGTCCGTATCGGGCCCCCCTTCCGTTATTGTCTCTTGAACCCTTAACGATGTGTCCCAGGAGTGAGGCCACGTTCATTTCGATGTACAGCTTGAGCAAGTACGTGAGCTGGTGAAATTGGACGTAGCTGCCTACGAGTTAGCTCCGTCATACGGGGACTCGAGTCGGTACTCACACAACTGGACTCGGGAGAAACGTGGCCCCCATCAAGACGCAGTCGAGCGTCACAGAGAAGACGACCATGACAACATTGAAGTGGAAGAGGCGGTAGTACTTGGTCAAGCCGCCAGCGATCAATCTGGAGCGAACGAGGTAGATGAAGTAGAGGTTGAGACCGAGATCCACAATCAAGAAAACGGCCTTTTCGGTTCGGTCCCAGACAATGTTGATTTCTTCGTATAGGTGGGATATCTGTAGTCGGGCAGGTACCCAGATGCAAAAGCCGCTCAGGTTGATCAGGCTCACGATCAAGGCAACTCCCCACTTGATTCTGTCGATTCTCGTCTTGTTGGCCAATAAGAGCGATATCCGGTTGATGATGATCTGCAAGATAAACTGAATCTGCATGCTCCAGAAGACGACTGAGAAAGAGAAAGAGAGGGTGAGCCATGTGAAGGATTCCTCCGCCGCCCGCGAGGTCTGAATACTTACTGATAAAGAAGAAGACCCAGAAGCTAGTCGACGCACACTGGTATTAGCCCAATTTTCAGAAAGGAAGACCCAGTCGGCATTGGGCCATGGTGGGAGAGGGGATTTACCTCGGTTCGACGATGCCTCTGAGCCAGACGTAGGTAACAATGCCCATGCAGTTACATCCAGTCCACTCCAGCCAGCACATGATAATGTATGCGCTGAATAGCCTCCCCCTCTTGTAAGCAGCGTATGACTGCGTTGCGGCCTTGGAGGCGGTAAAAATGGCTGAACCCAAGCTGAAGCCAAAAATAATACTGGCGATGTTCATCTCGACTGTACCGGGGGCCTCGTCCTTATAACCCGGAGGGACAAGGAAGCCGGTCATGTTGCAAGTTGAGTGTTGAGTGAGAAGTAAAAAGATGCAATCGTTCACTTGCCCGGGCTAGTAAGACGGAGATATTGCTCGGGGTCAAGATAAATCGAAAGGCCGAGAAATAACATGCTTATGTACCGAACCCCCCGAGGGGGACTGGAGTGCCTGGTCGGTTGAGAAGCTATCTCTCGAACCCCTCAGGCTTGGCCCCATTCGTGATTAGTGTGAAGGATTGGCGCAACAGTAATGAGGGAGCAAATTGCGGGGGAGGGCCGTTCCGTCTCTCTATTTCCAATCTTGGCCGAGTCGCGCTCGCGATGTTACTGCCTTGGACCAACAAGTAGCTAGCTGCAACGGCAAATGCCACAGAAGCTGCTGTCTGTTCAGGAAAGCGAACCAGTGGCGAGGCAATGGACTGACGCCTGAGGTCGGCGCCGGCTCCGGCGGCTTCCAGACTGTGGTTGGATAATGAGGATCGCCTGACTCTGCGAGTCAGGATATACCTGTAGTCTAGCATAAACTTCCGCAGCGCGTTGGCTTAACGCCACGCTGCAACGGCTTGCGTTCCGGCTTCCCCACGAAACGCTAGCAGTACGACAGTACGAGGATTTGGACGATGAGTGAGGACTCGAATAGCAGGCTACACATGTGTCGGACGCGTAAGATGCAAAAGAACGGTCCGGGTTGAGGTGTTTAATAGAGATAAAGTCGCAAGGATAAATGACGTAAATTAGGCTTTAATGTAAGGCATTCAAGTAATTAATCGAGCTGTGTTCAAGCTGTTCTGATGATGTCTACGCTGTTCCTGCGGGGGCGGGATTTTCCCCTTTTCTTCCCAACTTCCCTGAGTCATCCGACATGACCAGTCCCCGCCGTCTAATAACATGAAGACGTGGCTGTCTTTCATTTGTACCTGGAGGTAAAACTGCAAAGATTCCTCCAAAACCGACCCATCGAATTGCATTGTCCTGCTACCATATAGCCGCTTCTAAATATAAATTACCTGTTCCTAGATAATTGTAACTACCTCCATCGGCATATCCTTAAACCCATGATCGGCGATGTTGCAACTCCCTTTACTATTTGTCGAGAAGTAACCACAGCGTTTGTACTTGATTTCACCCGAAGCGTTGCCAACGGGGAACACGACAAGCCCCTTGGCAACTCCATCTGCCTCCAAGATGTTGATGCAGTGCACATAGGCCGAGGTCAAGCACCACACGAGATCCGGAAACATCTCGGCGACGTATTCCCCGTCATTATTCCGCAGGATAAACTGGCCAGTGGGGGCTTCTTCCACCGTCCACTTTGCTATTGCGCATTGGAGCTTGAGAATGCCGCCCAGTTTGCCATCGCTCGTTGTGCTGTTCGCAGAGTTAGCGTCGGTATAGGGAGTTAGTTCCAGGATTTCCGCCCCGTTGACCATCTTCGGGTCCCAGATATCCTCATCTTGAAGCCCGTCACCAATCACTCTGTCCATGGAAGCCCACGTCCAGGTCGGAAGCGGGTTATCGCTCAACCGCTCCGTCGCCCTCTCGCCTTCGACATACCACAACAGGTCCATGTGGAGAGACTCCTTCCACAGCCCATGCACGTAAACCTTTCCGGAATGATTGTTTTGGATCTGCTGGACAATACTGGAGATGGCCACGAGCTTGTCCTTCTGAAAGGTCAACTTCCCAGCCGAATACGCCTTGACGAGATCGAACCATCGCTTGTGGAAGAGGAAGGTATCCACGGACTCGTTCGTCTCGGGCGCGAGGTAGCCGATTCCCGGCGAGGCGAACTGCCCCGTCAGCGCCGCGAACGAGCCACGGAACCCCTCCCAGCCCATGTCGCTGTCGTTCTTGGTGCTTTCGAGCTCCTCGTCCCCAAGATTCTGCGGCGACCAACTGGGGATGCCCAGATCGTCTTCAAAACGAGATCGAGTCCCTCCAGAGAAGGCCCTCTCGCTGCTGAAACGTTTCGCCGTGCCCATTTCCAGCTTGTGGCCAATGTCGCGCAGGGGGGTCGGGTCCCAGTGTTTCATGCGGTAGTTGCTGTCGGCCTGGTTCCAGAAGCTCGGGTGCAGGAACTGCCGCTGGGATCGGCGTGCGAGGCTGTGGCCTGTCTGGCAGTGGTTGTTCTTGAGGTTGAGCCTCTGCTCGAGATCGTGCTCGAATGCGATGGCTTCCTCCGCCGTCGGGTACCGAGTGCCGTCGATGCGTTCGTTTATCTTTCTCCTCCGCGGATACCCGACCCGGTCGGACTCGGAGGAGATCTGCGTCCGGCATTCCCAAAACAGCATCTTGGCCCCGAAGTGAAGCATGCGGGGAGAGAGGAGCCGTTCTTGGAAGACCCAGGCCCGTTGGCAGAGAGGAGACTCCCCTACTCCGCTCTGTATGTCATTCTTAAGCGGTATCCGTATAGACTTAATATGTCGCCCGCGGGGCTTCATTAGCGGCTGATATAATCAACGAGGATGATAAAAAGGGAGCTCACCTTGCCCAAAGGGTCATTAGGAGGCGAGACCTTCGCCCCAAGGAACCCGGCGTGAGAGTTGGGTGACCCAGTAGCCGCGATCGTGAGAACCGAGTTGCGGTAGATGTCGCCCATGATGGAGGACTGCTTCCGCCAGTCCCGGGTCGACTGGTCCTCCCACTCTCTCTTCCGCTGCTGGTTCTGGATAATGCAGAGGGAGTCGATCCAGAGGAACGAATACCCCAGCCGGCGCGTGACGTCTATCGCATCCTGAAAGTTGCGTGGGAGTTTCTCAATCGGGATCACCCTTGTCATCTCGTCCATCGTGTCCGGGTTGAGGGTGAAGACGTTGGCGCCGCCCCAGCAGTGGCTCAGCGTGAGGTATTTCGGCTTCTCGCCGCTTGCGAGCTCGTGGAGGCGGAGCGGTCTCGGATCTTCCTCATCGGTGCCGACGTAGACCAGCCTCGATGGGAAGATGGAGCTGTCGCTCTTCAGATCCCAATTGCAAACGTAGTGTTCCCTGGTCTGACATCGGGAAATCCAAGACTTGCAGAGTTCAACGTCCCAGGCCGGTTCGGTGGTGTTGGGTTGCAGTCCTTTTGGAGCAGGCTCGGGATTCTTGTCCAAACTCATAATTCCAGAATATAGGGGATATTTCGTAAGTCTATTAGATGTTAGCTCGTCTCTTGGAAAAACGTTGCGGACCACACCTTAAAGGTTAAGGAGTGCTTACTGCGGGGCATTAATAAGCAGCCTGACACTAAATAGTTTTCTAAACGCTTAAGGAGTAAGTATATAAAATGCTGCAATGTGTATATTATAAGCGATATTATATTTATAATAGTTATACTAAATTGCAATATTATAAAGTAAAGGGTTAGTTAATATTAATATTTTTAGTGTAATAAGAGCTAGTTTTAGTATTATTTAGGGAGTTATAAAGCGCTAAGTAAGTAAATAATTTTAAGCTATTATCTTTTAATAAAGTTATTAAAATAGGTTTAAGGGTTTATAAATTAAATATATAAGTATAAATAAGAAATATTTAATTTATTAAAGATTTAATTAAATATATATAAAAAATTAAAATAGCTTTTTAATTAAAAGAGAAAAAAGTAATAATTTAATAATTATATAATATTAAAAGAAGTATAAAAATAATACTTATAAATTTATTATTAAAACTAGTATTTATATTACTATTACTATATATTATATTATAAGCTAAATATATCTTTATTATTTATTTATTTAGAATATAATTTATTTTTCTTATTTATTTTATTAATCTTTTAATTATAAGACTCTTTTTAGTTAAAATTCTCCTCTTTTATTTATTATTATTATTATTATTATTAAGCTAAATTAATAAAACTATTAAGTTCTTAATTAATTATAATAGCTACTTCTTATGAAGATATATATTAAATAAATTTAAAAGTATTATATTCTTTAAAAATAAAGCCTCTTATAAGTTTAATTTCTTTTCTTTAATTAGCTTTTTTTAATAAAATATTTAATTTTATTTATATTAGTTTTAATTATTAATTTCTCTTTAAATTATAAATTATTAATTTATTATATTACTTATTATATAATACTAATTAATATAAAGAACTATATATTAAATTTTCCTTTATTTAGAAATAGTATAAATAATATTATAATTAAAAGAAATTAAAGGGACTATCCTTCTTAAAGGGAGATATAATATTCCTTATAATAAAGAATATTAATATAAAATAACCTAATAAAAAGTTTAATTTTAAGTATATTAGCCTTTATAAGATCCTTAAAAAAATCTTAAAAAATAATTATAAATTAAATTTATTATTAAAAATTAGAATCTATTTAATCTTTTATATTTTATTATTTAAATTAATTAAAGGCACTATTATAATATAAATTAGTAAAAACTAGAATATAAAAATAAAAGCCCTTAAGAAATATAAAGTAAAATAAATTCTTAATATAAGAAAAGAAAATAATTCTATTAAATATCTAATTAAATAAAAATAATATAAAAATAATAAAAATTATTAAAAATTATTAAAATATCTTATTTATATATAGCGCTTCCTAAAGAAGTTCTATTAATAATATTAAAAGTAAGTAAAGCATTTATATTATTAAAACCCTCTCCTAAGCTAAGAGATAACTAATTAACCTTATTAAGCACGCCTAAAAACTATAAATTGCTTATAATTTAACCCTTATAAGCCTCTAAGGAAGGAAGAATACTATCTATAATAGTCTAGGTTAATTCCTAATGTCTAGCGCAGAGGATTAGAGATCATTTTATAGTATTATTAATAAAGAGGCTAAGGCATTATATTAAGTAATATAAAAAAGTAATTAAATATTATATTACTTAATAATTAATTATTAAGAATACTAAAAGTAATTAAAATAAAATAATTATAATAAAAATTAAAATAGCTTAAAAGCTTCTTTCTATTTATTAATAATAAATATATTTAAATATTTTATAATACTAATAGAAATAATAAATATTATAAAATATATTATTTTTTATTTTATCAATTTTATTATATAGGTCTTTTTAGGTTTTATTAGAGAATATTGCCTTTATATAAGGTATATATATAAGCTATAATATAATATCTCCTTTCTATTAGTCTTATTCTTAAGGCTATATAAATAGATTATAATACTTAATTTTATTAATTTATTAAATTCCTTCTCTCTTTTTATTTAATATTATATTAATAAATAATTAGATTATATTTTTAAGATTTTTTAATAAAAAAATAATAAATATAAAATTCTTCTTTTTATAATTAAAAAAGTAAATAATCCTATTAATATATTTTATATTTAGTATTTTTATTATTAAAAATAGTATTAAATAGCTAAAAGTTCCTCTTATGATATAGAATATATAAATATATAGAAATCTTATAATAATATTTAAATAATTTCTTTTTATAAGTTTATTTTTTTTAAATTCTTTTTTATTATTAATTAATTTTTTAATATAATAATAAAATTAATAAATTAAGAGAAATAATTAAAAGTAAATAAAAAGAAAATTAATAATAATTTATTAAAATTTTATAAAGAGCTTATTACTCTTTAGGTATAAATAGTAATTATTATAAGCTAATTATTATATATTTAATAAATAAAAAGTAAAATAAAAATAAAATATTTTAAGATAATTTATTATAATTTATAGGGTTTAAAGGAGAAGAATAAATTATTAAAAGCATTAGATTTTTAAGAGTAATTTATAATATAAGACTTATAATCCCTTAATATTTTTAATAATATTAATTAATCTTCCTTAAGTTTAGGCTTCTTAATAGACCTAAATCCTATAGCTAGTCTTTCTTCTTTTATTATTATTAATAAAAATCCTTTAATAAGCACTATATATAAATAAAGTATTTTAATAATTTTTATATATTTTTATTATTTTTATATTATTTTTATTTAATTAGGTATTTAATAGAGCTATCTTCTTTTCTTATATTAAGAATATATTCTATTTTATATTTTTTAAGGGCTTTTACTTTTATATTTTAATTTTTATTAATTTTAATTATAATAATATTTTCTATTAATTTAAATAAAGAAATATAAAAAATTAAATAGATCCTAATTTTTAATAATAAATTTAATTTATAATTATTTTTTAAGATTTTTTTAAGATTTTTATAGGGACTAATATATTTAAAATTAAGCTTTTTATTAAATTACTTTATATTAATATTTTTTATTATAAGGAATATTATATCTCCTTTTAAGAAAATTAATCCTTTTAACCTTTTTTAATTATAATATTATATATATTAATTTTATATAAAAGAAAGTTTTATATATAGCTCTTTATATAAATTCTTAAGCTAATTTAATATAAATATAGCTTTAATATAATAAATTTATTTTATAATTCTCTATAAATATTAAAAGTAAATTTAAAATTTATATAATTAAATATAATTTTTATATTTTTATTAATTATAATATTATAAACTAACTATATAATAAATAATTTCTTAATTTAAGTTTCCTAAAGATAATTAATATAATAATAAAAATAAGTTTTAATAATCTAATTTATTTATTTTATTTATTTATTAACTTAAAGTTTTTATATAATATTTAATTTATAATTTAATTTAATTCTTATTATAAAATATTATTAAGATTTTAAGAAAAAAGGTAATCCTTTATTTAAAATAATCTTAAATAATAAATTATATATATTAATAATATTTTATAAAAGAATATAAGAAAATTCTTTTATATTTATTATTTCTTAATATAAAATAAAATAGGAAAATTTAATATATTTATTAATAATAATTAAAATATTATTATAAATTATATTTATTATAAAATTTAATAATAAAAATAATTTTATAATAAAATCTATAGTAATTAAATCTTATAGTTATTTTAAGATTAATTAGGGTTAAAGATATTTATATAGTTTATAATATTATATTTTAGTTTTTTTATAAATAAAATATTATTTAAAAATCCTTTTAATTATTTATTTAATTTTAAAAAAAGTAATTATTATTTTAATTTATTTAAGGGTTTTATTAATTTCTTAATATTTATAAAATAAATATTTATAGATTTTATATATAAATTATTTATATAAACTTTTTAATATATATTATTTATTATTATTCTTAAATTTAGGTTTTTTTAGGTTATATTTTAGGATTTATTATAATAGTGGATCTCTTTATTTTATTTAGTAATTATATTTTCTATTCTAATTTAATTATATTAGTAATAAATATTCTATAATTTAATTTATTTTATAGATTTAAATAATTATAATAATTTATTTATTTTTATTTAATTATAAATATATAAATAATTACTTTTAAGTAATTATAATATATTTCTATTTAAAATACCTTTTAGGAGTTAAATATAAGATTTATTTTTTAATTTTTATTTTTTTAATATTAAAATTAATTTTTTAATTAATTATATTCATTTATTTATTTTTTAAGCTTTTTTTATATTTAATAATATAATTAAATTTAAAAAGGTATTTAATGTATTTAAATTATTATTTATTTAATTTTTAGGTTATAATAAAATATAAGATATTTTTATAATTTATATAAATTATAATTTAATAATAGCTTTTTAAAAAATAATATTAAAATTCCTTATAAATATTAATAATAATTAGGAATTTTTTATTATAAATTAAATAATTAAATTTTATTTTATATATTTTATAAAAGAAAAATATAATATAATATAAAAATCCTTTATTATTATATTATTTAATTTAAGTATTAAAAATAAAGTTTAAAATATTTATTTTAAATTTAACAGATTATTTAGGGTTAAATATCTTAAATATTAATTTATTAAAAATAAAATCCTTAATATATTTAAAGGCTTTTTAAATATTAAATAATTAAAAAAACTTTTAATTTTTATATATAAGTTCTAAAAGTAATATAATAATCTTATTAAAATTCTTAAGAAATTATTAATAGTAATTAATAAATCTAAAAAATGCTTATATTTCCTTAATAGTAATTAATATTAATTAGTCCTTAATTGCCTAAATCTTTTTTAAATCTATTTTAATTTTATTATAAGAGATAATATATTTTAAAAAATTCTATTTTTAAGGTATAAAAATAACTCTTTTTAGGTTTAATTAATAAATTTATATTTTAAAAGGCTTATAATATTATATAAATATATTTTATATATTTTTATTTTATTTTAAAGAAAATAAAAATATTATTAAAATAATATATTATAAATATATTAAAATATTTATATAATATTTTATTAATTATTTATTAAAATATAATTAATATATTAATAAATTTAAAGGGTATAAAAAAATATTTAAAAAATCTATATTTTATTCTAAAAGTAATTATTTATTTATATTCTTTCTTAATATAGATTAGATTATAAATTCTTTTTAGATTAAATATAATAAAATATTTTATTTTATAGAATTAATCTTTTAATTTATTAATTAAAAATAATAATATTTAATTTTTAATTATTATATTATTAAATATATAATAGTTTATAATAAATTAGAATTTATTATTCTTTTTAGGAATAAATATAATTAAATAATCTATAAATAATTTTAATATTTTAATATATTTTTTTTAATATATTCTTAAGGTAATTTTTACATTTATATAATTATATTTTATTAAAATTATAAATCTTATAGAATTTAATTAAGGTTCTATCTTTAAATTATATTTTATAGTCTTAATTTATATATAATAGTAGATTTATTTCTATCTCTTTAATAAATAGTTTCTTATAGATTTAATATTATATTAATATATTTTATAATTTATTATTATTATTAAATGCTTTTTATTTAAGGTTATTATTTAGATATATAAATTATTATTTAAGGAGTATAATTATTTATTATATTTATTATATTTAGCCTTTTTTATATTAGTATTTAATTCCTTTTAAAGGTATTAATTCTTTTATAAGTTAGAGAGTATTTTTATATTAGTTTTATTTTCTTTTTTATTCTTTTTAATAGAAAATTAAGATCTTATATAAATTATCGAATTATAATTATTATTATTAATTATATTATTTTAAAAGGTTTATATTTAATTAATATACTAGTTAATAAGGGAATTATCATAATATAATTATAAATAATCTAAAATTAGATTATATATATAAAGAGATATAATATTAAAATAGATATTTTATTTTTATTTTTTAATAAATACTTTAAAGTAATTAATTTTATAGGTAATTAATCTATTTTTATATTAAAACTAGTTTCTTTTAATATTATAAATTAAATATAATTTATTTTTATTTTTGCATAATAATTAAAAATAATTAATAATTTAGGGTATAAGAAGCCCAGCATAACAAAGGCCCGCTAAGCAGCTAGCAATAGCAAGCTAAAGTAAACCTAGCTTAATTAGCACGAGCCCTAGGCCCTAGAGGCATAAAGGGGCAATATAGCTAGCTATAATTATAACTAGCTAAATTAAAATCTTTTATAATACTAATATATACCTTTCTATATATACTATTTTATTTTAATTATATAATCCTTATAATTTTTTAATTTTTATATTTAATTAAGGAGTTAATATAAATTAAATAAATAGAAATAAACCTAATAAGTGCCTACTAATATAAAGCAAATATATAAAGGCTACCTAATTAAAAATAAATTAAATTACTAAAAATAATTACCTATATAATATTAATAATATATAATTAATTAATTAAGAACTAATTATTTTATTATAAGGCTAATATAAAGCCCAAAAAAATATATTAATAATAATAATTAATTAAATATTAGCTAAAAGCTTAAAAGATAATTTATATAATATAATCCTAATTTACTAAAAGTAAATATAAAGAAAATAATTAATAAGCTTAAGGTAATTAGCTAATAAGTATTTATAAAATAGGGGAGGTAATATATTAAATTAATAGGATAATTAAGGATTATATATACTATTAGAATATAAAAATATAAATATACTAATTAGATTACTTTAGGAATAATAAATAATAATATAAAAATAATAATAATATTAAGAGTAATTAATATATATATTTATTAAGCGCTTAATAAAATTAAAGCTAATTAAAAGGATTTATAAGAAGCCCTTAATATATAACTATAAGGTCCTTATAGAGAATACTATAAAGATTAAAATAAATAATTAAATCTAAATAATTAAAATAAAGAATAAATTCTAATTAGGCTATAATAATAAATAATATATTAAATAGGTAATAATTAAGCTTTATTATATAATATAAATAAAATAATAAAATTATAAAAATAAATAGGAAATTATATAAATAAAATTCCTTAATTTTATTTATTAGAAATATATTAATCTAGAGATTAGGATTAAAAAGTTATAATAAGATATTAGAAGATTATAATAAAAGCTTAGCTAATTATTAATAAACTACTTTTAGATCTAAAGTATATTATATTTAATATTTAAATTAATAAATATAAAGAATAATAATAAATATATATTTAATTTTTATATAGCCCTAAATAAAGAGCTTTAAAGGGAATTAATAATTTAAAAAAGGAATTAAAAAATATTAAAATAATAATAATAAAGGTATAAAGGATCTAGATTATTCTTAATAAGTGCCTATAAAATAATAGCTAAAAAAGAGAATAAGAGAAACCTATTCTAAATTAACTAAAAAAGTCTCCCTATTAATTACTATAGAGGCTAATAAGATAAAGCTACTATTAGCTAAATATACCACTATAAAACTCTAATATAAAAGGATTAATAAGATAGAAATAATAGCCCTTAATAAGGGCTATATGCCTATTAATTAATCTATATTATAATAATAAACCCTAAATAATATACTTTAAATATAAAAAGCTAGGCTATAGGGCTATAAAGTATAAATTATAATTAATAGGTTAATAAAAGTTTAGGCAATAAAAGCTAATTTCTATATATATAAATTATATATATATAAAAAATAAGGATATTAATTTATTAAAAAATAAATAAATATACTAAAAGCTACTTTACTATATATATTAAGTAAAAAGGCAATATTTATAAAATAAATTATCTAGAGGAGAGTAATTACTCTATAAAAGTATATTAAATAAATAGTATAAATAGATATAAATATAATATTATAAATAGACCTTATTAATATAAGGCTAATAAAGGCATTAAGATTAAAACTAATAAAAAGCATAAAAGTTCTAATATTAATAAGCTATAATAAAAAGGAATAAAAATTAAAAAAGGTATATTAATTAATCTTTTTCCTTATTAATTTCTAAGGGTTTTTAAGGAAACTTTACTAATTATTTATAAAGTCCTTATGCCTAAAAGGGGTAAAAGAGCTATTACTATTAAATAATTTAATAAATAAGAAGGGAATTATAATTAATATATAAAGGCATATATAGTACTATAAACCTATTTTAATTATAAAACTAAAAATATTTATAAAAATAATAATAAAAAATAATAAAAAGGTATATATCTTTTATATATATAATATATTAATACTAAATAAATAGCTAATAGTTACTTTAAGTAAAAGAATATTAGAAAATAAAGTATTACGATTATTAGAATTAAAATTAAAATAGGAAATATTTAATAAATATATAATAAAAGAATTATTATTATTTAATAAAATAAAATATATAATTAAAATAATATTAAATAAGAAACTACTATTTAATTCTATTTATTCTATAAATAAATAATAAATAAAGATCTTAAAAGAATATATATAAAAGAACCTAATAAATAATTATATTATAAAATCTATAAATAAAATAAAAGCTTTAATACTTTTTATATTAAAAAAGGATAGAATATTATAATTATATATAGATTATTATAAATTAAATGTAATTATAATTAAAAAGAAATACCCCCTGCCCCTAATTAGAGATTTATTAAATTAATTAATAAGAATAAAATAAATCTTAAAAGTAAATATTAAAAATGCCTACTATTATATTTATATTAAACTAAAAGATAAATAGAAAATAGCTTTCTATATATATTATAACTATTTTAAATATATAATTATACTATTTAAGCTAATAAATATATTTATTATATTTTAAGTATATATTTATTAAATACTAAGTAGGCTATTAAATATTTATTATATTATATACCTAAATAATATTATAATTTTCTTTAAAATATAGAACTAATATATAAAAGACCTTAAGGAAGTCCTATAATAATTAAGGCAATTCTAGCTATATATAAAGCTATTAAAATGCATATTTTATTAATAAAAAGTAGATTTTCTAGGCTATTATATTACTTAAAATAAAATAAAGATAAAGGAAAGTAAAATATAAATAATTATAAAATAGCTAGCACTTAAGAGCTTTAAGGATATTTAAATATTCTTAAGATTTTATAATTTTTATTATAAATTTATTTTTAAATATTCTAATAAAATTATATTATTAATATTAATACTAAAAGAAAATAAAAATAGGAAAAAGAAAGGAGATTTCTATTAGCTAAAAGAGGTAAAATAGGCATTTTAAGAATTTAAAGGAGCTTTTTTACTCTATTATAATCTTATAGTATTAAAACCTTATATTATTTATATAGATTAAAATAAATATATTAAATAAAAAAAATTAAATATTTTATTATAACTTAAGGGGAATTAATAGTAATTAATTATTTATTAATTATAAAAGCTTATTAATATAAAATAAAAGTAATATATTAAATAATATAAACTATTAATAATTATTAAAAATTTAGAATATTAAAATTATTATTTAATAGAATTATTAAAAAGGTTCTTAATCTTAATAGATTATATAATACTAAAAAGTATAATAAATATACTAATATAAGACCTTTAAGGAAGGCTTATTAAATAAATATATAAATTAATATTATTTAATTTTAATATTAAATATTAATTAGGGAAATAAAACCTTATAAATAAATTATTTAAAAAACTAAATTATATAAAAGGAGAAATAAACTATAAAAATATACTTTCTATATTAATTAAAAAACTTTAATTAATTAAAAAGCTATTATAAAATATTTAATAAAAGATTATTAGCCTAAAAATACCTAAAAACCCTAAAATTATAAAGGCATATATATAAATAATATAAATAAATCTCTAAAAGAAATAAAAATAAAGGAAGTCTTAACCCTAAAAGATAAAAAAGGAATTAAGCTCTCCTAATTATTAAGTATAGAAAGTATAGACCTTTATAATTATTATATACACTAAAAGGGCTATAAGGAATACTATAAAATAATTAGAAAATACTCTATAAAAAATAGCTATTTAAAAAAGCTATAAGAACTTATAAGGAATTAAGGTTATTAATTTAAAGTAATATATTTTATATTAAATTATAAAAATATTTATAAAAAATAAAATAGTATTTCTCTTTTAATTATTATATATATTAAAAGAATTAATTAAAGGATTATAAGCTTATAATTTATTTTATTAGTAATAATTAATAAGAGTATAAGAAATAGCTAATAGAATTAAGTACTATTAATATAATAAGAATAGTATATTATTTTATAAGAATAAGCTAATAATCCTAAAGTAATAAGCACTTTAAAGGGAAATCTTATATTAATATTATAAAGACCTTAAAATAGAATATATAAATATAATAAAAATAGTAAAATTAATTATAAAGAAGTTCTATTAATAGGGGATTAATTAAGAAATTAAAAACTATATATTTTAATATTAATATTATTAAGGGGTATAAATATTAAAATATTAACTATATAAATAATTAAATTTATTATCATTATTAATATATTTATTTTAGAAAATTAATATAGATTTTATTATAAAATTATTAAATAGTATATAAATAAATAATAAAAAATATAATATAATCCTAATAATTATATATTATATAATAAAATATATAATATTTATCCCTATAAGGAAAATACTAAATATAATATAATTAATATAATTAATATATAAATATATAAAATATAAATTTAATAGCCTAAAAGGGATTATAAATAATAAAAATAAGCTTTTTATTAATAAATTTTAAATAAATTTTATAAAAAAAAGAATAATTTATTATTAATTATTTATAATATATTACCTATGAATAAATAAATAAATAAAATACTTTTATTAAATACTAAAGAAATATTTATAAATATATTTTAATAATTTATTAAATTAGTAAATAATATAGCTTTTAAAAGTAATATTTACTTATAATAATAACTACTATTAAATTATAAGGGTATCCCTAATATATATATTATATAATTATTATCCTTAAATAATAAAATATATATTATAAAAAATAAAAATTAAAATCTAAAAAATATAAAAATATATTAAGACCTTTTAGTAAATATATATTAAGGCATAAAAATATTAATAATAAGCAATAAAGAAATAAGCATAAAGATATAATAAATAATATAAGCCCTAAGAATTTATAATTAAATAAATTATAGGCTTATTAATAAGGAATTTTTATTTTAAATATAAAAAGCTAATATTTAAATTTATTCTTATTATAATAATAACATAAATAGGAATATAAATATATTAAATATACTTCCTTAAATAATATAAATAAATATATAATATATTTCTAATTAAGCTATTTACATTATAGAAAAATGCTTATTAAATATAAAATAAAATAGAAAATAAATTTTTATTATTAAAAGAAAAAAATAATAAATAAAAAGTAAAAGAGATTATTAGCTATAAAGAAGATAAAAAAGCACATTTCTTTCTAATTAAATAGGCAAAATAGCTAATCGGATATAATATTTAAAAATTAAAGGAGTATTTAATAAATATATAAAAAGAATTAAATAATTACTAAAAGTAAATTAAAAAAATATATAAAAAATAAAATAATTAAATAAAATTAAAAAGGGGTAATAAAAAACTATTAAACTAAATATAATAAAGGGCTATTAAATAAAGGGCTATATAAAATAATTAATAATATAATATAAAGCTATTAAAATAAAACAAAATAAAAGAAAAAGGGAATAAAGCGCTATTATAAATAATATTAATATTTAAAGAGTAAAAACCTAATAATAAGACCTAAAGCTAATTTATTATTATTATTATTATTAATAGTAAGGTAATAAGAGAGAATAAAATTATAAGAATAAAAGGTAAGCATTAATAAATAAAGGTAAGTAAGCTAGAAAGGGATTAATAATAGCTTAATATTAAGAGTAATAATATAAATAAAAATATATTAAAAGAAATATATACTTAAGGGAATAATATTATATTTATTCTAAATGAGAGCAAAAAGTATAAAGCTATTAATAATAATAAAAATAAAAAGGGAAAAAAAGGCTAAAATAAAGGCCCTAAAAGATATAATAATATTAATAGGGATAGTATAAATAATATAGTAATAACTTAATAATGCCCTAAAAATAATAAAAATTATAAATAATATAAAAATATTAATAATATAATAAATAGCTATTAAATACTTAATAGTAATAATAATAAAATATAAAAATAAAATCTTCTTTTTAATATTAAAAGCAAAATACCTCTTATAAATATAAAGCTATTATAAATAAGAAAGGAGATTATTAATTAAGGAATAAATATAAATATAAAAGAGCTAAATAGCCTTAATTATAGCTATAAAGGCAATAAGATTATTATAAATATAAATAGAAATAAGATTATATTAAAATTATTAATAAATATTTAAGAAAAATATTATAAAAAATCCTAAATAATATACTTAAAGCTATAAAAAGATTATAATAAGCTAATAAATTAAAGCTAATTTTTATAATAATTATTGAATAATTAGAATAAGGGAATTATTAAAATTAATAGCCTAAATAATAATAATATTATTAGAATTAATAAGAAATTTAATAAAGGCTTATTAAATAGAGATTATAATCTTAATAGTCTATTAAAACTATTAATACCTAAAAAATAAAAAAATAATTAATAAATTAAAAGCTTTAGCTTTATTTAATTTAAAATACTCTTTATAAGAAAATATAAATTTTATAAATATTTAATATTAATAAATAAAGGGAATAAATTTAAAAGGAATTTAAAAAGCTTATTAATAATAAAATATATAAAAAATAATTAATAAATTTATATTAAAATATTTATAATTAATATTTTTATAAATAATATAAATAATATTTAATTTATTAAATTAATAATATAAAATATTAAGGCTTTAATAAATTATATATATATACTTAAAATAAGAAATATTTATTTAATTAAGCTATATAAAATTAAGAATAATAAAATTAAAAAGAGGATTAAAAATATTAAAGGCTATAAAGATAATTAAAATATATAAAAGAGCTATTAAAAGGTAAAATAATAAATTAGAAAGTAAATAATAAGGGAGGAAATAAAATAATAAGCTAATAAGAGACTAAAGATAATATAATAATAAAAGGGAGAAATAAAGCAATATAAAGAGAAAAATAAGGTAATATAAGGAAAGGAGAAATATATAATAAAAAGAAATATAAAATATAAAAAAAGGAAAAAATATAAAATATAAAAAATAAATTAATAAATATAATATAATAAATATTAAATAAATAAATTATAAATANNAATAAATAATATATAATTAATTAATTAGAATAATTATAATAATAATAATTATAATAATAATATAAAAAATATATAAAATATATAATAATTAATTATAAAATAAGGAATTAATTAAAGCTATTATAATAAGGTAATAATAATTTAGGGATTAAGCTTTTAAGAAGGGGGAATAATTATAAGGAGCTTAATATAATAAAGGCCCACTAAATAGCTAGTAATAGTAAGCTAAGGTAAACGCAGTTTAATTAGCATAAGCCCTAGGCCCTAAAGGCATAAAGGGGCAATATAGCTAGCCATAACTATAACTAGCTAAATTAAAGTCTTTTATAATACTAATATATACCTTTCTATATATACTATTTCACCCTAGTTATGCAACCCTTATATAGGGGTTAATAATATTTATTTTAGTTTTATTATTTATTTAAATAGTAAATTATTTATTTTTAATTTATATTTATAGTATTATTTATTATTTTAGTATATTTAAGCTTTATATTATATTTAGAGCTTTTTATAGAGGTTTTATAATTTCCTCTAGCTCTTATTAGTTTTATAACTTTTTTATAAGTAATATTTTTTATTTTTTATTAATTTATTAGCTTATTATAGCTATTTTATAATCTTTGTAGCTTTTGCTATTTATAAAGGGTAGATTATTTATAATTATATAGGTTATTATATATTTTATTAATATTAATTAATAATTTTTTCTTATTTATATAATTTATATTTTAAGAATCTGCAATTAAGTATATTATTTATATTATCTATATATTTCTAGGGGAATAGTTTATTATATTATATAAGGATATTAACCTTTAAATATTATAATCTTTAGATATTTTATTAAGTTATTAAATTATTAATATAATATTATTATTTTAAAATATAGCTTTTTAAATATTTTAAATAATAATTATTTACAGTTTTATTAATAAAATATATTATATAATAATAATTAAAATATAAGACTTATAAAATAGTATAGTAATTTAAGTATATTATTAAGAGGATTAATATATTATTAAGGTGTAATTTAAGTGCTAATTTATAATATGCTTTTTCTTATATAATTTTATATATATAGAAGTTTTTAGCTTTTAAGTTTTATCCCTTTTATATTACTTAATAGATTAAATTTTAAGAGGTATTATTATTATATAAATTAAAGTTTAAAAGTGCTTTATTATTTATTATATTATCTTTTTATGTATTTTTAATTTCTTTTAAAAAGATATATTAATATTAAATTATTAATTTAAATTCTTTAGTTTATTTATAATTTTATATAATTAAGAATAATATAATATTATTTAATTTAAATACTATTTATTATTTTTTTATAAAATTAATAAATTCTTTATTTATAAAATTAAGATTTTTTTTTTTAATTTTAGGTATAATTATATAATTAAGGCTATATTAAATAGCTATAAGCCTTAATATAGTGCTATTATTTATTATTATAAATTAAATTATTATTTTTTAGGCTTATAGTTCCTATCTTAATTATAATTAGTATTTTATTATTTAATTTAATAATAATAAAGAGTCTATTAAAAATAAGTCTTTAAGTAAGGTATTTAATAATATCCTTCTAAATAGCTTATTAAGTATAAATCTATTAGAATATAAAATAATTATTTAATTAAGTTTTATTATAATTTTTATAAAGTGCTTAATCTTTTAATTAAATTAATCTTTTAGGGGTTCCTATTTTATTCTATTTTTATTATATTATTATAATTATATATTTATTATTATTTTAAGGCTTATAAAATAATAGCTATTATTCTTACTATCTTTATGCATAAAATAGGTATTATTATAATAAATTATTTAATAAAGTAATTTATATTTAATTTTATTATTATTTAAAATTCTCTCTATTTATATATAATAGCTCTAAAGGCTTATTTAATAAATATAGATTTAAAATTTTTATTAATCTTATTAGGATTTTAATATTTATATTTAATATATTCTTTTTTATTATAATTTTAATAAATAATTTATAAGAAATCTTATTAAATTATTTTAATTTTTATTAGATTTATATATATCCTTATAGAAATATTACTATTTTATTATTTTTAATTCTTTCTTTTACTTTCTTAATATTAATTTAAATAATAGGGATTATAGGGAATATTATATTTAATTTAATATATTTAAGATTTCTGTTTTTTATATTTATATTATTATTTATTAATCTTAATAATTATAATAATATATTTAATAAGAATATTAAATTATTTAATTTTAAAGATTTTATTTTTAATTTTTTCTTTTAGTTCTTTATAAAAGATCTTAATAAATATATTATTATTTTATGTAAATTTAATTATAATTTAATAAAAAACAATAATATAAATAGTAATAAATTTAATATATTTAATTTTATAAATATTAATAATTATATATTACTTTTTATTAATTATTTTAAATATATTCTTAAATGTAATTTTAAAATTATTTTATTTTAAAAAAATATTAATAATCTCTTAATTATATATAATTTTATTATTATATTTAAAATAATCCTTTATAATAGGTTTAAATTATATAATTATAATACTTTTTATATAATTATAAATATATTTAATTTTTCTTTTAATTAAGGTAAATTTATCTAGAAATTATTAAAAGTATATTTTATAATAAATAATAAAAAGTATTATATTTTTAAAGTTTCTATTAAATAGTTCTAATTAAAGGGGCTTAATTATTTTATTAAAATTATATTCTTTTTTATAAGCTTAAATAGGGAATTAAATTTATAATTAAATATATAGCTCTTAAATTATTATTTATAATTATTAGATTTTAATAGTAATTTTTATAATAATTAGGGGAATATTATATATAAAAAGTATATTATTTAATATAAAATTTAAAATATTGATAAATTAGATTTTAAATATATTTATAATAATATAATACTATTTAAATTAATATAATAACTTTTTAAATAAAAGCCTTTAATATATAATAATTTAATTTAATTCTTAATATTTAATATAAAAAATTAAAGATTATTTTATAATATTATTAATAAAAAGGCTAAAATATTATATTAAATAATATAAAGAAATAATTATATATTATATTACTTAATAATTAATTATTAAAAATACTAAAAGTAATTAAAATAAAATAATTATATTAAAAATTAAAATAATTTAAGGGCTTTTTTCTCTTTATTAATAATAAATATATTTATATATCCTATAATATTAATAAAAGTAATAAATATTATAAAATATATTACTTTAGGAGCAATATTGCTCTTAATTATATTACTCTTTATCTTATTAGTTTTATTATATAGGTCCTTCTGGGTTCTACTGGAGGATACTGCCCTTATGTATAGGGCATGTGCATAGGCCGTAATACTATCCTCTTTATCTAGCTCTTATATACTTTACTTAAATAATTTAGACCCTTTCTTCTTTACCCTCTTCTTAATCCTATAAATTTAAACTAATTAACTTGTAATTATTATTAATAATAATTAAAGCTTAATTAATTAAAAAATAAAAATAAAAATATATTCCCCTGCCTCCTCCTTATTCTCCTTAAGCTTTTTTTATTACTTTATAACTTTATTTACTATAAATAAAAAATATTAATATATAAAATAAGAAGAAAAAAGAAAAAAAAAACCTATAAAATAAAACTATTAAAATATTATTATAAATATATCTATAAGATATATACTCTTTATATTAACTAATTTAACCTAAATTATTTATTTTATATTCTAACTATAATTTATACTTAAAGTAATATATATAAAATATATTAATAAAATAATAATTTAATTTAAGAAAATAAATTAAGGAATTATATTTAAAAGCTTTCTTAAATCTTACTTTAAATATATAACTTAATATCCTATTAATATAACTATAAAGAAAGAATAATAAAGAAAGGAGTTTAATTAATTACTATTAAACTATAAGGTTATAGATATAGCCTTAAGGATAAAACTAATAAAAGGGAAATATTATATTATAATTTAAAAAAAGAATTACTTTTTATATAAATATAATTATTATTATAATAAATAGAACCTAATTATTTTAGTTTTTAATATAATTATCTTATATTAATTATTTAAAAGATTTATAATTATTTATTTTTAATTATTTTTAATATTTTTAGTAATTAATTATTAAATAATATAATATTTTTTTATTTTTTTATTATTTAATTTTAATACTTTAATTTTTGTATTAATAAAACCTAAAATAATCTCTTTTTAGGTTTCTATATTAGGAATTAAACTGGACTATTATATTACTATTCCTTATACCTTTTTAATAACTTATATTATAGCTCTATAAAGACTAAGCAGTTAATTATAGTAAAACTTTATAAACGTATAAATTATAATTCATAAATATAAAAGTTTAAATGTAAATTAAATTATATAAGTTAAATTAAATGAGTTATAATTAATTCTTAAAAGTAATATATATATAAATATATTTATAAGCCTTAATAATTTAATATAACCTTAATTAAAACTACTTACTTAAAGCTGCATTAATTGCAACTAAAAGGCTAAAAAACAAGCTTTTAGCAAGGCTAAGTTTCTAAGACTTACTAATTGTAAAAGCTCGCCTAACACTAAGAGTATTGCGAGTTGGGAGGCAGCTGGCGACCCAGCTGGCTAAATGTCTCCCTCTTCTTCTGGGAGCACCTCTGGATTCTATAATTAGAGACACAAGAGACTATGGGGGTATTATGCGTACTTACCAGCTACGTACGTATTCAAGGTACTGAAAGTTGCTCTGAGACCTAACCTAGCAATGAAGGCATCAGCTACTGGGAGCGCCATATCTCCTACCCTTTCCTCCAACTCCAGCCGACGACCAGGTTGCCATCAGGGAGAATAAGAAGCATGTGGTCAAGCCAGCTCTAAGCCTATCGTATAGTAACTAAAGACCGTTACGCTTCACGACGTATTTCTTGACAGTGAGGTCCGAGAGTATTCTCCGATAGTGCTACTACGAACAAACCCAGTCCCAAGAGCTAAGTATAATAAGCTACCTGCCTGCAGCGATGAAAAGTCGAATCTTATACTAATAGCGAATCAGACAGCACTAAGCATTTAATAGATATAAAAAGAAAGAAATCCGCGATATATATTCTCAAAACGGAGTCAAATTAATAGACGTCAGCCTATCACAGGCAGGTGGTAGGCCTCGTACTGACTCGCTGACAAACATACCTCTGAGTACTTCAGTATTTGGAACCCTGGCAATGGGCTGAAGAGCTTCAGAATAGTTCCAAAGCTTGTCTTTGAACCCTGCTCAGAAACTTCATTTAAAGGCTTCGACGTATCCTGGGGATGTAATAACAGACAAGAATAAGTCCGAAGAGAGCCAATCCAGCCTGGAGTCCATCGATCGCTCTCCAGGTGGTATACGTTACCAGGATGCCATCTATCAGTAGTGCTATAGGGTTTAGCAACTGCGCATATTAGTATGGAGACTAAAGCAATTGCCCATCATCTGAGTGCTAATATGGCTTCCCATGAAAGACCAACCACCCTCCTACGAGCTGTCTTTAAAAGGATGAATAAATATTCAGAACATAAAGAACAGCTAGCTCACTGGCTCGAAGATGTCTGAAAGAACCATCTTATCAGAGACAAGCAAGGTAACCCCAGTTATTCCCCCAATCACCCATATGGATGCAAAGGCTGCCATTATTAGTACCACTGCTGCTCGAATGGAACAGAGATACAGCAGACAGGCCGCGGCCAGGTATTATCTCCTTCGTCCCATTAAGCTTCTAATGGGAACCAAATGAGTGGGTAAACTGCCATTGCTGCGAGCCGGCATTGGGAGTGCTGATAGTGGTTGTCGGAACGGAGAAATCAGCGCCATCTGTGGGGCAGTACCGAGGACCGGGCATTGCCGAGATGCTCGGTTCCGGCGCTTTGCTGAGCCGAGAAACAGTGCCAGTTCCATGCATCGGCCACTGGAAAGGTGACCGAGCAGGCGTCTCGGGGAATTAACATAATGCCGTAACTGTCGTCAGCTCGTCCAGATTCCAGACTCACGGGCGGCGCCGAGGCGTAGTTTACGGATTTGCCATCAAGGATGGTTACTACTCGTTTGCTTGCTCGAAGTGGCATGATTTTGCCCGAAACGCTGCATTAAACGGGCTATTTCGTAAACTTATGCTCGCTCAATAACTATGACATCATATAAATGCCAACAGTTACCGCAGTAAACGGGCAATTGAAGTAAAACTCAAGCAACTCAGAGTTGATTGTTCTCCCTATCAGACCATCATCATGGATTCCTACGATAACAGTTCCAGCTTCATCGATGCTGACGAGCTTCGCACCAACTTTGCCAGTGCAATGTCAGCCATCTATCGACAAGAGGTGCCCCTGTATGGTGACCTGATCAATATTGTCCGAGACTTCAATACCTCAACTCTACAAAGGCGACAAGGCCACGACGCATCAGCACCATCTGGCACGATTCGCACCAGCTCCGAGCGACTTACCCTCGAACGCCATGGTGCCATCCGTCTCGGAACCCCCTATGAGCTTCAGACAGTGAGGCGCATCTTTGAAGTGCTCGGAATGCACCCAGTCGGATACTATGACCTTTCTGTGGCAGGTTTGCCAATGCATGCCACCTGCTTCCGCCCAACAGAGGTCTCTAGCCTGGACAAAAACCCTTTCCGCATCTTCACGACGCTGCTCCGACCGGAGCTGCTAGCCTCAGAGGACGCCCGCAAGCTGTCTCTAGCCTTGCTTGGGGAGAGGAAGATCTTCACGGACAAACTTCTGCAACTCCTCGACACAGCAGGAAACCAGGGGGGCAAGCTCACCAATGATCAGGCAGAACTCTTCATCCCCCAAGCGCTGCTGACCTTTAGCTGGAGACCGGTTGCGGCGGCTACCTTTAGCCAGTACAACCTGATCAAGGCAGAGCACCCCATTTTGGCCGACATTGCCTGCTTCCAAAGCGCCCACATCAACCATCTCACCCCACGAACACTAGACATCGATGCCGTTCAAGAAGCCATGCACGAAGCTGGCATGGCTGTCAAGTCGCGCATCGAGGGCCCGCCACTGCGAAGGTGCCCCATCCTGCTGAGGCAGACGAGTTTTCTGGCGCTTGAAGAAGCAGTCAAGTTTCCAACCGATGGAAACAACAACGAAAAGGGCCTGGTTGAGGCAAGCCACAAAGCCCGCTTTGGTGAGATCGAGGAACGAGGTGCAGCTGTGACGGCCAAGGGAAGGGAGCTCTACGACAAATTGCTAAATGAAAGCATGAAGAAGGCGGGCGACGCGAGCCCAAAAGGCGTCGACGCCATCGTAGCCGACACATTCAAGCAGTATCCCGACAATTGGACCCAGTTGAGGAGGCAGGGACTCATCTTCTGCGAGTTTCGCTGCGTGAAGAAACCGATGGACAAGCCACGGAAGCAGCGTGGCCACGATTCGTTGCTCGAGCAGCTCATTTTCGACGGCGTCATCGAAGCATCCCCCATTACCTACGAGGATTTCCTTCCGTTCTCTGCTGCGGGAATCTTCCAATCCAATCTCAAGTCCGGGGCCGGGGACGATTCCGCATTGTATGTAAAGCCGCCATCTTCGGACCGAGAAGGGCTGGAGAAGGCCATGCAGAGGAAGTTGTTGGATGCTGATGAGTGGTACGTGCGAGCTCAGGATCAGAGTCTGGATGCTGTTTGTGCTGAATTGAGGTTGGCAAAGGAGGAACTGATGTAGAAAACAGAGCGTGTAAAAATAGATACTCTGACAGGGTGGTTCAGGTCTCCCACCCCGTACGAATAAGCAAAGATAGAGCCTCTAGGCCTCTCTCTCTCACACACAACCCCCCCAATGCCTCCGGCGGCCCCTTCGGGGAGACGCCTGCGCCGGGCTCATCGCCTTCGGCTCGATTCGCGGGCTCGAGTCTGACCCTGACTGTTGCTGTTGGCTGCAGCTGCTCCCGCGACTGCTTCCGTGACTGTGGCTGCTGCGGATAGCTTCCATTTTCAGAGAGGGGTTCGAGGTGGAGGGCTTTTTCCTGAGGCGCCAGAAGGGGTAGGCGGTCAATCTAGCGCTATAGCAAAAAGGGCCAATTGCCGCTGTGGATTTCCTATATTGTGGCGCGTGATTGTGGTGGCGGGTGCCATTAGTCAGCCTCTCTGCCACCACCCATTAGAAGAAGCAAAGCGGAAGGAACTAACGCAGTCCGTGTGGCGTTCGGGATAATTATTCCCCTCGCCGTCTTCTTTCCCTTTTTGCCCCTCATCAACCCTGCGACATGTTGATCAACCTTTGCAATTCTACCCTGGACGTTAATTTCTTACTCACGTTGTAATTCACACGTGAATATAAGATGCCTATAAACGACAGTTTGGCCGGCGGCGCGAGCCGGGCGTCCCAGTTAATCTCATCCAAGATGAAACCAATAGCGTTCGTTCTCTGTCGTCCACCACCGCAGTTGTCAAAATTTACTTGGATGAATATAGATGCCGAAAGTGCCACACCAGAAAGGTGAGATGCCCGGGCGGCCAGCCATGCCGGAGTTGCGTGCAGTTGAGTTGCGAAGACGAATGCACATACCCAAATCGCGACAGACAGATCAAGGTTAGCCAGAGGTACGACGCTTCGGTCTGTTGACTGGTCCGTTTGGCTAAAGACTTGACAGATATCTTGAGAACCTTTTGCGGGAGAATCAGGAGTTGAGAAACCGAAGTCGCGAAAACCGGATAGAAGTGACGATACGAGAACCCGCACAGAGTTCTGCTGGGGACGAGGTTCAGGCGGACACACAATCTCCCGGCGACCCCAGCCACAACCCGTTGCTTGATGAAAAGCCATGGTTTCATCTCATCCGATCATCAAGTCTGCCCATCCTCATAGGAGAAGTTGCCGACGCAGCATTCGCAACGCGGTTCCGCCAATTGCTCACAAACAACACCCTCAACCATATACCTCGCATCAGCTATCCCAGGAACGACCAGATAACGGATCTTGCCCTAGCCGAGCGTCCTCAGCCAAGCCCTACTCATGCTAGATTCCTGGTTCGAGTTGCTCTAAAGAGCCTTGATGGATCTTTCCACATTGTTCGGAATACCCGCGTGTGGGAATTGCTAGAACAGTCTCTCCAGGCACCTCATCTTGTTGATTCACTGTCCGAGTGCAAACTTACTGCTCTCCTCGCCTTGGGGGAGCTATACTCTAGCCGCTGCCAAGCCCAAGAGACAAGAACCCCTGGCCTGGCCTACTTCAGTCATGCGAGTAGGGCGTATGGTCTGCTCCAGGAGAGGCCCTGTATCGATTCAGTCGAGGTTTCGCTGCTCTTGGTAAGCCTTTTGCTCCTTTGTCAGGCTGTTACTGACCACGGCAGTGCCTCTACGCTCTCTGCGTCAACAGGCGTCACTCGGCATATTTCTTGGCGAGCTCTGCCATACGACACTGTGTCGTGATGGGGTTGCACTTCAATTTACCCGACGCTCAGCTCAACGACGCGGAAACAAAGGAGCATCTGAATCGAGTTTGGTGGACGGCATATGTGATGGACCACACAAGTGCGTCCATCAGCAGCCAGATTGTCTCCATCCCAGACGACGAGATCTTTGTCGATCTCCCATCGAGTACGAGAGTTGCCGGCACGCGGCAAACGGATTTCCAGCACACCGACTGGCTCACCGCGAGGATTAATCTGGCAAAAGTCACAAGACGGATGATCAAGTCCGTCTATGGGCGAGCTCAAAAGAAGGAGTCGTTTCTGCAGCGTGTCCAACACGCATTGCGAGATCTGAAGCGATGGCTGGAAGGCCTGCCGAGCGATATTCAGATGGACTCGGGATCCTCGCACTCGAAGCCAGCAGCAGTTGAATCCCTCCATCTGGCTTTCAACCAAGTAGGTCATGTTCAATTCCAGCCTTCAAAGCTGACCGCTTCAGTCGATGATCTTGGCGACTCGGCCTGTGCTCTTGCACATGTTGCGGATGCATAAAGAGTCCAATGGTGGTACGCCGGCCACGGCAGACTTGATATCCAACGACGTTCAAGCTCTAGCAGAAGCGTGCATCAGATGTGCTCGACACTCGTACGCCGCCATTGTCGAATCTTGGATCGAAGGTTCCTTCAGAACATTTGACTATTTCAACACACAGTATCTCTTCTCCGCGGCGACGATCCTCGCCATCTCGAGTCTCGTGGGTGGCTCCGAGGCTTCCAAAGACGGAGAAGACTTTGAATTTGCCGGCCAGCTTTTGGAGAAGCTTCGCGATTCGGGCAGTTTTGCCGCGCTGGAATTCTGCCGACACATTGAGGCCATGAAGACGGATATTCACGGCTTCTTGTCTGACGTGCACTCGCCGCCAGACAACGCTGCAGAGTCTGGCCCTGTCGTCACTCCCGATGAGCCAATTCGGCCCGACATCGCAGCTCAGGCAGCCCAGTTTATGACGTCGGGGATGGCGCTGGCGGAGCCATCTTTAGAGGCGTTCCTACAAAGCGAGCAGAGCCCTTCACAGGTGGATTTCTTCTTGAATGATGCCCAATTGGGTGGCCTTTATTGGCCCATGTATGATGCTTTGTAGGAAATTGGGGGCGACTTCATTGCAACACCGGTCCTTGACGTGAGAAACTCGGAGCAAATACAAGAGGTGCCTATAGTGTCAGTTGATGGTAGGCTCTCTCAAATCTAGGCCTCTAGCAGCGGGCCGTATACCATGGCGCACGCAAGGCTCACCACGCAAGATTGATTCACTTAATGGCTTGGGGTGTGTCCAGAGGTATCAGCCTACTGTATACACACATTAGCCTATTACCCAAAGGGCTCCGGCTCTAAATACATACAGCCCCTTGGGCTTTGCCTTGATCTCCCCGCAGCCCTGTGAACTTCCTCTCGTCCCGATGTATTCTAATCAACATTCTTGCTCCTCGTCCCCGTGAGTATTAGTAGCAAGTCAACTCGAAACCCAATTCCTCCAAGTGTCCAGTTTCTTATTTTCGGCGGCCGATGGTGTGCCGTCCAATTCACGCAGCGGAGGAGGAAATGCTCTACCGTTTCTTTCGCACGTCCACACGGGCACTCGTCTGTCGACGCAACTCGGATCTGATACAAATAGCTATTTGATCGGGCCATCCCGGTCTTCAGCTGTGCCAGCACGCTGGCCTCCTTCCACGATGTCTGGTCGTATAGTAGGCGAGTGTGCGTTCCCGTCAGGACTGGGTCAATTCAGGTCTGATCGGCTCGTCGCCCGCGAGTGGCCTAATACGACGAATAATGACAATTCCACTGTCACTCTCGCTCACTGTCCAAAGAGGCTTCTACCTCACTTTGACGCCAGGTAAATTGCTTTTCTGAGACCTTTGCTTGACTCGTATAAGGTTCTTTTTCTCAACCAAGCTCAATTGTTCATTAAATCTTTCCTCATTTTGTCAAAGTGCCAAAGACATGCGGAACCATTTCGTACTTGGACTCGTCTGGCGGCTGCACCAAATCAATCTTTTCCCAACGACTCATTTCCCCCAGAGTCTTGCCTGTCGGGCGACAAAGACGACAGCCACCGATCATGTACTTCCAGAAGAAATCGGTAAATCCTATTTCCGAGTCAAAGCCTATCCGTGTGTTTGGGGGCTGCGTCTTACCCTGAAAGGACGGGACTACGATGCCGTATTCTGCGCGGACGTGCTCGTAGACATACCATCGACCGCCCTTCTTGAGGTAGTTGTGTAATAGCCGAATGTTCTTCTCCGGGTCTGGAATGCTGCACAGGCACTGAACCGTGACGACGCAATCCACGGTCCCAGGCTCGATGCGGGTTCCCCATGCCGTCGGGTCGTTGAGATGCTCAATGCCCACAGGTACCACCTCGTACGTGCCCTCGAGCCCCGCCGCCTTGACGCGTTGTTGCAGTGCTGCAGCCGACTGAGCGTTCGGCTCTACGCCGTAGATCTTACCAAGAGGCGAACCGCTGCTCTTTGCGCGCTCGGCGATTGTGGCAAAGACGTCTACCCACATGCCGCTACCGGCTCCAATCTCGAGGACGATGCCCTCGACCGGCTGCTCGACGACTTCTTCGTAGATGCGTCCCCTGCGGACTCGGCCCTCGAGCAGAGCGAGCACTCTCAGTTCCGCGTTGGCTTTGACGCCCGGGGCGATGTGCGCCCAGAAATTGGCGAACCAGGTTTCGTGGAAGGCGGGCCAAGAGGTCAAGGTTCGGAAATCACCGGATACGAGCAGTTTGAGAGCGGTACGGAAAAAGAACCAGGCAGAGATGCCCATTAACATCCAGGGCCGAAGAAGTCGAAAGAGCATCATGGCGATTTGTCGTCTAGAGGAGATAATTCGAGTAACTCTATATGTAAAGGAACGGTCGTGAAAAGTGGTCGCGGCCATTTAAAGCATTTCCATTACCGATTCCGGACGACGTGACTAGATCCCGGACAAGGTCCCTGGAGCCCGGAGTGTCTCGGCGACAATATGAGATGCCGCTGCGATTTAATTGGCCCTGGGAGACAGAAAAGCTCCGATCAACCTCCGATGACTCGGACGATGATGACTCTACCGCTCCGCAGAAGCATCGAAAAGAATTGCTGCCGGCGAGCAG
Organism: Thelonectria rubi; assembly: GCA_013420875.1. NCBI lineage: Eukaryota > Fungi > Ascomycota > Sordariomycetes > Hypocreales > Nectriaceae > Thelonectria > Thelonectria rubi. Next base: position 84,602 of record WMHX01000036.1, read on the forward strand.
CGTCCGACAGGACGCGAGTGGCGGCGAAGAAGCAGACCAGGCAAGCTGGTAATGAAGGACTGACACTCTAGCCACTGCTGCAGATAATGTTTAAAGAGATGTGGCGCAGGGAACTTATTAAGCAAAGCTGACAGAAGTGAGCAGGAAGATTAGACGTATTAAGGTCGGGACAAGCGCTACTAGACATGTAGCTGCTCATTGCGCTCGTCATCTTCTCCTGCCGATAGGAAACCTTTAGTGATGAGCTACACATGTGGCTCTGCCCCCTGAACCCTATCATCGGGCTCCGTGTCTGTTTTCAGTGGCCCAGGGTAGCAATTTTCAGATGTCTCGTTAACCGAGGTCGTTGTTGAGGGGTCGGAGGTGGTTGCGGAGCTGGTTTATTAGGAGATCCGAGATAATTGCGCAACGACTTATCGGGTGAGAGGCTAGGTCCCGGAGTGAAAAATACCTACAACTCTGAATGTCTTCAATGAGCTTGTGAGTGGGTGCAAAGAGGGACGAGTCGAAGAAGCAAGGGGCCCGTCCGCTGAAAGCCTAATAGATGTCTACATCCCCTAATGTGCTCCGGTGCGGGCACTACTGGTCTGATAAGTTAGGAATATTCTCTTGCAACCAACTCAGTCAGGTTTTAGTTAGAGTAGAGAGTCTCAGCAGGTAAGCAACTCTCTGCATTTGTGTACAGGCTCAGCTGGATAGTACTAGCTGAATGCAGGGCAGTCTGCGCGCATCAAGGAAGCCAATATCCTATTCGACTTCCAACTTTCCAGGCTGAAAGAGGTGCACTGTAGGCAGTGGTTCAGCCGTGAATAATGTGGCCCCTTACGTGATAAGGCAGATCACGAAGGCACAAGATTTTCCTGGGCGGGTGCGCCAATAGAGGTAGTTCTATCAGCCGTAATACTCATGTGAGCGGGGAGAAGTCGGTTGAGAAGATAATGACCCATGCTACCGAAATAACGGGGGATAATTCGTTCGATGATTGGGAAACTAATTACTTCCTTTCTCTCTTCTCATCCATCGGAATCCAACTATATTTAACAAATACAAGCAATTATATCTGCAACAGCTGTGGACTTATGTTCTCTATTGACTCAAAATTCGAAGCCTACTTTGTCTTAAGGAACGGAGGTGACGAAGGGTCTATGTGTGGGAAGGAGGCTTCGAAGGGGCCTGCAGCCCAGCAGGCTCGAGGGGCTCGGGGGGGCTCGTCGGCATATCTCATCGAACGGAGCCACAGTCGGAGGGGTCATTGCATTCTGCGGAAGAAGAGAAGGGCCTGGGGCCCGGAGAGGTCATCGACGCGGGCGTCAAAGATGGGTCCATCGGCAGAGAGAGATTGAGGGAGCCCTGCGGGCTCGAGAGGCGTCGGCCGGGTCCTGCAACGCGGGGAGAGGTGCGGCGGGCTTCCAAAACGAAGAGCTGGATAGAGAGATGGATCCATAGATGAGAAATGAATGACTTGCCGGGCTGTACGCTCGCGGCATCCGGTGATGGGTCACCAGAAAAACAGATAGGCAGAAGGACAGGTAAATTTATGCTTGTCAGGTCTAAGTTCCTCGGGGCTCTTCTGACCCGATATATACACGCCCTGGCTCCTGCACACCTTTCGAAGCCTCCTTTACAGCTAGGAGGGCTTCTTTAGTGTGAAAGGGAGGGACCTAAAAGGCGAGACAGGAGGCCGGCCTTTCAAGACGGACGGGAGCCCAGCCGAGTGCAGGACCTGCCGCTTGACGGCTGGATTGACGGAGATGGACCTAGGCGATGCCTGGAGTGGTGGAAAGGGCTGAAAGGTGCCATGACTTGCACATGAGTTCGCGACCGGGTCACCTGACCGCGCAACGGGCCTGGGGCCCTCGAGACCTTGAGCAACCGCGACGACAAACTCCACCCGCGACGATGACCTCTGCCCGTCTCTGCCTGCGACGATGACCTTTGCCTGCGATAGCCTCCGCCTTCCTTGATGACCTATGTCTTACTTGATGACTTAGGCCGTCCGCGACGCAAGGGATAAGGGCCTGTAGGTGCTATAGGGGCTACGTATAGAGACTATCCGTTCCTTAACGCATGACGGCGCGGCGACCTTTGCCTCTCCTGTATTCTAGTATATGCGTACTGAAACCCCACGTGATACGCAGGATACGCTACCTATGTTCTCCATTTCTAAACAACTACTCTACTTAGGATAGCACATTTGAGTGAGAATCGGAACTATGATGAGTCGGATGTGAAGCAGGCGGCCGCAGCAGCTATTTGACTCTGGCATTTCTCGGAGAGCGAGAAATAGAGATGAAGGCGCTTAGGCTTGAATGATAGATCAGAGGAAGCCATGGGGCACCTGACTGAGAAGAAGCGGCGGTGGGACGATGGCTCCGGGAACTGATGTCCCAGTTCTTGAGGAATACTATCAAATGCCCGGACCGAGGTGTTAGGAAGTTGGCGCGAGGTCAGCGCAGAAGCCGGGAGGTCGAGACGGAGAAGCTTGAAGGTTGGCGCGAGGTATTCGCGAAAGGTAAGCATAGGGCTCTAGAGTTGGAAGTTTGTGAATTTAAGACTTAAGGGGCAAGACTTTAGACTAGGAATTGGCACTAATAAAGAAGGCAGAAAGCAGCCTGTAGAGGAAGAAATATTAAGGATTAATTTAACTATCTCTTGGACCCCCAGATTATCTCTTCCTAGGGCTACATCGGAGCTGCATCATTTGACCTCTTCACCCCCCCTTTGGTTGTTTAGTGCACTGATAAACACAAGCAGAGGGGTTTGGCCACGAGAGACTCTCGTGATCCGAAAGCATGAACGTCCCTTCACATCCTAACATCCCGGCCAGGGCCTACCAGAAGAAATGCCGGGATATTAAGGAAGAGATTCTCAAGATGATTTTCACACATTTTATTAACTATAGAGCCTAGATATCTAGTACAGGAGCAGATAAGGACGCCTAATAAGAGTCCATTCGAAATTTGGCAATAGAGTATTTGAACGATAAGTTCACTGCCCTCATAATGGAAGGCTGGCACAAGATATTCTCTGATATCCCCAGTATCCAAGAGTCTAAGACAAGGAGTGAAGGAATCTCCTCGACTGCATCGTCTGATTGCCTGCGCCAATAGAGGACGAAAGCCCCAGGAGAGTTATTTGGTATACCTCGTCCACTATTTGACATACCAATGTATGGCCCCCCCCATTCGAGTGGCTGCACTTTGAGGCCGCGTTGTCTGCCTGTAAGTCCGGCTGCCTTTATTGTAGTAATTATCGCAGTAAAGGCGGCAGAAGTCATCATAGCCACCCTCGTAGTAGCTACGCCAGCGGCCAATCCAGCGGTCAATCCAGTCGTCAATCCAGTTATTAATCCAATCGTCAATCCAATTGTCAATCCAGTCGTCAATCCAGTCATCTTTCCAATTGTCAATCCAGTTAAAAATGATATGCTGACAGGGTGGTTCAGGTCTGCCACCCCGTGCGGATGAGCAGAGCTGGAGCCTCTAGGACTCTCTCTCTCACTTACACACATACACACATAACCCCCCCCCCTCCATTGCCTCTAGCGGCTCCTTCGGGGGGGCGCCTGCGCCGGGTTCCTCGCCTTCGGCTCCATTCGTGGGTTCGAGTCTGACCCTGGCTGTTGCTGTTGACTGCTCCCGTGACCGCTCTCGTGACTGCCCTTGTGTCCGCCCCTATGACTGCCGCTGTGACTGCAGCAGTGCAGCTCCTCTCGCGACGCAGCTGTTGCTATTAACTGCACCCGCTCCCGTGACTGCTCCCGTGACTGCTGCTGTGGCTGCCGAGGATAGCTTCGATGTTTATAAAGGGATTTGAGGAATCCCCCCTCCGCGGGGAGGCGGGCCTGCAACCAGCTTCCCTCCGAGGGCCCTCTGGGGGCGCCTCAATCCAGCTACACAGCAAAAAAGGCTAATTACTAGTATTTTATGCATTGTGGCGGGTGATTATAGGGGCTAGTGCTATTAGAAGAAGCAAAGCTAGAAGGAACCAGCCCCTTAATGCAGTCTGCCCCTTCTATGTATTAGCTTTGCTTAATTGCTGCAGGCTCGCACCCCCGCCGAGGGGGGATTCCTCAAATCCCTCTATAGAATCGAAGTTATCCGCACTTCCGCAGCAGCAGCAGTCACAGCAGCAGTCACGGGGGCAGTCACGGGAGCAGTCACGGGAGCAGCTGCGGTCAACAGCAACAGTCAGGGTAAGACTCAAGCCCGCGAATCGAGCCGAAGGCGAGGCGCCCGGCGCAGGCGTCTTCCCGAAGGGGCCGCTGGAGGCGCTGGGGGGTTGTGAGAGAGAGAGAGAGAGAGGCCTAGAGGCGTTAGCTTCGCTTATTCGCACGGGGTGGCAGACCTGGACCATCCTGTCAGTATATCTATTTTAATCCAGTCCTCAATCCAGTCCTCAATCCAGTTGTCAACCCAATCGTCAATCCACTTATCAATCCAGCAGTCAATCCAGTAGCCGTCAGCCCTGCGTAGGGACCATCGCAGCACTCGTTGCAGTAGCCTTTTTCACAGATTACATCAGTTAATGCAGCAGCTATTATCACAGCAGGCCCTTAATATAACTGTCGGGCAAGCTTGCGGCAGCTAGGCAGCTCTGAATGTGGATGGGTTGGACTAGGTGATTGTCCTGCACTTAGTACGTCAGAGGGCGGATGTGGTATGTTAGATAGCTCCTCCCTATTTCAAAACGTTTCGGGACATAGTCCTGCAGAGTGACAAGGCTATAAAGGCCAATAGTGCTTTCGAGAATAAGGGCTAGTTCCTAATTCTATACTGCTTGCACACTGAGGAGAAGTATAAGGCGTGGCTGTAAGTGAAGAAGCTACAACGTCCCAGCACGAAATGACCCCAGAGGGTCCAATCCGAGCACCCAATACTAACGAGTCAAACTTAAAAGCAGATACCCTGCTTAAGGGCACTCGGGGCTCCTCCCTTGGCCATGGACAGACGCGATAGAGCACGAAGCCGAAAGCTGGTAATCCACCTTACCCATTGATGCAAGCATATATGCGAAATACCCCCAAACGTATCAGCATCCGCCTACCGCTGTCCACTCCAGCCCAGCCCCGGGCAATGCGATGTTACTTGATTAAACGTACATAGCACTTACCTTCAGCCGTCTCTTATCCGCTCTGCACTCCCTTCGAAAGAAGCTTTACTGCCGAGTGAATTGACCTGGCCCTTAGACTCCAGCCAGCTGTCTTTCGAAAAGGATAGGCCGGGAACTATTCAATCAGGTAGATCGAGTCGCAATAACGACCCGGCCTTTGAAGTTCCTAAATGGCCCAACTTGTAGGGACTTGGATGAGAAGATGGTAGCTTTGAAGGCCAATCCCGCTTGAACCCTCCTGCTTTGATCAATCTGCTGCCTTCTCCCCCCTTCAAGAACTTCCGCTTTCGCTGCGGGCTGTACGAACCCGCCTTTCGAAGCCCTGGACTTGCCAGCTACCTTTGACCCCTGTCATAGCCGACCGTTGAAGAGCATAGTCTTGGTACCAGTTGATGGGATCGACTGAGCTGCCTTTGGCGATTTCTTTCCTCCCCGAGGTCTCATCCAGGCTGACTCTCCCTTCCTTTGGAAGCCCGGCCGGCGGGCCGACTTTGCTTTCTTTCGAAGACTGCCACGGTCTTCATCTTGCGCTATTTGAGGTACTCTTTCCTAACAATCCACCAGAAGCCCCTATCTCTGTCTATGTCTCCAATCTCTTCTATATATCCGTCTGGATCGTCTGATCAAATTGTGTCTTGTGGCGGAGCTCTTCTCTTGCTGGAACCAAGGGGGAATTCTGACTACTGTAACCTACCTCTCGACCAGTTATCTGCCTTACCCAGTCCTCTGCCTGCCCATATGCTCCAGTATCTATCACCCGAGAAATCCCAAGTCTTAGCTCCCTTACCTCCGGCCCTTGCCTCAGGGCTTGAGGTCCGCATAGAATCGGATCTCAAGATCTTCATCAAGTCGGATCTAAAGGTCGTTGTCAGTTCGGGTCTCAGGAGGGTATTGCGGGGGTATCGAGCGGCGAGGGTTTGAAGGGAAGGAAATTCATTCTCCTCAACTGTCAGGAGCTTCGGGTTCTCGAGAGTTCAAAAAGATAGTTCCAACTGCGATTCCAACTGCGATTCCAACTGCCCGTCCTTTGCATCTTCTAATCGGGGGCAGAGAGGGTAATTAATAGCACGAATCACTATGTTTACTCGCCATAATTCACAAATACCCAGTGGCAATTGGCACTTTTTACCGCAGCTGGATTGACTGTCTACCCCTTCTGGCGGAGCCGAAGCCCTCCACGCCGCAGGCACATGGACGAATCCCGCAACAGGCGAAGGTCTCGCCGCAGGCGGAAGCCCGCCGCAGGCCCCCCCAGAGGGGGGATTCCTCAATCCCTCTATGAAGATCGAAGCTATCCACATCAGCAGTCACGGGAGCAGTCAACAGCAGCAGTCGGTGTCAGGCTCGAGCCCGCGAATCGAGTCGAAGGTGAGGAGCCCTGCGCAAGCGTCCCCCCGAAGGGCCGAAGGGGCCGCCGGAGGCGTAGGGGGGGTTGTGTGTGTGTGTGTGAGAGAGAGAGAGGCCTAGTTAGAGGCTATAGCTCTGCTTATCCGTACGGGGTGGCAGACCTGAACCACCCTGTCAGCGTATCTATTTTATGTTAACGGTGCCTGCATCTGTTTCCTTTCTCTCCAAGAAGTCCCTTTCCCCTTGAGATTATAACAGCTGGTGTTTCCTTCCCACCCCCAGCAGCTCGCCTCTTCCTTCTTGTAACAGACCTTTCAGCAGCCTGTTTCTCCCTCAAGATGGCTCATGAGATGACTGAACGTTTCCACTTTCTTCGAACCTCACCCCCCGAGGCAGGTTGTGAGGGGCATATCGAAGAGAGGAAATGCCCTTGCCGGGAGCGCTCTTGGAAGCTGGGAAAACGGGCTGTCGGAAGTGCTGTTGGAACCGTGCTCTCCAATCCCCAGGGGCCTGAATGACTGACTCTTGCGGGAAAAGATTTTTCTTGTATCAGAACCCTCGCCGCTCGAGACCCAACTTGACGGAGATCTCGTCGGGAGGAGGCAAGGACCAAAGCAGGGATCGAAGACAAGGGATAGCTTGACCTGGGATTTTTCGCGTGGTAGAGGCACCAGGCAGAGAGATTGGGATAATATTAAGTCAAATATGCACTTCCAGCAGACGCAGTCCGTTCTAGATCGAGAGGTAGACTGCAATAGTAAAAACGGCTTCTGGATAACCACCAGACAGAGTGGAATCTTGCCAGCCTGCTTTTACTTTAATCACTGAAGTATCTGCCACTATCTCGCAGCAGTCATTTCTCCTAAGTCTTGTGCCAATTACTGAGAGCCTGACAGATACTGAGAGTCATACAGAAGGTAATGCTACGAACTACAGAGCGACGCAACAGACCTATCTCTTCCTCCATTCGAGCCTATGCGGGTTCCCTGGCCTACCGGAACGACAATATTCCGTTGATTGGACATGCCTTAGAGCTGTTTCTATTATTGCCTTGTCTTCTCCCTTCAAGTACTGTCCGTCATCATTGATGAAACCAAACTGTATCCTCCTAGCGGCCCGCTCGGGGTTCACCCGCTGCTCGCACAAGGGACCCAATGGTAAATCTCTGGTGGCAATCACTCGTGGTTAATCCCCGGTGATACTCGCTCGTGGTTAATCTCCGGTGACACTACGGATATCTCGTGGTAAACCTCCGATGGTTACAGCGACGCCCGACGGGTCGGAGAAGCCTTGCTACACCCAACGGGGCGTACCTCTCCGTTGTATGACTGCAAGGCGGGAGACTATACTGCGTTGCATAGTGCGAGGGCACAGAAACTACGCTCCTCGTGGCTTGGACTCATGACTAATGTTACGCAGGGCTGAAGTGGCTTGTGTTCCCCATAGCTACCCGGTTTGTACGATGGCGAACGCGTTTAATCGAAACAACATCAATCCAAACGACGACATAGATCAAGTCATATCGATGATACGACATGGATGCAAATCGCCTCAGTTGAAATATCATCCATTCCTCGTCTCAATGCCTCATCCAATCTCTTCCTCACCTTATCACTTACCTCATTCCCTTATCATCTTGCCTCGCCTCCTCCACTCGCCCAAGTCCGACGCCTCAGATCAAGGTCATCAACTCAAACAACACCAATTCAAACAACGCCAACTCAAACACTACCAATTCAAACAACACCAATTCAGACAACACCAATCCAAACAACATCAGTTCAAACAACACCAATCCCATCTTCTCAATCCCTCCTCTTCTCAATCCCTCGAATACTTCCGAGCCCTAAACGCCACGTAACGCCGCCAACACCAATACGCAATGCTGTTCAATCCTTTCGACGCCATGGGCATGAATGCCAGCGACGTAACAAAAGAGTTATGCCGGTCAACTTGGCTGGATGCAATTGCCGCCAGCGATCCCAACATGAACCGTCGACTCCCCGAACATGTCGGCCTCTTCCCACTCCCCAATGAGAGGACCGAGGCTAAGAATTTTCTACAATCGGCCATAGACACGGGAGGCTTTCACGTTCAAGCGGTCAAGTTCCAAGGCTGGCCTCGCGTATTCTTTCCTGGAGACACTGATCCGCACCGGGTCCTCACCTTGGATCCTCGCGGTCCCTTTGCGCAGTGTTCAAACTGCCTCATGGTCGTCCAACGAGACGACATTGACTCCCACACCCAGAGCCATGGCCAGAGATTCTGCACTGGTTGCCGCAAGTATGTCTCGCAAGAGTCCTACAACGAACACAGCTGCCATGCAAGCTTCGAGACTTGTTCAGAGGGTCGAGGCTCAGTCTCGGAAGACGACAACCACCCCGACTTCCATCGTTGTCCCTTTTGTGAGGATACGGTGGACAAAGGTGGCCTCCTGCGACATTTGGAAGAAATCCACGACAGACCGTGTGCTGGATGCCTGGATCATCCCGTCAGTTTGACCTCACACACTGAGCTGATTGCACACTTGGAGTCAAGCAACAGACACGAGATGTTGGCCTGCGTTCTCTGCCATCGACAAAAGTCTCCTAGGTACATGGAGATACACCTAGAGTTTGATCACTTCATACCACCATGTTTATTTTGCGACAGTGACAAACCTCCGGATCTGTTTGAGGCGCACCTTCGGCAGGCTCATGGGGTGAAGCCTTGTCCCATTTGCGGGACTGAGATCGCTGGGGATGCGCAGAAGAGACACATCCTGGTTGACCACGGCTTCAGCCCATGCGTTGACTGCATCACTTCTCAGTTTGCTGGTAGTCACTTGCAGGGGGATCATGAGTGGAAGTGCTGCCCTGTTTGTCGCATCGAGAAGGAAGAGAGCTCTCTTCCGATACATCTGAGGGCCGAACACGGTTAGATCAAGTGTGACCACTGTGACGAGGTCCTCGAATCCGCACAGTTGGTTCAACAGCATCTTTCGGGCCACCAATTCACTCCTTGTCCCGAGTGTTCGGAGGCCATTCTGGCAGAAGAGCACCATTGTCATTTGCAAAATCAACACGGAATGGAGCACTGCCCATTCTGCAAAGACGTCACACTTCCCGTCGATAAACTTCGAGATCACATCTTGAAGGGCCACATCGAGACGAGAAAGTGCCCGGAATGCTCCGACTCACAACCGGGGGCTGAGCTCGACTCTCATCTGCAAGAAAGTCACAAGTGGGAACGATGCCCCTTCTGCAGCCAATTGTTCTCTGAGAGCCAAGTCAAGGGACACGTTGAAACTCACCGTCCAACTCGGTGTTCCGAGTGCAATATTGAGCTTGGCGAGGAAGAGCTCAATGTCCATCTGGTCCAAAAACACGATTATTCGGCCCGGCCACCGCCCCGCGGCAGCTCTGCAAAAGGCAAGGAGCCCTCTGGCAGCTCTGCAAAGGGCAAGGAGCCCTCTGGCAGTTCCGAGACGGGGAGTAAGCAAGCCGACCCTGGGAAATGCCCTGAATGCGGGCAGCACGCCGCTTGGCTGTATGAGCATCGGAGGAAAAGGCACGGATACCGAAAGAGGGACCACGCCGAGTTCAAGACGGAAAGGGTGCCTTGCGTGGATGGCAAGAATGAGCACTCAAAGGGGAACGAAGGGCGATGCAAGCTATGCAAGGAAGCAAAGAGGAAAGCCGGGGGTGGAAAGAGGGCCAAACAGGTGGCGGAATAGTCTTGATGTATTTAGTTTTGTTATGAATGAAAGCCTTCTATGAGCGACGTGCTTCGTGCCGAATACCCTCATCGTTCAACCGGACGATCAAGTTCTTAAGTCCGGAGCCCTTGTCCGGGCTGATGCCCCTGCCTCTTGGGATGCGTTCAGAAACCCGGGTCCTTGGCAGGTGTCCCTTTTCTTCCAAGGAGCAATTGCTACCGAGTTGACCTGAGCTGCCCCAAAGATCCCAGCTGGCTGGCTTTCGAGGAAGACGGACTACGGACTACTTGAGTAGAGGGAATAAGCTGTGATGGCGATTTTCCCTTTGACGCCCCCGTCCTGGCTGATTCCTTGTTCCCGTCAAGGCCTGCAGCCAAACTACCTCGCTAGATTCTTTGCTTGCTGTCTTTGTTTTCCTCTGCAGCGGCTGCCGTTGCAGTAGGCTAATATAACCTGCGCTACTCTCAGAAGCCTGGGCTATTTATTTATTGAGACGCTGGACTAGGAACCGACCAGTTAGACGAAGTGGAATACATGTCTTTAGTCTCCATTCAAGGCCCCTGACAATCTCGTCTATTGGAACTATGGGCCAGATGACGATACTTTGGCGTATCCTCGACTTGAAGCTCTGCTCAGGCTAATCCGACCTCCCCTCAAAACCTGACCGCCTTGCTCTTCTTCCTTCAAAAGCTGCTGCTATTTCCGCGGGCTATTCAAGCCTACCTTTGAAGAGCTTAGCCTTGCTAGCTCCCTTCGATCCCTGCCGTTGCCAACCGTCCGACCCTTGTAGCCTTTGTCATGGCTGGCTTCCTTTGTCCTTGAAGCTATTACCCGGGCTGATCTTAATGACCTTTCTAGACCTCTGGCTGGCACGACCCGCCCTTGGGAGCCCGGGAATTCCGTGCGTCGGCTTCGTTTTCTCCTTCTCGCAAAGGAAGCTGCTGCTGCCAGTTCGATCGAGCCGGCCCTTAGAGAACCCAGCCAGCTGTCTTTTGGGGGAGACGGGACTGCGATCACTTGATGTGAGGATTCCGGTCCTTATAGCAATCTTCTCTTCAGTCTTGAGCCTTATTAACCGATAGGGACTGGGACTGAGTATAGTAGTATGATCTAGTCAAGGCCATAGACTGGCGAGCTCGAGGTCAACTGGATCCTTCCGCCCGGTGTCGGATAGTTTTGAAGCAAATTAAATATACTAGCCACTATAAATCACTCCTTGTCATATTTATACTCCCAAATCTCCACGAGCCGCCGCAGGCAGGGCCTCTCGGGGCGGGGTATGCCCTACGTCCCTCCATGAAATTAAACTCAGACTATCTAGTCACGAATGCAGTCACGGGAGCGGCCACAAGCAGAGAAGCTTTTGGCAATTCCTGCAGTGAATAGCAATAGGTGCAACTAACTCCAAAAGCCGCAGATCCGGGAGAAAGGTTAGGGGCAGTGGAAGGTAAAAGCTACGGCCAGACTCGAGCCGAAGGCGAGGAGCCTGCCGCAAGCAACCCATCACCCGCCTAAGACAGCAAAACTAAACCGCCCTGCCAGCGTACTATCAAGTTTAAGACCCCAAGTCTTTTCACCCAGTCCAGTCTTCGAGTCTTCAAGTCTTCGAGTCTTCGAGCCGAGTCTTCGAGCCGTCATTCCAACTATTATTCCAACATTCATTCCAACCATCACTCAACCTTTATTCCAACCTTTATTCCAACCGTTATTCCAACCGTTATTCCACAACCATGCATGTTACATGCCTGAACGTCAATTAGCAACTCATTCACTCCCGACTCCTCGCCATACACATCTGCCACAACAACAGCCAGCCTCTCTGGTCAAATCAGTCTCGTAATTCAAATCTGCCACCAGTACCTTCTACCACTATAAAAGAGAGCAAAGAGGCACTCAAGTGTTAAACTGGGTACTCTAGTCGACTCGGAATTGCAACTACTCTACATGTAACTAACCCCACCAAGCCTACCAATCCTCCCTTCCGCTTCAACTGTTGCTTCTGCCATGGACATTGGTTCACAGCCAGCGACCGACATCCAGCCCAGACATCATAGAGCTCAGTTCATGTTCACCCTCGCTCAGGGAGGGACCGGAGTCACCAGACGTCGTCGACTCTTGAGGTTGCTGCTGCCGCTCCCCGCGAGGATATGGTTCCCCGGGGCGGCGTCGAAGCCGCTGGGAACGCCGCAAGGGCACAGTCACGACTGAGCTTCGGCCCCCAGTGCCAGCAAGCCACGTGCTCTGCGTCTCTCGAGCTTGCTGCCGCTGAAGCCGCAGGGAACGCCGCAAAGGCATAGCTACGATGGGGTGTCGGTCCTCGGGGGGAACATCGCGAACCATGTACCGAGCCCGAGCTCGCTGGCGCTTTGCAATGAGCCAATTCCGCATAGCCATAATCGTCTCTTCGTTGGACATGCCCGCCTCCTGGAAAGTGACCCTCCAAGTCAGCCGTTGGTCACCGGGGAATCTGGGCATAAAGGCCCCCAGGCGTTGCAGCTCCTTCAGTAGCGACTGGGCCCTCTGTGCAAACTTGGCTGAAACAAAAAAGAGGGCAAGTTAGCATCATTTCAAGAATGCACGAGACAGATGGCAATGACTTACTCTGAAGCATAGAGCCCGTGCCCCTGACATAGCACACGTCGAGCTTGCAGAATTTCCACAGCTCGCTCAAAAGACTGGGATCGTTGACAATGCTGTCCATGGACGTAATATCCCGTCTCCTAAAGGCCAAGAGGAGACGAGCTTGCATCTCAATGCAGAGACGGAGGCGAAATTCCTCTCCGTCGTCCCACATCTTGCGATAGGCTGCTGTCGAATTGCCAGCAATGGACTGCCACCGTGGTTAGTTTCAGGCCATGGATGAGTAACGGAGACGCTCCGAACGGAGGGCGACTAACCTCGGGTCCATTATTCGCACAATGCTCGCACATGATGGTACAGCTTGGGTATCAGGGAATAGATGGTTCTAGTGCTGCAGGGTGGGGGCTGCTGTGATGTGATGGATAGGGGGAGCGGTGCTTCCAGCAGCTATGGGAGAGAATGGAGGCCACATTGAGTCACAGAGAAGGATCGGATTGGATCTTTTAATCCTGGAATGCTGAGGATGGGGCGAAGGCTTGGGTCGCCGGGCCGAATGACGGGAGGATAGAGACGGATCACAACAGCGTTCAGCCACCTCCGGGTTAAGCGACTGCGAGGGAAACAACGGAGGTCCTGCTTGTGGGAGGATGAGGTCCTGGAATACGGTACATAACTTTCAGATTGACTGTATCATGGAGGCTCTGGCCCCATATGATGCTTATGATGGAAACTTGACCTTGACGGTTATCATTCAATCTCACATTATCCCTCCCCTTTTTCACCATCTGAGCCCATCCTCCTCGGCCACAACTCAGTTTCTCAGACACCAAAGTCTCTCCCCGGCCCCGTGCCCATCTTCCTCCACCTCGCGTTGCCAACACCCCTGGCATTGCAGTCGTGACGGAAGTGAGATGCCTACTGAAACGACCAGCGGCCCGTGGCATCGGCGCCTACTCCTTTTGTATAGTCAGAGGCGACGTACATTCGCGACTGAAACGACGGGCGGCCCACGGCATCGGCGCCCACTTGATTAGTACAGCCAGAGGCGACGTACAGCAGACGATGCGACAACCCGGGCAAGGGACTCGCGTTGAGTCGGTGACACGGTAGCACGGTAGCACAGTATCACGGTATCAAGGTATCAAGGTAGCACGGTACGTAACACGCGGGGAAGACTGCATCGGAGGTTTCAGGAGATTGCGTCACGGTCAACACGCGACAAACAGATATGCATACATTAAGAAATGCTCCGAGATTGCTGGACCACGATACGTCCGACGTTGCAGGCTCCAACCGCCCCCTTCCTCCCGCTCCGTCCCCCCACGGCCCATCCTCCCGCTGCGGCCACGTCTCTCGCTTCTGTTGTCCATGTAGCGTAACACGACCGACGCTACACCCGCGATCCAGCCTCCCCCAACGCCCACTAGGACTGCATTCACGACATTATGCGGTAGACTTGCGTCTCCCAGTAGACGGTCCTCTGCATCGACCGCTGGTATTCCTCGCACGCCTTTGCGAGCTGCTCGCGCTGTTCCGCGAGTTCCTGCATCAAGGGAGGGGACACGCGAGGCGAGGCCGAGGACCCCCCGTCGTCGCCATCTCTGGCTGCAGTGTTTCCGAAGTGTTCGTTCATGTTGTCCCCCTGCTCTCCAGGCTGGGAGCCGACAAAGGGGTCTGTGTCGTCTGGTGGTGCACCCTTCTTGCCGGCGTCATAGTTGCGGCAGTATTCGTCGTATTGGAGGCGCATGGAAGGATCGTGGCGGAGTCGAGCCTCGGTTACTGCGTGCTTGCGTGAGACCATGTCGGGGTCCATGGCGGAATAGTTAGATTGAAGATCGACCGTGTCCAGGTCGCTGAGATCAACGAGGGGGACGGGGGAGCAGACCTGTCGCTGCCGTTGCTGCACCTGCTGGTCGTATCTCTGCTGCTTCTCGCCAAAGTAGCGCAGACGACGGACCTCGTCGTGGGTGAGATCTTCGGCGGGTACGCGGTTGATCCGGTCGAGGGCACGATAAGTCTCGGGCGATATTCTCGGCGTGTAGAGTGAGCCGCTGTCCATGGTGATGAATGTTTGGTGAGAGGGCTCTGGAAGTTGACGAGCGTGGAGGCGCGTATGGAAACGAGGCTCCTGTCGATGAGACTGGGAGTGAGGACGCTCAGGTCGCAGTGGTGCAGAAGAGCCAAGGTCAAACGAACATGAAGATTATTGAAGACGAGGATAGCTCAGATAGCATCATGGAAACCCCCAGCAGAGATCAACTGATGCAAGCTCCTCGATGCGACATTGCCCAGTTTCCTCCAAACACCAAACGCTAGCAAAGATGACGATAACGGGCGTTCGGGACATTCGCAAGTCAAGCACCAAACACCAGACACTCAAGCGAGCATCGTCAGCAAGTCAAACAACAAACTAGTAAAGATGATGAGGGACAGTCAAACCAGAGGACATCATCAAGTCAAACACCCAAACGCCGCAAACGCGGCCCCTGCTGCAAACAGAGGATGGGCACTCCGGTCGGCGTCATGGACGCTGAATCTGGGGGAGTAGCGAATCCCCCGCCCATGCTCCTTTGCATCTCGTTCCTCTCTGCTCCCGCCTCTGTCGTCTTGCGAGCTTCGTAAACGCAAGGGCTGGGAGAAGCTGTCGTATCAACATGTGGTCGAGCGAGCCACCACTCGCAATCTCTTTGACACCCATCATCTGCATACCCTTCCTCCCTTGTTTCGATGGCTTCCAATGCAGCCACGCTACCCCAGAACCGGGAAGACGATGACAAGGCAAGTATCCGGCGTCTCTCCCTCTACTCGACTCGCCCTCCTAACTGATGTCCTTTCCAGTCCTTCCGAGGCCACTCTGTCGAGTCCTTGGCTCTGCAGACGCAGCGCCGCTTCCAATGGCGTACGGCCGATCGCCGCATCTTCGCACAACATGCAGCGCGATATCAAATCACCACGCGAGCCATGATCACCCTCGGCACCGACGAGCTCGCCCAAAAGCTGGGCATCGCCGGCCGGTCCGACTTCTACAAGACGACAATCCTGAAGCGCGCTCACGCAGCATTGAGGGATCTGGTCACGGTGACGCTCGTGAAAAAGGAGCCGTGCGTGCTGGTTCCGGACGAGCATATCGATCCCATCACCGGTGGCAGGATGCACGTCTGGCGCTGGCCACGCTATACGCTCGGCTGGCTTCGAAAGGACTGGGACGGCGTCATGACTTGTCCAGAGGAGGAACGCGGACGTGTCCGTCGCTCGAAGCCGCCCCTGCGACTGGATCAGCCGGGCCAAAGAGCGAGCACCCCCGCGCCGACGAAGCCAAGGAGGCCGATACCGCAACCTGTGCCAGCCCCTATGGTACGCTCTCCTCCCGTCGTAGCCTCACCGGCGACGCCTGACCCGGCGAGGCGTCCTCTGCGAGCTGGCGGGGAGGTAGAGCAGCGTGATCCCTTGGCCCCCGTCTCATCTCCTCGAGCAGTTGATGCTACTCGGACAATCCGCTCTAACGAGGCGAAGGCACCTGCGGCAGCGGCAAACCAACCTTCAACGCGGTCCCATTGCCCTCTCGCCTCCGCAACACCCATGTCGACGTGACTCGAGACGGTTCCCAACCTCCAATCCCACCCGCCACTGTCCCCAGACCCTCTCGAGGCGAGCCCAGTGCTCGCGGTCGATCCCACCGACATTCAGACATCACCAGATCGCGCGCCCTTGCAGCCAGGTCGACCTTTTACCTCACGCTCGAGTGGCAGCACCGATTCGAGGCCATAGCAGCGGCCATGGCGGGCGACAAGAGGAGCGAGGCTGTGCACAAGCACCAAGCGACGGTGGCAAGCTCCAAGCGGGACGAGGCTTCGCAGGCGGCCCTCCTCGCGGTGCAGAGGGAGAGGAGTCAGGGGCCGGATCCGCTGTGGACGTGGTTGTTGAGGAAGCCCGGTGCGGGATGGGAGACGGTGATGCCCCGGTGGATGCATTCGAGCGCATAATTAGTATCCTATTTCTCATCACTACCTTTGCTCTGCTGGCGGTATTTATCTCGCATCATGTCCGAGAGGCAGCTGTATACGGTCGTGTATGTGCCTCTCAAGCTCGTGACGGAATGCATCGGCCGCGCAGGACGATATGAATGGCGTCTTGGGAGACTACGATGAATTGGACAGGCGAAGAGACTCCATGGCTTCACTACGGACGACAGACATGCTCGGGTTGCTTGCGCGGGGGGATTGCCGGGCTCCAAGTCTCTAATGAGCTGCTGGGTGCAACTCATCAGTCGCCATGATCACGATACGGGCTGCTGCCAAAGAGCCTTTCTCGAGAACGTGCTGGGACCAGGAAGGTTTTGCATCATCCAGGGAATGACTCGGAAGTAGTAGAAGCAAAGTCAGGCTGTCCCGTCCTCTCCGAATGCACGTTATATTAGCCGTCAATCCAGTCAATCCAGTCGTCAATTCAATCCTCAATCCAATCCTCACTCTAATCGTCAATCCAGTCGTTAATCCAGTCGTCAATCAAGTAGTCGTCGCAGCCGTCACCGTCATCACAGGAGCTGTCGCAGCGTCCTCAACTGGCCTGGTGCAAGCTTGCAGCAGTCTGGGCAGCTCAGAGCGGCTCTAATTATATTTATATATCGAGATCCCTATTCTGTTTACTCATTCTAAACGCAGATACCATCTTTGACCGCCTGGTGGCTGCTCCAGGTAAGACGAAAAAGGGGGCGGGGGCCTCAAACTCAACGGTCAAAGGAACCAGTTTCCAAGGGACGAAGACGCGGACGGAGGCTTTTGCACTTCTGGGAACAATGGCTCTTTATAACCGGGGGCGAGATATTGAAGCCCTGAAGGGCAGCCACCGCAGGCTCAAGGCTTCCCTCGTAGGCCGCTTGTGCAGGCAGGTCCTGCAACAGCTGCTCGAGGCAACTCCGGCAGGTGTCGCAGGTATTAGTTGGAAGGTCGCAAACGGAGAGCACAATGAGCATTAATAGCTACCATACACTTACCCTACGACAATACATCTCAGTATTCTCGACGTCTATCGAATCAACAGATCCCAAAGTGCCGATTGTCTGGGGAAATTGGACAGTCTTAAATGGAGCGACGAGAATAGCTTTGTGACTCTGTCCTGTGTCCAGACACATGGGCAGCCTTGACGAACGGTCTTGGACCGTTCAGCCAGACTAAGACTACGACGAGGCCGGATGTTGGGCACCCACTTTGCTGACACGATAGGTAGCCAGTTCACGTATTTTCCCTATGCCTGCTGTCGCGGCTGGGGGGTCAACCCAACCTTACCCTATAGACTCCAAAATTGATACGCTGACAGGGTGCTTCAGGTCTGCCACCCCGTGACTGCTCCCGTGACTGCTGTTATGACGGTCCCCGTGACTGTACCCGTGACTGTGCCCATGATTGCTCCCGTGACTGTGCCCGTGACTGTGCCCGTGGCTCCCTCGTAACTGCCCCCGTGATTACCCCCGTGACTGCTCCCGTGACTGCCCCCGTGACTGGCCCCGTAATTGGTATAGCTCTCCTGCCTGCAGCTGTTGCTATTGACTGCACCTTGCAACTTGGCGTTGACTGCAGCTGCAGCCAATTACTCCCGTGATTGCTGCTATGACTGCTGCAGATAGCTTCGATTTTTATAGAGGGCGAGGATTTGAGGATTCCCCCTTTGCGGGGAGGCTGGCCCGCAGCCGGCTTCCCTCTGGGGTCGCCTGCGGCGCGCCTTGTGGAGGATGGCCCCACGGACATACGGACATAGGGGAAGGAAGGAGGCCCAGGTCACTATACGAATAGACAAGAGGCGTGTTCACTGTGTAAATACGACTATTTCATGGTGATGCGACTGGGACATCTCGACCCCGACTCCCAGGGACCTGACTCTAGGACGGGAGGACGCCGCGGAGGAGATTCTGGCAATGGTCCAGGACGCAGCCGCCCAACGGCAAGCCGGGGACCTATAGGGGGAACTCGATACACTGAGGATAAGCACACACGAAGGGGGAAAGCTGAAGGGGAAGTTCCACAAGGCATGGGAAGTTATCAGTGGTGAGAGAACAGGCGTCGCCGGCGACCTACTTGGTCGAGGAGCTGGCTACTGGAGGCACCCTGAGAAAGAGCCTCCGCCTGCAGCGGCCTTCTTCTCCCTGCGGCGCCTGAAGGGGTAGGCGGTTAATCTAGCTGTCCGGCAAAAAGGGCCAATCGCTGCTGCGTATTTTGTGCATTGTGGCGGGTGATCGTGGTCGGGTGGCTGGTGCTATTAGTCAGCCTCTCTGCTACCTGGAAGGAACCCGCGATGCCGCCTGCTGATGCCGCCTGCCCCTTCTGTCAGCTTTGCTGAATAAGGCCGGAGACACAAAGTGTCAGACGGGGAAAGGCTTTTCCGGGCCCAAGGGAAGGAACGCGGGCCATCAGTGGAAAATCCCGCTGACTGATGACTTCCACATACACACACACACAGAAACTCAGAATCATCATCAGTCATCAATTGATCAATTGGAACACCCTCATTGAGGCCTCAAATATCGTATTTTTCACTGTGTTATCCATCTCCCTTGAAGCCGTCAACTTGGGCCATTATTTCGCTCCCGAGTTCGACAGAGGGGCAGTTTCTCATCCTGAAAGCCATCATGTTGACCTCTTCCAGACGCCAGTCCCACTCCTTTCAAAAAAAAAAGATGGCAGCCCTCTAAAGCGCCGGGTAACCCCCATGGCGCGATTCCTTCTTCGTCGTCTGGTAGCCTCGTGATAAATGCTCGATGACGGTTGGAATAATGGTTGAAATGACGAGTGAATTGACGGTGGAATTGACGGCGGAATTGACGAGTTGACTGAAATGACGACTGAGATGACGATTGAGATGACGACTGAAATGACGACTGAAATGATGATTAAATTGATGACTGCATTAATGACTGAATTGACGACTGAATTGACGATGGAATTGATGGTCGAAATGATAGCTGCATCATCAATCGTGCATTAATAGTTCGAATCACGGTTAGATGGTGATTGGGATAGCAACAGTGGAATATGATGGGAAGGACTATCGCTTGTATCAAGTCTGACCTTCACTTCAGGGCGCAATCTACTCCATCACCAAGACATGCGCATTGCAGTCATCTACTCTGATTCCAGCCTCCCAATCTCTAAGCTGCCTACTGGAATCACTCATCACTTGGATGCTCCTGGCCACCCTTCACCCGGCTGCGGCTCTTCATCCGCCGCGTGTGAACATAGAAGCCATACACCAGCTCTCGCGGATAGCTGTCCATGCACTCAGCCTCCATCTCCTGTCGGTGGTGTTGCGGATCCTCGACACCTGGCCTCGACACCTGGGCCTGTGTGCCGTCTGAGTGCGCCACGAGGTCCGTATCGGAAGACTCTGGCACGAAGCGTCGCTGTTGTGGGCGAGGGCTTGGAGTGGATGGCCTCTCGGGAGCTGCAGGGGGACATGCGCCCGTGTAGAATCTCTCGGGACTGTGAAGACTGCTCTCGTTGCTGGTCGCGCTGCGTACAGTCACTCCCGGGACTTAGTGAGGTTGAACGGCACTGGGTGAGGCTCCCTTGAACGAAAAGTAGGGAGGCGGAGGCTGTCCCTCGAGGTCTACCTGGAGCCGAGGGGTATCCGGTCCGATCTCACGGCCTAAAAGGCATCCGAGGCACGAGATGAACTTCGGGAGTAGTCGGTATTGAATTGGCCCAGTCCCCAACCAGGGGGCGGCTGGGAAATGCGACTTGCAGGTCGGGTAGACGCCGCAGAAGTCGCACGGCTCAGGTGCGAGAAGGGCGACTTGGTGCGTGCAAAGTCGTTGCCAACAGAGTCAAGCGTCTGCTTCTGCGTGTCGTTGTCTCCTTGTGTCTGCTCCTCCATCTTTTCCCGCCACTGTCGTCTCGCCTGGGAAAGGGATTGGACGTCTTCTGTCCAAACCGAGGGGAACCCAACCTCACCATCTTGGTCCAGCTTTGGGCAAAATGTGTCCCACAGGGCGGCGTCTTGCTCTGTAAAGCCCTCGACGAGAGGCGTGCCGACATGGCACTCGAAGAAGCTCCGCAGTTGACGCCCACAGAGGAGATGGTCGGTGCAAGTATTTCGGGACATGCTGGCGAGTTGGGGGCAATAGGCGATGTCCCAGAGAGACGGGGTGGCGAGTGTGGAATGGGAAGAGCCCATGGTGCGATCGGAATGGATTGCATTTTCACTAGCTATTTACTATTGTACGTCTTCTCTTGATCAACAAGTGTACCAACAGTTGTCACAATATCATTTCGCAAAAAGACGTACATGCTCCCTCAATCACTCATCCCCCCCAGGCGGGTCTGCATTCTCCTTCTCGCCCAAACAAGTCTGCATTCTCGTTCCAACCAAACAAGCCCGTATTTCCCCCTCTTCGGCGTTCAATTGCGACCTCCCAACAAAGTACTCCTGGCCAAAGTTCACGTACAAACACGCACTGTGCTGCTCGCGTATTCACGGGAGCATACAGTAGTGTCGGAGTCGCCGGCACCCAGCCACCTCTGTTTGTGTCCGTGTCAACAAGCGACCGAGACGGGAGCATGCAGCGAGTGACCCGAGCTGAAGCAAAGGACTTTTGCTCCGACCAAAAGGCCCAAGCGGGTAGTAACAGGACGATCACGGTAATTATGGTGACAAAGAGAAGGCGAGAGAAGAGGGGGGAAGAGGAGGAAGAAGGGAAGAAGGGAGGAAGAGAGGAGAAAGAGGGTGAGATAAAGGAGGGCATGGGGAGAGTTGGTTTGAGCGAGTCGCTCGATAGTTGGCATTTCCATTGCAGTAAACTTGCTAGTATTTCCTCTGTCGAAAGAAAGTCGGCAACTGAAGACTCCTCACTTGCACAGCTTCTTCAGGCTGTCAATCTTGCGCGACGGCCTAGTCCATGCCGTCAGAGGGCCAACAAAGTCCTTGGTGTAGTGTCACCGAGCGGTATCATCGCTGAGAAGGGCGAAAACTGATACGAGGACCTGCAACCACTCTTCATCGCTGTGAACTTCTTTGAAGCCCTCGGGGCCATCCCGGTCGTGCAGGCCATCGCCCCCCCTCTTTGTCTGCTGTGACGCCATGTGAATCAATCGGTCAACCGACCGAGCAAAGGCTCCGTTGAGTGCCCCTCGTACGTGCTCGTTTACGTCCCCGATCGGATGCTTTTGCGTATACTTTGAGCTGAAGGGCTCAGAATGAGCATCAAGCCCAAGGACCGCATGGAGTGGTTCTGGCGGTTGGTTGGGGTGACGCTTCAGAAGCGTGTGGTGAAGCCGGCAGGCATGCGTCTTCCAGACAATGGACTGAGCCGGTTAGCCATATCCAATCGAGCTACCCGACTTCATACCGTATCAGTAGGATATCCAGTCTCCTCCCAGGGCAGCTCAGGGTGCGTAGCCTTCTGGGGAGAAGCCGAACGATCGAAGTTGAGCCACATTGCGCCCATGATTGGTACCAAGATGGCAACGATGCATTTCCACAAAGGCAACATTCCGCAAGCGTTGTTGATGACGCATGCAGAGTTGGTGGCTGTACGATGTGAGATGACGGAAAAGAAGCGAAAGGGCGACATGGAAGCCCATAAAAGGAGAGATTATTCTGATGTCAAACTCTCAGGCTCTCCAAGCGACTCTCTACTCTTCGCAAGTTTCGCTAAGCGACTCCTCTGCTCTTCTCAGGCTCGCCAAGCGATGCTATTCTTCTGCTCTTCCCAGACTAGCTCTGTTTGTTCCACCATTCGTCAACCCACAAGCCATTCCAACTCCTATCCCTCCCATCCACCAACATCATCTCTGATTCCGGCATGAGCCAGCAAGAGGCTCAGCAAATCTCCGCCATGTACCGGCGAAGAGAGGTCCGCCGGAGCTCCTCCCGTCGGTCTGACTTCCGAAACCAGCCGCCCGAAGCGACGGCGGCAAGACCCGACAGGGGCAGGCGAAACGGCCCCTATCGGACTCTTCCCTTGGCCATTGCAGACCCCAGCAACATGTGGCTCTTTCTCGTTTGCTTCACCTTGATCCTGGTATGCATCATCATCGTCATGGTCCGGGGCCTCTTTGGCTCCGTTGGCAACAGCGTCGTCTCTGTCAAGGACTGGGCCATGTCGGGCATCTCGTCCATGCTCATCTTGCCCGTGCAATCTTTTCTGCAGCGTGATGCCGCCGAGAGGCTCGAGCGGCAGAAGCGCTCTCTGTACGATGCACCCGTCGAGTCGGAGGTGAAGCCTCTTTTGCAATACTAGCAGATTGTGTCCGACGGCATTGATGTTGCCATTGCCACCGCTGAGCGGGCCGATGCAGCCTTTTCCCATCTCGATACAGCCTCAGACGAGTATGGCCTCATGCTCTCCAAGGTAGATGCGCTCGAGGCGATCCATGCAAATTTGACCAGCCAACTTGACATGAAGCTTGCCCAAGAGCGGGGAACAGTAAGGCGCTTCATGCGACAGATGAGGCAGAACTCGGTCTACCCGCCCGACAAAGATGAGGAAGCCATGCCTGGCAGATGGCCTGTTCGCGGCTGGTGCTGGTGTTTACGTGATGCTTGGTACTGCTGCTGGCTCAAGGACAATCCCGTAACGCTCCTCAAGCTCCGACTGGCCGAGGCCATTGCCGTTCTCGAGGAGGCTTATGCTTGGCGGGGGGGCGTTTCTTCCCTCGCTTCACCGACTCGCGGTGGCTTGCCAATCCACGGGAGGGCAATTCAACTACCACGCCCAGATCAGACGCACGTATGAGGAGGACATGCTTGTCGATGCCGCCATAACCGACGGCCAAGTCACGAAGAGCGAAGACACCAGGAGCGAGGATCTGGCATCTGCCTCGCTTCTCTGCAACGCGGCCGATTGGTTCGGGGGTATGGCATCCAACATGGAAGAGGCCCAGCTCATGATCCTGAAGAGAGCGACTGACATCGAACGAGAACGAGACGCGTTCCAGAATTACCTTGTCAAGGGAGAGCATCGACTGCATGAGCATCGACTACTTCGACTGACTGAATGGACGCGGGGGAGAGCTCAGGGAGACGTACCATTCCTGCAACATCTGCAAGGCGACACAATAGATGACTGGATCGCGGTGGAAGCTGAAATGCTGGCAGTGTTGGAGAATTGGTTGCGCACGATAGATAAGCACTACAAGTAAAATAATCGACCCAGGCTTCATTGAGAGCAGCCACCACTAGATGCCGGCGTTCATATCCCCAGTCGCTTGCGTGTCATCCGTCTCGTCCCCGGCCTTGATGAAGAAGGCTAATGAGTCCTTCGCATCGTCCAAGTCCTTTTGCGCCCCCACGAGCTTCTTGGACGCCTGTTCCAGCTTCGTCTCGAGGAAGTACATGGTGAGGCGGAGCTGCTCGAGAAAGAAGCGAAAGTCTTCCGTTTCCTTCAAGACCTGCGAGAGCGTTCCGTCAATAACGTCAATCGACGCGGAAGCATCGTCGGCGAAGCCGCCGCCAATCTCGTCGACGCTTCGTCGTGGCCTCTTTTTCCGATGTCCGGGGCTGGCGTGGACGAGGGACATGTTGTCGTTGCTCGCAATGTTCTCGGTAGGTCGTGATCGCTTCCGTTGAGGTGTACGGCTGCGACCCAAGGTGTTTGAGTCTGAAGACGTCTCGGAAGGCAATGGTGGCGGAACGCCAAAGCTGCCTCTCTCGAGAGGCTGGGACATGTCCTGGGTGTCGTGAGCTGGCTTGCGACGAAGAGACGGTGCATAAAGTCGCGTCTACTTACCATAGTGTGACTGATGGACGAGATGCTCGGATGAGGTAGGGCAAGAGGTGTCACCCGCACGAAGTGCTGCCCGCACGAAGAGAGATGAACAATGGCCGACAGGATGGGTAGTGGGAGGCAAGATGGGACATGGAAACTTGATGGACAAGATTCTCTCCCGTGTGTTATGCCGAGCTCGCTTGACCAAAGGTGGCTCGTAGGTGCCGTGCTTTTGCTCGCAAAGCTTGCTGTGGGGGACAAATTATTGGCCGTGAGTTTGCGCGACGATTGAGATGCGTGTCACAGAAGTTTGCGATGAGCTGGGGGCATATTGCAGCCATCTTCCAAGCCAAACAGAAACAGAGCCGATGATTGCGGTTGGAAACCGCTACAGATTGTGGTGGCCATGTTAGGTTGCTTTCTGCTTGTCATGAGGATAGATTGAAGAAAACGCTAAACATGTAGAGCATCAATTGCCCGAGTTAGCTAACGCCTTCCAGAGAGTGCCTAAATGATGGATAGCGACAACTAGAAAAGGATGCATTGCCGCTGAATCATGACATGTCCTCTTGTGCCAGTTTTTCTCTACCAATTATAGTCGTGGCTAAGTGCTGAGGACTATTCCCCTGGGAGATCGGGAGAACTGTCAGGTTGACGCAGGCACTCCACGAGAGGCATGCCCTCCAAGAGTGAAGTCCTCTACGAGAGGCACTGCGGGTCGGGTTGAGGACTGGATTAAGTCTTGGGCTGACTGGAGGGTTGGATTGAACTCCACCTCTGGGAGAGAAAACATCCTCTACGAGAGGCACCTTCTCCACAAGAGACATCTCCTATCCTCTACGAGAGGCACCACCTTCAGCAGAGAATCATCCTCTATAAGAGGCACCTTATCTACCAGAAGCACCTCCACGAGAGGCACCTCGTCTGCAAGAGAACATCCTCTACGAGAGGCACCTCCTTCAGGAGAGAACATCCTTTACGAGAGGTACTGCGGGTCAGGTTGAAGATTGGACTGAGGATTGGATTGAACTCTCTACCTCCAAGAGAGAAAACATCCTCTACGAGAGGCAGCTCTTCTGGGAAAAAGCTATCCTCAATGAGAGGCACCTCATCTACTAGAAGCACCTCCTTCAGGAGAGAATAGAGGTACTGCGTGTCGGGCTGAGGACTGGATTGAGGATTGGATTGAGGATTGGATTAAGGATCGGATTAAGGATTGGATTGAGGATTGGATTGATAATTAAATTAAGGATTGGATTGAGGATTGGATTGAGGATTGGATTAAGGATCGGATTAAGGATTGGATTGAGGATTGGATTGATAATTAAATTGAGGATTGGATTGAGGATTAGATTGAGGATTGGATTGAGGATTGGATTAAGGATCGGATTGAGGCTTGGATTGAGGATTGGATTAAGGATTGGATTAAGGATTAGATTAGGGATTGAATTAAGGATTAGGTTGAGGATTGGATTGAATTGTCTAACCTTAACGAGAGCCACATCCTCTACTAAAAGCATCTCCTCCACGAGATGATGAACCCAGTCTTCTTTGAGAGCACCCCTCCACAAGAAACATCTCTGCCACCAGAAGCAACTCTTCCACAAGGGAAAATGCTCTCTATCCCTTCCACGACAAGCACTTCCTCCCCCAGTGGCAGGTTCGGGCCCCCCTGGCTGCACGTGTAGAAGACTCCTTGACGGAGACACCCCCTCCACCGGAACAACGTTCTCTTTGACTCGCATCCTCCATATAAACCATCTTGCCGCAATAGTTGTCTTTGAGGTATTTAGCGGCACGTCCTTCGGGTCGAGACAAAATAGACGGCGTAGCACTCGCAAGCAAACAAAGACTACTAAGAAGAGTAATAATAATAGAAGCCCTAAACTGCAAGCAACGTCTACGTTGACCGAGCTCGGGCCCAAAACGGAATATCCCTTGCACAGGCCGGACTTCTCTCTCCGATTCTCAAGCACCCCACGCGCAATCTCCCATTGTTGCACAGCGGCCCAGTCCTGAAAGGAGGTGTGAATGTGAACAAAGTGACTGGTCCAATGCATTGTGACTTCAATGTGCCCGGTGGTGCTATCTATAAGACGAGAAGCCCGTTTTGTATCTGGGTTAATTATCCAAGTTATCCAACTCGTGCACCCAATCGCCGCTCACTTGATGCAGAACCGACGCATTACTCGGGCCATGGTCCGAGAAGGCCTTGCACCTTCACCGTCCGCCTCGTTGCCAATGAATACCAACAGACGCCGTCGTCAAGCGCCACCGCCGGAACCGGCGTCTATTCCTCTGCCACTCTCATCCTCGTCCTCATCTGCCTCGTCCGACGACGACGACGACGACTTCTATCCTGCCCACGACCCCCCTCGATGGAAGCCACTTCTCATCCTCTGGGCAACTGTCGCCATCATATCTCTCTTGGCCCCTCCGTTTCACCCTCCTCAAAGTCGGCTTGCCGTCAAGAGTATCGAGACAGCCTATCCAAGGGTTATCCGTGAGCCCGTCACCATATTCGACGACTTTGCAGCTACAATGCAGGGTCGTATCCAGCTCATGAGTGACTTTCTGCTCAAATGGTCACACGAGGACCTCAGTGGATTTGGGGAGCCAGCCACGCTATGTGTACACCAACGTCTCTTCCCCGGTCTCGAATGGAATGCGCTGGATGGCCTTTTGGGAATCGCTGACAAGAGGGACCGTGATCGTCTCGAAAGACGTTTTCCGTCGCAGGGGGGGGAGCGTTTGCGACGAGGGGGAGCCTGTCCCACCTTTTCCCTTTACGATTTGTGTCAGGAGATAGTGGACACGGTAACACACTGGGGAAGCGAGTGCCCAAAGGAAGTCCGCGAGGAGAACCTATTTGACTGCCCACGGGAGGGAGGAGCGCGGGCTTGGGTAGCAATGGACTCTCTCCACCTGAACAGCTTCCCCTTCCACGTTGTCATGAGGTCCAAGGAGAGCCTAGGCAAGTTGGTCGAGGCCTTGGATTGGTGGGGTAACCAGTCGGACTCGTCCCGAATATGGACGCGAATGAATAAGCTTGAGAAGCTCCGCGGCTTCAGCAGTACCGAGGACTTTGACATGTTCTGCGCCGAAGAAGACGCCGTCGACTTCCTACCGACATTCTCAACCCGAACCACGCATGCTCCAACGGTAGAAGTTCCACCTCAACAAGCCACCGGGCGGGATCTGCGAGAGAGACTGAGACCGAGGGCCGAGAGCAAGCCGTGGTCCTCACCAACGCCCGCGCCAGGATCCAACAAGTCATGGCCAACCTATCCGCTGGAGTGTCTGGTCATATTGGAAAAGTCCATCCAGGAAGCCATGAACATGGGAGACCGACAGCTAGGCATCTTTCGGAGATGGCGCGGCCGCCTTCACAATGCCTCGGAGATGATGGATGCATTGGCGCACTTTTCCAGTAAGTCAATTCGTTCATCGAGGCTTTTCGTGCAATCCTTCAATTCCTCTCACCCTCGGCCGACATGGGACTCCAAACTCATCCGCTGGTGCAGCTCGGTAGTCTCTGCAATTTCTCCCTTTTGGAAGCAGCAGTGCGAGGACTTGGCGTTGGACATGTCGTTGTTTCTAGTCCGAGAGAGGCGGTTGGACGGGATGAAGTCCTTGATCCCCTTCCTGGAGCCCGAGAGTGCCTTCGCCCATTACCGCCGCAACGTTGAACTTGCAGTTGAACGCCTCGGCCAGCTGGTGTCGGCCATGGAAGAGCTACGCGATGCAGAGGAGCGGCAGTTGATCTGGTGCAGGGCGCTGATTGAGGCGTACGGCCTCTTCTCGTACGATCCGGACTCACACAAGGTCCAAGAGGGCGCCCAGATCAAAGATATATGGCACACCAATGCTTGGGCAGTGAAGCGGCCGCGAGATGAGGCCCAACGTATCGGCCGCTTCTGCACAAACCCGCAATGCCCAAAGGCGGACCAGACGGAAGAGACGGTCACGGTCAGTCTCCATGTCCCACGCGTGCGGCTGATTCTTCGAAATCTTTCCGAGACTTGGGATGCCTGTGATCGAAACGAGTGGTTTTTATATTTTCGCTTTGGTAGGATTCCGATTTGGGAGGGCTTTGCTTCTAGGCATCGGCCACGTTGGTAAAAGTCGGACACTCATCCGAGTCGATGGTGGGCGCGAGGAATTGCATTCACGATTGAATTGACGGTTGCATTGACTATGGAACGGACAATTGAACTGACGATTCAACTGATGATTGGACTGACTGTTTTTTAATTGACCATGGAATTGACAATGCGTCATAATGGAATTGATGATGTGTCGCGACAGAATCGATAATGCGTCATGATGGAATTGAACGATGGAGAACGATGGCATTGACATTGGAACTGACGATTAAATTGACGATTAACCTGACGATTTAACTAACAATAGAATCGCCGATGGAATTGACGATGGAATTAATGGTGGAATTAATGATAGAACTAACAGTTAAGTTGATAGTGGAACTGACAGTCAAGTTGACGGAATTAATAATGCATCACGATGGAATTGAACGATTGACGATTGAATTGCACATGTCAGAAGGTGGAATGGTTTTTCCGAGCCCGAGGGAAGGAACGTGGGCTTTCAGGGGAAAATCCCCCCTTAAGGCAGCTTCCACAGACACACACACACAACAACGACTCAATCCATCAACTGATCAATCGCACGACCTCAATTGAGACCTAAACTATCACCATTTTGACCGTCCTTTCTATCCCTCCTAAATCCGTTAACTCGGGCCGTTATTTCCCTCGCGAGTCCGACAAATTGAACGCGGCAGGGACCTTTCCACCTGGCTCCATGGGCTACTCATAGTTAGGAATTGAACGATTGAATTGAACGATTGAATTGAACGATTGAATTGAACGATTGAATTGAACGATTGAATTAACGATTGCACTGACGATTGCACTGAGGGATTGAGTTAAATCCTGTACTGAGAATTGGACTGAGGATATTACATACGTCGAGTCTTTGAACTGTCCAGTTAGATCTTAACTCGAGTCGTCCAGCTAAGTCTCCGAGGAGATATCCCTAAATTAAGCCCCGAAGTTAACTCTTTAAGTTCTTAAGTTAAGTCTTCGAGCCTTAAGTCTTCTGAGTCTCGAACCTTTATATCTTAAGTCGAAGTCCCTTAGTTAGGTGCTTGATTTAGGTACTTAAGTCCTATTTTCAACCCCGTCTTTAAGTCCTATCTTTGGGTCCTATCTTCCAGTCCTTATAGGGGGTCTGGTCTGAAAGGTATTTCGCAAAAGGAGGACTGTTTGTTTAAGACGATGCAAAGCTAAGGAGGGCTGGCACAGTTATTCCGTGGTGAGTCCAGGTCTAAGTAGCTGCAAAGGCATTGGGAGTTAGTAAGACCTTCTCAGGGTCTTGCCCTCAACCTAAGGTAAGCCGTCTCTATATCCTCGCTGGGCCCTGGCTGCCCAGACCTCACACAGGGTCTAACTGCCGGGCTCTTAGCCCGCAACTGTCCCTGATCCCTATCTTTGAGTTGTGTCTTCAAGTCGAGTAGTGTCTTTTAGTTAACTTTTGCAGTGCCACCTTCTCTCTTCAGCGCTAAGAAGACTCCGCAGTTCCGGGACATCCTCGCCTATAACTAATTACGCAATGGCCTCCTTAATCCGGTAGATATACTTTAGTGAGATCTACCTCGATATCCACCTTGTCCGTCGATCGCGTAGGCGGGCCTCCGTATGGTGGGGAACATCTTTCAGGGGCTATGGCGGCCAGCATGCGTTCGACTGAGTCGCTAGAGGCATGGGCCGTCTGCGTCCCGGTAACCGTTTCTCAATGCCAGCGACTGGGAGGGAGAAGATTGGACGAGCTATTTCAGAATGTGGGCTATGGGAGGGGAGCGTTCGGTGTATCTATAGCCCGTACATTTGAGAGCAGTTCATATAACTATTAAGCGGGGGGCACTTTTTCCGAGCCTAAAGGGAAGAATAGGGGGCCAACATGAGACAGTCCCGCGCTTTGACAGCTTCCCTCACATACACGACGCAGCCTGCATCCGGCACTTGATCAATTGAACTGCCTCTATCGCCCTCTCAAAATATCGCTATTCCCCCGTCTTTTCCATTTCCTTGAACAAGTCAACTCGGGCCGTTATTTCCCTGCGAGTCTGAGAGTTTCAGTGTTTCTCTTATCGGGGCTAAAGTGACCGGGGAGGAGCCTGAAATTGTACGACACTGCGCAGGAAGACTAAGATACGAGCTGCGACATTGTCTCATAATTTGGCCGGAAGTTCGCCGAGATGGTTTGATATCATGGCAATATGAAACGTGCCGCGTGTAAAGCTGTATTATTCCTGATCGTCCAAGTTATCTCCGTTGGACTATAGGGCGTGAACCCTCCACCCACCTTCGAATTCTGCCACGTTAATCCTGAAGAATGGCTCATTGCATCTCCAGAGCGTGGGCTCCAAATGAAACAGCTATGGAGTCACTGCACCATAGCACTACGATGTATGTTATCGCAGATGGTGCCTATGCGGAGCACAGGGTGGGACTTGGGCTTCGTCCTCGGTGAGGCTTAGACGGGCGGGAGCAGCATATGAGCAGTGCCTCGGATGACGCGGCACATGTAGTCCAAAAATAGCTCCGGCAGTTGAAGTGTTTCATGTTACTGTTTCGCGCTTAATGTCATCCTATAAATTGTTGTCAATAGCTCTTCATAGACGTGGCCATTTGCCAAGAGCAGCTCCTGGACTCGCATCTTTCTGGCAGATTTAAATGCTCAACGTTCTTATTTCCATCCCAGTTTTCTCGGAGATATCTATCTTTCTTTGCTTTCTCGGTTGCAGATGGCAGTGCCTTCACCAGCTCACGTGGGCCACACGTCGGACTCGCCAAACACTACTAAGAACAGGGCCCAGACTACCTATGACTCGGAGGAACAACATGCAAGACAACCCCCTATAGAGCTCTCCATGCTCTCGGGCACCGACGTTGAGGCAGCCCCTGCAGCCGACTCCCCATACCATATCTTCTCCCGGCGCCAGAAATGGAATCTTGTGGTGCTTGTCTCCTTGGCGGGCTCCTTTTCCCCCCTCTCCTCAAACATCTACTTTCCGGCAATCGACAGTATATCCTCCGACCTGGGCGTGAGCCCCTCTCTTGTTGCTCTAACAATTACTGTGTACATGGTGGTTCAAGGAATCGCCCCGTCCCTGTTCGGTGCCGTGTCGGATCGCAGCGGGCGCCGCCTCACCTTCACCGTCGTCCTCGTCATATATACCGGAGCGAACCTAGCTCTCGCTTATACTCGCAACTTCCCCATGCTGCTCGTGCTGCGCGGCGTTCAAGCCGCCGGCTCTTCCGCCACCATCAGCATCAGCACGGGTGTCATCGCCGACATAGCGACACCGGGCGAAAGGGGCAGCTTCATGGGAACAAACGCCGGCATTAGGTACGCAGGAGCCAAGGCCCGAGTAGGGTAACATGATTGCTCACACGCACAGGATGATGGGCCAGGCCATTGGGCCCGTGATTGGAGGCGCCCTCAACAGCCAGTGGGGTTTCAGAAGCATCTTCTGGATGCTATTTGTCATGAGCCTCTTCGTTCTCATCATGCTCTTGGTATTCCTTCCAGAGACGCAGCGCAGGGTAGCTGGAAACGGCAGTGTTCCCCTTGTGGGCTTCCACAAGCCCTGGATCTACTCGCTCCGGCCTCCCAGGGAATGGGCCAACGCCCCGAAGCCACAGCCGCTCAAGACGCCTCCATTCTCGCTCAAGAGCATTCTCGTCCCTTTGAAATATGTCTTTGAGAAGGACATCTTTGTGCTCCTCTCCTGGGGGGCCTTTGTATACGCCGTCTGGAGCATGGTTACGGCTTCAACCACGACGGTGCTGTTACGCTCGTTTCCACAGCTGAACCAATGGCAAGTCGGACTCTGCTTTCTCCCCAACGGCGTTGGATGCGTTCTGGGGTCTATATGCACGGGGCGCCTCCTGGACAGAACCTTCAAGGACGTTGAGGCACAGTACAAGGAGGAGCACGGCTTGGACGAGGCAAATGTCAAGGCCAACAAAGACTTTCCGTTTGAGCGCGCTCGTCTCCCGCTCATGCCGTATTTTAGCGTCGCCTTTATCGTGGCAATGGCTCTCTATGGCCCCAGCTACGAGTTCAACGACATACGCAAGGCCTTTGCCCCCAACCTCGTTGCGTCGTTGGGCCTGCAATTCATTATTGCGTTCGCGGCCACGGCTGTCTTCAACATCAATTCCGTCTTGATGGTGGACTGCTTTCCCGAGGGTCCAGCCGGAGCTACTGCAACCAATAACTTGTGCAGGTGCCTTCTTGGAGCCGTCGGCGTGAGCGTTATCCAGCCTTTGATAGGCGCGGTCAAGCCGAGAAATGCCTTTATGATTCTGTCGGGAGTTGTCGTGCTCTTCTCGCCACTTGTGTGGGTGCAATGGCGATATGGGGAGAGATGGCGAAGGGAAAGAGAGGATAGGACGGCACGAGATCACGACAACAGGGCAGTTGATGACAGTGGCTCCCAGTCTGGATATGAGTCACAGGGGGTACTCGTCAACCGGGTCAGTTTGTAATGTATGGAGGCTTGCATTCTAGTGAAGTCAATGGGGTGGAATTCATCGTCATCCTAAGCCGACATTCTAATAGACATGATAACATACAGTTAGTAGACTCCCGTACACTAAGGCGGATGGCGTTTATATAGGCAATGGAGACATGGTACTTATACTGTATACTTTGTTTTTCTTGTTTTAATGACTTCTGGCTTGGGTCAAGAGTGCAGGTGATAAGTTCGATTTCCAAATCGCAATGCCTTGCCAAAGAGAAAGCAGACGTTAAGACAACAGTAGCATTTAACCCTTCATGTTCTCAGTGGCTCAATGCGTCCACCACATCCGCACCTGATCTCCCCATCCTCTCATGCATTTGTCCCGTCCGGCGACGGACTGATATGAAAAGACGGGCTGGGCCCGGACTCGCATGTGCTGGGCTTTCTCAGCGCGTTCTGGAAGAATGGCAATCTTAAGAAGTAAAAAAAACCTAGCGGAGAAGATCAAGCTCGAGGGCTGCGACGTGGTTAACTTTATGAAACAGCGAGTCAAGCGCCGACAGACACTGAGCCGGAGCCGTTGGGTAAGGGACGGTGTCAGTTTGCCAGCTTGGCTAAGGGTATCGTCGTCTCGTGAGTCGCAGCTGGTACGCAAGGGCCAGATTCCGTATCTCCAAGGGACTTGGTTGCGGTAATCGACTCGTCGGCCATGGGATTCTTCTCTGTAGAATTCAGGCTGGATGCCGATTGCAATAAAATAAGGGCAGAATGCAACGACGGTCTCTCCCTTACGTCGCCTGTCTGCGACTGGCTTGGCAACACTGTCACAAATGACTTGGGGCTGTCAGGAGGTCAGCTCTTGTCACTGACTCGTAGCTCCCTCATGGATATCACTTGCAGTGGGAAAAGGGGCCTGAGGCTGTTGGACAAGCACGAGCTCGAAAGGGAGCTTGCTGGGCGAGCTGACTGGGGGTACAGCGGTAAAGTGGACTTGTTTAATGCGTTTTCCCAGTTGAAAAGGTTTGATTTCACCTGAGTACGCTTGCATCAGCTTGAACAGAGGTTTGGAGTGTTTGTGGGTTACAGAAAGTCCCAACCGTCAACAAACAGCTTTGGCCAAGCTGATGGTGATGGAATCATGCAGAAGTCTCCAGCACATGGAAACTTTGCCCTGCGTGCTTCAAGACGCAAGCTGGATCCTTTCTCAAGTACTTTAAGAGCCAGCCGACCGGTGCCCAGCCGTCACCATAATCTTCCCCCTTCACTCTTTCACCCTTTCTTTCCCAGCCTCATGTCGCCTCGAAGCATTCTCTCACTGCATCAAACGACATGACTCCCAATACACGCACCCTTCGGCCAAGCACCCTTGCCCAAAGGAGGGCGTTGAGGAATGGGGCTCCGGTACCAGGGCCGCGCCGGAGACGTGCTTCTTTGGCCCCGGAGGCCACTGAAACTCCCGCACCACAGGCAGCCGATGCCTCTGGGACAAGGCCATCTGGTACTCTCTCGCCACAGGCCGCTGGTGCTTCCGCATCACAGGCCGCCAGTACCTCGACGAGAAAGCCAGCTCTTGCTCCCACATCACTGGCCCCCAATACCTCGACAAAGCCAACTGGTAGTTCCACCTTGCTGGGTGCCAATACCCCGGCGACAGAACCATCCAGGACTCCCTCGCCACAGGTCGCTGCTACTATCACACCACTGGCTGCCAATACCTCGACAATAAAGCCAGCTGCCTCTCCCACATCACTGGCCCCTAGAACCTCGACGGTAAAGCCAGTTGTCTCTCCCACATCACTGGCTCCCGATAGCTCTCCGACGAAGCCAACTACTACTCCCAGGCTGGCAGCTGCAGTCCCTTCTACGCCAGAGTCTGCCGATATTCCCACGCCAAAGGCTCCTAGCACTCGAGCGCCACAGCCTGCTGCCCCTCCAGCGCCAGAGGGCGTTGACGTTCTATTTTCCAACATTCTTACTCAACCCGCCTTCATCGTCTTTTTACTGGGAACTTTGGTCATGCTCCTGTTTGGCTCTTTTTCCAAGGCCACGCGACTGGCCTCAGGTCCTCCAGAGCTTCCCACTCCCCCAGAGGCTCCAGCTCCCCCAGAGGTGGCTTGGCCCTTGTCCTACATTTGTCACATACACTACCGCCTCGATCGCCTGCATCCGGCACGGGAAGGCGAGAGTTTCTTTGACATCTTGGGCCTGGAGCTTGGCTCCCCTCCATTCGGCCACGATATGCGCTGGATCCGTCCTGGTGATGTCTCGCATAATGAGGCCCTCGACGCCATTACGTTTGCGTGGTCGGTGAGAAAGATGAGACTGGCTCAACAGGGCGAGTTGCGAAGCGAGAATGGGAGACTGCTGGATGCAGTGGCGGGGGCGCTTCTGGACCGGACAATGGTGACTGTCTATGCGACTACTGTCTTACCCAAGATGGAGGAGAGTCTCACCGGCGGCACAAGGCTTCAGGAGCTCAAGAGTTTATGTGACACTGCTTGGCGGGAGTATTAGGATGACGAAGTGCACTCCGTTTTGTCTGTTAGGTCTCGCGTTTTGACTATGCTTATTTCATTAGATGTGGTTTGTATCTCTGGCCTTTTATCTATGCTGTTATTGCTCTTTATTGTGGTCTCACGTCACTCAGTGAAAGGAAGCCATGTTGGTCTCATGGTTCAAAGGCTAGAGTTGCAGTTTAGCATCGCATCTACCTTTTCGCGTTAATAAAGCACATTCATGGTGTCTCTCCGGTCGAGGTTCTTCAGCCGTCCCGGAAGAGAAGCCTGATGCGAAGCATCAAACGCATCAGAAACGGATGCAACGCTTCGCGCCGACTAAAAATCTTGTCAAGGGAGACGTGTTAGTATCCGAGCTCTTGAGTCTCCAAGATGATATCAAGCCGGCCTGACACTCTGGCGCTCGCGAGACGAGTTGCCCCCTTGAGTGACGATGATTGATGCGTCAGGCTTCAAGGCGAGCTGGCGCTACATAAGCCAGTGGGCTCAAGATCTCGATGCCTCGGGATCTGCCCGATGACGCAGGATCTCTTCGAGGAGCTGCAGACTTGTTGGACGAGGGCAACCAAGTTAGGGCTGCTGAGGAGCACAGCAATGACGAATGCAAGGAGCAAGCAAGGGAGATTGGCCTGTTATTCCTGGCCCGATAGTAAATAGTTTCATGCCGAGTTTATCGCTGATGTGTGTGTTCTATTTCGATTGTGTGGAATTATGGCATTTTCATTTTTGTTGTTTTTTGTTGTTATTGTTTGACGTTTATTATTTCCTCTCCACCGCATCAACATCATGACCACAACTCCAGCAGGTCAACTTCTCCCCGTCACCTGCTCCCAGTCGACCACGTTCGCCCATCACTTGACTGATATCATACAACATGGACCGTCCCGAGATGGAGGAGATTACTGCCCGGCGATATCCCAAGGTGAAGCCCGCCGGCGCAGATCGAGCCAAGCCATCCCAAACCCGCGACTCACTTGACCGATACTCATACTTGCCAAGTCGTCTGCCGAGAGTCAGAGGCGTCGAAGGTCTTGCATCCGGTCGTGGAAAGTCACCTGGGGTCACATTCACGTCTCAGACCAACACCGAAGCCAAGGCAAAGCTCAGGACAGACAGGGGCGGCACCAGCTCTACGAATGAAGGGAACAAGCCCGCCAGAGATGCCAGAGACGACAAATCCAAAGCCTCAGATGCAGCTCCAGAGTCAGCAAGCACCAGCAAAGAGCAAGACGGCCGGCACTGGTGGGGGTATCACTGCCATCGCAAAGCCTGGTACCTCATCAGCCTTGTAGTTGTGCTTATTTTGATCACCCGGAGCTGTCTAGACTACCATAAGATGCTGTCCTCCTTTGAGGGCGCCACGATTGCGACGGAGGAAAAGCCATCTCTTTCTTTCCACCGCCTCATCCCACAGGAGGAGATGGACATCTTGCCCATCGAAATCGACAACTTGCACCGTGGCCTTGAGACAATGGTTTCCGACATGTCCCGTTTCGAGTCGAGCCTGACCAGCGCGAAACAAAGAGCTCTCCTGGTCAAGAAGCTCACTGGCCCCTTTGTCGACGAAATGGAAGCCTACAGCAACCACTACTACCGCCAACTGCTGGATTTTGTCGAAACCGACGTGATGGCCGTCATGTCTTTGACCATTGGAGAATACGGAAGAACGTGGCTCCCCTGGGGACCAACCGTTGCCCAAGTGCGCCAGGAGAGATTGCGCCAACATGCAGACCGATTTCTGGCCATTGTCGACGAACTGACCAAGCGACATGTCAGGGCTCTGGAAGCCATCGAGAGCTTCCTGCAAGCCGACGAGCGCTCACACGAGATGCACCAAGAACACGGCCTCTGCGGCATCTCCTCTGACCTGCAGCTGTTGGCATCCGGGAGGCGTACCGACCTCGGCGACTTGGCAGCACTCTCTCGAGTCCTCTGTTCCTCCGAAAGGCGGACCGACGGCCGCTGGGACGATGCTCGCGTGGCCATCCAAAGGGTACAAACGGCCTACTCTACAGTCTCCGGGACGAGTGCTAACCGTGATTAGTTCCAGCGCATGGCTTCCTCTGCTCCGGGGACGCACGTCGGCCCTGGCACCGAGACGCCCGAGGGAATCCGACGGGCGTATATGCGCCTGAGGAACAGCGCCGAACGCTGGATCAAGCTGATGCAGAAGCTGTCGCAGCTTCGGCCGACGAGGGAGGAGAGGGTTTTCCCTTTGTATGACCATTATGACTTGTTGCCTTGATGGAGACGGCAGCCGTTGTTTCACCTTGTTAGCCGAAGCCTACAGGAGGAAGGTCGGTAGTTCACATGTCACGAAGACTTCCTCTCAAAGGGGACAGTAGTGCGAGGGATCCTAGTCCAAGCATTCCACCTCGTCTTCACGATTTCACCACATGCACCTATTCCGTCTTACGGTGCTGCGCTTTCACTCCTTTAGTCTTCACTAGGCGTGTAGATGACGCCCTCTAGTCTTTATTCTTTCTTGTCAGTTTTCCTCGAAATGTCACTCTCGTTAGCAATGCCAGACTCCATATGAATGTATTGTCCTTTGTGGTTGAACACCCAGCAGAGCTCAGTCAAGTAACAGGAGAAATAAGCACCTCAGTGATGGGGGCGGACAAGATCCAAAGGTGAAAAACAAGGCCCAAAGCGGGAGAATAGGCAGATGATAGATGCATCTAGATGGAAGTGTGGCGGCAATAGCATCACGAGTCAGGAGCCATTAGAGGGAGTGAATAATAAGACGATAAAAATGAGGGCCAGTTTGACTTGGGAAGAGGAGTTTGAGGGACGAGATCGCATAATGGACAATGATCGTACTCACATCGATTCCCCAACCCCGTGAGAAACTGCCCTTCTCGAAGTCACCTATGATGCTCCCGTCATCCTGGGCAGCCTCTGCAGACTGCTCCTCATTCGATTCAACCGCATATCCCTCCCGCAACTCAATCTCCCCTATCACGCGAACATGAAGACACTGCCAAGAGTCTGAGATATCTAGTTCATCCGAATCGTTTTATTATGCGCTCCTATTACTCTATACCAGTTCCGCCAAAGACTAGACACCGACCCAGGTGCATGACAAATCCAACTACCAGTCACCACCATAACCATGTCTGCCACTAGCATCGCCGCAATACTTTTGGGCTTCGCTCGTCAACTTCCGCGGAGCCTTTCCCAGAAGCCAGGCCCATCCTCTGCCATCTTGACCTCCCTCCTCTTCCGGCGCCTCGTAAGAGTGAAGGCTGTAGTTCCAGCACAAAGCCTCGGTGCTCCAGGGATCGCGCCGTCCGTCCTTCAGATTCCACCTCGTCCAGAGCACGTTGACGGATGATCCATTGACGTACCTTGGCACTGCCGATCGTCTTCGCGCAAATTCGTGTTCACGCAGCTGGTACAGCTCGGAGACGTCTTGTCGTTCCTTTTCCAGCCAGTCCAGGACTTGCTGCCATTCGGAGACGATATCTTGCACAGGCGGGAAGTGAAAGTATCTCGGCGCCCCGCCGTCTCGAGCTTCTCCCCTCCACTGCTTCGCCAGCGTGGCAGACATGCTCTTGCGCAGTTCGTCCCACTGCTGCTTTGATTCCTGCAGCTGGTCCACGCCTTGCTCAGCCCGGGCGCTCATCTCGCAGAGTCGCTCGACGGCAATCTCATTGATGAATGGAGCGACATCTTGAAGCCTCTTGACGGCTTTGCGCACGTGACGCGGCAACCATGCTGCTTCTGCATTGTCCGATTCATCCTCCATGTTCGAAAATGGAGGAGAAAGGGCAAAAGCCTTGACAGCTTGCTGCATGTACTCGTTCAGCTCACGAGTCAGACTGCAGGCACGGCGACGATGCTCGCTATAAACGATCAAGTCGTTCAACAGCGGAAAGGAGTGCTTCCACTTCTCCTCTACCGAGTACGATTCATTCACGGCCAGGCCGAGGATTCGCAGAAGCTGCAGTGCTGTTTCGTTCGTCATCTGAGCTCGTGCCCATTCGTCTGGGCTCGGTGGTGCCGATGGTTCGCAGAGAGAGGGCATCGTGGCACAAATAGGAGCCGTGGAGGCTGCAGAATATGTCAGCCCACTCAAGTCAAACAGTAGAAACAGCTCTTACCCGACGCGCCACTGGCAAACGATGACTGTCGCCTCGACTGGTGAGTCCGCACACTCTCAATGTATTCGCGTGGAACGTCTGAGGGAATCCGCGTCTCCTGGTACACGAAACGGCGGTCAGCTGTGGGAAGCGGTGCAGCCAGATGAATCGTGGGTTTTGGCGATAGGCAGTCGACTCGGCACTGGTCCGACCCCCAGTCGTGGTCCATCTCCGTCTGGTTCCGAGACAGTCCTTGGAGCTCCGTGATGATGAGCATCGTGTGGAACTGAACCACGGTGGGCCAAGCAGAGTAGATGGCAGCCTGTCTTCTGTCGTACACCTTCCAGGACCCGCTCAGCTGATCCAGCGTGTTGCTCAGGCTGTAGAAGAGGAGCTTGATGCCCGGCTCGAGGTTGGCAACATCGTAGACAGAGGGCGGTCGCGCCGTGGGAGCCGGGGCAGCTTGTCCGGGAGTCGACGGGGGAAAGCCGTGGATTGTCGAGGCGAAGGGGTCCATTTCCGCGTACGAAACCGGAGGCAACGTGGCGTGAGGGGGCATAAAGGTCCCGGCTGACGTCGACCACCGGAACTGAGTGCTGTCGCTCTTGGTGAAGCGGAACGACATTGGTCCGTGGTCGGCAATGGCGGACAGGTCGTGGTTGATGCCTCCGAGGACCTTGGCGACGTCTTCGATGAACTCGAGCTCGCGGACGTAGACGCCGGACGAGGTGGTCTCCCAAGGCTTGTATCGGGGGTGAAAGGGGGACCCGGAGAGGTACCATTTCCTGGCAGCATCC
Organism: Thelonectria rubi; assembly: GCA_013420875.1. Taxonomy (NCBI): domain Eukaryota; kingdom Fungi; phylum Ascomycota; class Sordariomycetes; order Hypocreales; family Nectriaceae; genus Thelonectria; species Thelonectria rubi. The sequence continues at coordinate 124,988 of WMHX01000036.1, forward strand.
GTCTTGTTCGCATCGCCTTCTTCTACGTGCAGAGGGCCGTCGTGCGACCGGAGGCCCGGAAGACACTCCCACTCTCGGCCGCCTGCGAGGTCGACATGGCCAAAGACGACGGTGCGGGCAGTAGACACGACGCTGACGTACTGCATCAGTACTACGTGAAACCAGTCCACGGGCGCAAAGGCGGGTGCGTCTCCCGGCGTGAGCGTAGCGGTAGGTGTGGCCAAGGGTGTGGTCGAGAGCGGAGGTGGACTGGTGTTTGGAAGGAGGGCGAGCAGGACGGAGAGGAGGACTCCGAAGACGACGGGAATGGTGAAACGGGCAGAGCGCGAAGGCTGTCGGCCCCTGCTTGGAGCAGAGTAAACTGCCTCCCATTCCAGTTCGGGCAGAGGTGGCGATGCCGCTCTGGGCGTGGGAGTGACAGACTCCAGTTCTGATTCGGATCGAGGAGGCAGCAATGGCGCCTCAGGGGTGGGAAATGCCTTTACCTGGCCCAAGTCGAGGACGTAGCTTGAGTCGTCGGGCGTCTGTTCACGCGCAGCCCGAAGCCGACCACTGTATGGAACGACTTGGCGATACTCGTCAGGCCCATGTTCGGACTCCCACTCTTGATTCTCGCCGTCGAGGCTGGCGGGTGCAGACGGAGCTGATGATTCCGCAGCACCATCGACGCTGTCCTCGTCGGGTTGTTGGCGTTGTCGCTTAGTCGGGCGCTGGTTCTTGTCAACGCCGTCGTCGTCGGGTCCAAAGGGCCGCTTCGCTTGGACTGATGTGTCTTGATGCGTGTAGGTGATGCGACTCGGAGAATGCAGATGGATCTGGGCTTGTCTGACGGGAGACGCCGTCTGAGGATAGAAGCAGAGTTCAACATCAACAGGCTCATCCGCGGGCCGTGGCTGGACCTTTAGACGGACGACGGCACTCGGGATATGCTTCCCATCGTCGTGGCGACCCCTTCTGCCTCTTGCATCTCTGGAGCCTCCCGCTCCTCTCACTCTGTAAGCTCTCACGCGAGTTTTGCCAACGCCTTGGGCGAACTTCCGGGGCTCAACAGGAGTCGCTTGTTCTCTCAATCTCACGCGTTCGGATCGGCGGAGGGGTGTACTTGCTGCCTGGTCTCCTCTGACTCTGCGGCGGCGAGTCTGACGAGTAGGAGTGTCGTCCATTGGGTCGCCAGTCTCGTCGCCTGCGCCAGGCGTGTCACTCATGGCGACGACGTGAATTGAGTATGGCGTAAAGGGAGGACAGCGGAATGAGCAGTTGAGACGGGTATGGGCTTGATTAAGAGATGATGAGATTTGAGAGGTAGACGCGACGTGACGAACCAAAGACTCGAGACAAAGAAATCTTCCACTTTTAGTCATCATCAATCCCGTGTGTGACGCATCTTCTTGCTCGACGGGAGACAAAGAGAAGCGAATAAGTGGATGACTAATGAGCAGTCGACTTGACCATTGGTTATCGTGGTTGCACAGTCATACTCGGAAGGGAGACAATGAAAGCTTTTCCACCAGAATGGGCGGTCTTGCGCATATTAACGATGATGGCTGATGGACGCTGCCAATATATATATCGTTGACTGGTAATATTATGAGTTGACTCTGTGTGGGAACTCAATTAGCAGCAGACCAGCTGACTGAGTCGTTTGCAGCTCAGCTGTTGGTCGGCAACTCGACTGTGGGAGGTATCTAGCAGGCCGAGGGAGGCAGCTATGGTCAGGCTAGTGAGAAGAGAGTGGATGAGCCTGATATGTTGATTTTGCAGTTAGGGGCGAGTCTTAACTTGGAGTTTAATAATTAGAGGAGTAGAATGGGATTAGGGAATAAGAATAAGAATAAGAGTTGCAGAATAAGGTGGAGTTTCATGAGACAAATTAGACCATCTCTCCAAGCTACTTTATGAGGTCACCTTATGTCCCTGGACAATACGCCAGGTACTGCCTGATGTGTGCTTCTGGAGCTCCTGGGTAGAAATGACATGCTTCAATGGGCCTGAAAGGTGTCCACTCACATAACGGAGTGAAGGCGAAGGAATCTGCCAGAAATAAATATATCAGCGGACCATATAGAAGAGTTGTGTTGATGAGAATCGGTAGGCTGTAGAGAGGCGGATTGAAGCCATCACGACCCTTAATTGCGTGCAGACATGAAGAGAAATTGGTGTCGTACTAAAACGGCTCGCTTCTCGGTAGAACCTTGGCAGCGCTCCAGTGCGCATTGACCTAACGCATAAAACTGACTCCAGTTAGGTAATATTGCCCTAACGCATACAAGGCCCCCACAAGTTTGCATTTTGTATACGTGCATATTTCTAACACTGTGCAGCGTGCAGACACTGCTTCGGGGAGATGGAATGGCAGGGGGCCGCTACGGCCAAGACCGTATCCAGGACTGGCGATGGCTTCCATTAAACATAAAATGCTATGCGCAAGGAGAAACAACCATTCCACTGCGCATCAAACTGGGAAAGATATTCAACTTCCCGAAGATGCGATGAACGCGACGGACACGGCTCAGCGCCGTTTGGCCTCCATCATTTCGTAGGTGCTGCGCAGACCGGCGTTTGCAATCTGAATGAAGCTGTCGCGGAGTGGGTGTGCGCATGTGGGGCCAGGCGAGCCAATCAAATTCATTCCAACCGGTGCGTTGGAAACTCTGCCATTGGCCGTAGAGTAGGAAAGACCAGTCGCCGACTCTGTTCCTGCCTTTGGCAAACACCAACGCTCGACAAGTCGCGAGCACAAACAGCTCGAGAATGAATAAACACAATACGTCCTTCCTATGTGCCACTATCTTGACACTTGCATGCCCATCTGTTCTTGTGATTCTTCACTTCCATGCCCATCTGTTCTTATGATTCTTGCTATTAATCCTTCACATCCACCCCGGCGCCCAGTAGCCAACACGACGCCCTGAGAACCTCCCACACGCTGCGGTGGCCTCCAGGTGTTGGCAGCCGAGGCTCCTCCACGGCAGCGCCCAGGCCCGGAATTCTGGTGAGTTGTTTATGCCTCTTGGACGGATCTCTGCCCTTCCTCGCGCCCTTCGCCCTGCAGCTCTCACCTCCGCACTTGTGCTGGACTCTAGAGTCTACCCGAAATCGCCTTCTCCCCATTCGTATTCCCACTGACATGACCGCTTCACCAGGTCCAACACGCCATCACCTCCATTGTCTCCGATCGTCGAGGACCGGCCCATGCCCAAACTGGTCAAGGCAAAGAAAACAGCAACCGAGCTCCTGGGCCCCGACGAGAAGAGGTTTCACGTACGCACTACGCAGTAGGGCCGATGCCACGCAGAGGAGGCAGATCGCGAAGCTCGACGAGCAGTGGGGAGGGTCTGGCTGAATGCCGACAGAATGCTTCCTCGGCGAATCGACATTGATTCACTGCTCAGAATCACCCGCCCGGCCCTCGAGAGGAATATTCCTCTCTCTTCCCTCTGCCAATCCGACGGCACCTTGAGAAAATCCGCCATGCAGAGCAAAATCGCACCGGGACTGACAGGCGACACGACCAGACAAGTTCTGGAGACGCTCAAGGCCGAGACGACAGAGCCCAGCCAAGATAGCAGTCAACGTGAAGCAGCAGAATCCGACGCAAGCGAAGCCGAAAACCAACCCTCCCGAGAAACACAAGCGATGGAGCCCGACATAATGCAGAGCCAGCGTGCATCCGAAGAACCTGATCCAGAAAAGAGCCGACGAGCATCCCATTCTTGTCGCCCTTGACGTCGACCCTTCGGTGGTGTTTCCTGCTCCGCAAAGCTCAACATGTGCGTGGCCGGGCCTGGACGAGGCATCGGGCGTTAAACTTGAGGCGATGCATTCCGACCTCCACGCGGAAGATGCCACTTTACCATCATCTCCCCTCAAGCCGTCGCCTACTGGCCCCCCCGAGCCACTGACGTTCCGGCCGTTGGCATCGCAATTTTCGTCTCCCTTCAAGTCACCCACTCCTACGCAGGCTGAGCATACAAGTCAAGCGCGGGTTTCAATATCTGGCTCCCACCTCGACAACAACCCATCAAAATACACCCAGAAGCGCAAGACACCACCCTTCAACGACTTGGTAGACATCGATCTGACAGCCGATCACGGCGCACCCGTCAAGCACCTCCCTCATGGCCTCCAAGCGTCCAAGGTCTACGAGCAACTCACGACCGACTGCCGGCTCACATCTGACGTTCTCAACCTTTTCTGCCGGGCTGTTGTGGCCGAGTACGACACGGCGAAGACGCGGTTCCTCGGTTCGCTATGGTTCGACGTCGACCAAGCCCGTCCCCTCCCTCGGTCGCTGCGTTCCTTTGCGGTAGGCTATGTCGTCTGCTTTCCTAGTCACCATCGCGAGTCACGGCATTGGACCTTGGCTATTGCGCACCAAGATACTGACCAAGTCAACCTCTCCGTGTATGATTCCCTTCGATCTCTGACTCGATGCGAGACCGTCTACGTCCGTTTCAAAGCGTGGGTGGAGCGGTCTGGGTTGAAACGGAGGCTCTCGTTGCATATACCCGTCAGTGAACTCGACAGGAGCGCTTCATCCATGCTAATTGCTGATCTGACTGCAGGAATGCCCACCCCAGGAAGACACGACAAGTTGCGGCATCTTTGTCGTGACCTATCTGCGATATATCGTCCAGAATCGGCCGTGTCCCGCCACTATCGACCCTTTCAAGGAGAAGCGGGAATTGCTCTCGCTTCTACGCACCGTCGATCAATCCACCTTCTCGCGGCGTGAAGTGTCCGTTCTTCAGGAGCTTGACCACAACATGTGCAAAATACCAGAGGATGCTTCTCGGCGGAGACGCGTAAGCGGCAGCCTCGCACGCTGAGTCTTCCCTTCTCAACGTTTGCCTACATCACCCACGATTCCGACCAATATCCCCAGGACGGCTTATTACAAGGCCATCAAGGTCACCAAATGAACGCCGCAAGGCAAGCTCTCTCCCGCCGGAGCCCCGAGAGGTTTCTCGACCGATTCTCTCTCGAAGACCTGCGGGAACGACTTCATACGGCACAGTCCCAGCACTCGGTCGCCGAAAGTGCTCACGACAACGCAAAGGCCTCCCTGCACGACTTGGAAATCGAAGCCAAGACGATAAGAAGTATGCAAAGCCAGGTCACCACCGCTGTAGACTCCCTCAAGCGGCAGTTTCAGCTTCCGGCCCCAAGCAGCGACGTTAATGGACGTGGCAACGATGCCAGCTTAGAAGGGTTGGGCATTAACGGTGGTTCGGAGACTGTTGTTGCACAGCTTCTTCAGCGATCGATCGAGCCCATGAAAAACACGTTCCTTGACGGCGCGAGTTATGCGCAGCGACACATGACCACCGTCGAGTCGGACATTGCACAAAGGATCGCCACTACTCAAACCCAACTGTCCGGGGCTCTCAAGGAGGTAGAGAGGACAAAGGCGGCCCTGGATATTGTGAGACAGGCCTACCAGACCAAGGATGCTCCGGCACGATTGTCTCAGGCGAGGAAGACTTTGGGCAAATTGTCTAGGGAAAGGCGAGATTGTCTAGATGTGGCGAACGCGCAGGCCTGGCATGACGTTCTTCATACTGACGTTGGTTCCCCCGACCTCTCGGAGCCATCGTGGGTAGTTCAATGAAGACTAAATACCAACCTTCACATGATAGGCCTCCTACCAGTTCGTATAACGGACGGAGTCCAAGGCCCAGGAACGAGATGTGGTTTAAATAGAGCGGCCCGTTCTGGATGTCTCTCTGTAAGCCAGACTGCCCCCATTATTGCAGTCATTAGATTAGCCTTCGATCCAGCCATTAACATTGCCATTGCAGCAGCTCGGGCAGCCTGGGCAGTAAACATAGTAGCTATCATAGTAACCATCTATTAGTATTCGCCATTTATTCAGTCTGAAAGTAGTTGGGTTCTTTGAGGACTGAGTGGCTGCGCCCTATTATAGATAATGGTATGCTAGATAACTCCTCCTTGAGAAAATTGTCTATCTTATGAGAGGAGCAGTTCTTAGACTTGGACTCAGCCTCTCCATAGGTCTACGAGAGGAAGTCTAATCATTATTCCCACTAACTGCATAATGTATTAGCTGTATCTGGTTCGGAAGGGGTAAGCAGCAACAGTCATAGCGGTATTTATAGGAGCGATGCAGGCAGTTACTAGTACATAGCCATAGTCACAGAAGCAGTCGCGAGTGAAGTCAACGGCAACAGTTAGCGTCAGCCCCGAGCCCACGAATCGAGCCGAAGGCGAGAAGCCTGCTGCAGGCGTTTCCCCAAAGGGTCGCCAGAGGCGTTAGGAAGAGGGTTAGTATGCAGGAGATAGAGAGGGAGAGGTGAGAGTAAGAGAGAGAAAAATAACATAAAAGGGAGAAAGAAAAAGAGAGGGCAATAAAGGCATAAAAGGAGAAAGAAAAAAGGGCAGGACGGTAAGAGGGGGAAAGAGAGAGACTGGAATTTAGTTTTGCTTAGCTATCTAGTGTAGCTGACCTGAACCTCCCGCTAGATACCTATTTTTCTGCCAGAACTGATTCCATACATCTTACTACTGCTTTCAAAAGATTGGTCTCCTGCTCAAAGCCCTGGCCATTCGATTTGCCCCATTTAATCACACCTGGAGCAACCACAAACCGCACATTCTGGGGATTCTTTGTGTCATCTCCCGTCTCCAACTCCATGGTGGCCGTGTCGAAACTTGTTCCTCCCCCTTCTTTATAGTCAAAGAACCATATTATCAGGCCGACTTGTCGGCTAGTCTCCTTATCAAGCGCAAAGGCCTTGTCCAGGATCAGATGGAGCTGACCCTCCAGGTCGCCTTCATCCTCAAATAAGCCGCTGATGGCCGCGATGATGTACTCCACGCAGCGACGCTTCTCTTTGTCGACATGTTCCTCCATCTCAAGACGTTTGTTAGAGTCTGCAACTTCCAAGAGAAGCCCAACTGTAGTCACGCTCCACGTTTGGAACTTCCGTTCGGCTTCTGGGTCTGGGCGCATGCTTCCACAAGAGTCCGTCTGACGTGCTGAAGAATTATATTAGCCTCGTCCGTCTCAGTTCATGGTTACTTACTCGGCTGTAGAATTCTTCGGAGAGAGGAAAGTTGGCCCGACGCTTCGGCTCCTACGCAAGCAATACGGCCAAAGACTTTCCCAACAAGGACTTTCCAAAGGAAGGCTTGAATCATCTGCTGACACGTTGTTGGATCCGTCAAGTAATCTACCCAAGCTCCTCTCTCTGGAACAATCTGCTCGAGATAGTCGATGTAGCTTGCATCGCTGGCCTCGAGCTTGGCCTTGAGCGGTTTGCCGTCAAAGAATTGGATGGCGAATTCCCGAATGGTGAATCTGAGCTGGGTAATCAGGTCGGTCAGATACTCGCCTGTGATCTGGTAGAGACCTTGACCCATGGCGCGAGACTTGTTGAGCTCTGCACCTGCTTTTTTCCATGGTTTTCGAATTTCTTCGGTTTCCGTGGTCTTTTGAGACAGCTCCCGTCTCATTGTCTCGATGACACCATCTAGCTTGACGATCTGTTCCTCTAGGACCTCCGCTATTTTAGGAAGGAACCGTCCTCGATCAAGTGGCTCTTGGGTGCTAGTTAGGGACGTAACTGAGATCGGGCGAGCTGCTTCGACTATCGCGTTATTCGAGGCACCCCCAAGACTTTCTCCCAGCAAGGGTGAAACCGAGGGCAATTCCGAGAACTCAAGTTTTGGTTCCGGATCAACTTGTTGGCTGGTCGTCGAGGCTCCATGAAATTCTTGAAGGTGAGGCTCAATTTCCTCCGCAATTGCTTCCGTAGCCATACAGTTCCTGTGACTTGGTTCTCCCACAGCGGGCGCATCCGGCATAGTGACGTCGTCGTTCGGGGCCGGCTCTGCATTGGAGGACGACTCTAGTGCCCAGTGTCTTGATTCCATATTGCAAGACTTGGACCGACTGAGAGATTGTGAGGGAATGCCCGAGGACTGGCGTGGTGGCCCTTGGAAGAAATCTTAATAGTTGGGAGGATTGCGGACAAGCTCGGGGTAGGAACGGGGTTCAATCTTCTATACGAACCCAGCCTGGACTTGCTGATATTGGCAATCATCTGGAAAGCTAGATGCCTGTCTTATACAGTGCTGTAGTGTCTCATCTAGACCCAATCACTTGCATGTTTAGCGAATAAGATTACCTGAGATTGACCGTTCTCTCTACCTATGACGCTTGAATCTCTGTCTGTACTGTCTACCCCCCTCTGGGATTTTTTAGAGAGCTATATCGGTAAGTCACTATTATGTACAGGCTCATGCTTGGCATTAATCTCGTATAGACTGCGCGGATCAGTGAACAAGCAAGACTACAAGCACGATTTACCTTGGTCATGGCAGTTATTAGCTCATAGCGCCTATTCTACCAGATGAGCTAGAGCTGTGCCTTTGCATCGATGCCATGCCACTACGTATTAGGTACTCACCGCACTCTGAATGTGCAACTCAGTCATAATACCACTCATCGCTCAGTTGACTGCATGCTGAGGTGCTGCAAGGTCGGCGAATGTGTTGAATTACTTACGAATCCAATCCTGCATCACTGTGTTTAAGGTGTGAATCTTGGCTTCAGCGAAGGATTTGGTGTTTCTTGTTGATCCTGACCTACCTTAGTCAGAGATGATCGGTTGAAGACCTGAATCACGCGGGAGTAAATTAGTAGCAGGAATCAGAACCCTGGGCACCAGCTATTCCCAGCATCACATTGATCATGTTGCTCTATTTAATCTGCATTTACGCTCCTCATCTGCCCTTTCTTCTGACTTAAAGACCACAAGCAAACTCATCAGTAGCTCTGAAACTACCATCTATTAGTCGATCCAAGCCTCATTCCGACATTGGCCACAATGCCGGACCCAAACATTCCTTTCCGTCTCGAGAAGTCGTCTTCCAGTACCGACTACGATGTCGATGACTGGCAGGAACAAGACAATATTCTCGTAGTCAGTATTGACTTTAGGACTACGTGAGTGCCCAGGATTATCCATTGTCTTCTTTCTAACCTGACGGCTGGACCAGGTACTCTGGCGTTGCGTGGGCTACCAAGACGGATTTTGAAACCGACCAAATCAACTTGATTACGAGTTGGCCAGGGTCTGGGCGCGAAGAGGGCAAGGCGCCGACCGAACTTTACTATGAAGACGATACCATCTCGTGGGGGTTCGATATGGAGCCCGATGCTGACTCCATCAGATGGTTCAAACTCCTCCTCTTGAAGGACGAAGACTTGAGTCCCGATCTCCGGACTTCCGAGTGTATCATGCGCGCACAGAGGGTGGCCAAGGAGAACAAAAAGACGCCCATTGATCTGATTTCCGACTACCTGCGGAAGCTCTGGGGCCACGCGCTCGAGACCATCCGGAAGGATCGTGGAGAGGCGGCACTAGGCACGATGCAGCTCCACGTCGTCATCACCGTTCCCGCCATTTGGAAGCCGTACGCCAGGCAGGCCATGGAGGAGGCAGCGGCCAGGGCCGGCATCACGGATTCTCGACCTGCCGCCGGACCAACTCTGTTGACCTTTGCTCCTGAGCCAGAGGCAGCCGCCCTTTCAACCCTTGCCGAGCCCGGGAGGCGCACGAAGAAGGGCGAGGTGTACCTGATCTGCGATGCTGGAGGTGGCACTGTCGTAAGTCCTTCCCCCTACCAACGAGTGGCTAACCTGACGCCTTGGTGTAGGATTTGATCAGCTATCAGGTGGAAGCATCGGACCCGATTCTCATGCGCGAGGCTGTCGAGGGCACAGGTTCGAACCCATCACCACTCTCATACCCGGCGGCAACTAATCTTCTGCAGGTGGGCTCTGTGGTGGCATCTTCATCGACGAAGAGTTCCAATACATTGTCAAGAACCGGCTGGGTCGGAAATGGGACCGTCTCAGTCGAACTGACATCAAGGACATTATGAAGGGGGAATGGGAGCTTTCTATCAAGCCGCAATTCAAGCCGATCAACACCAAGAAGGAATACATTGTTTCCATCCCGGCAGACGCATTCGCCAAGCAGGAAACCACCGACTTGACAAAGGAACCCATCATCAAGAATGGTCGAATTCACTTCAATGCGTAAGTTTCCATGATAGTAGGCTTGGACGTACCTAATTCTCTTTCAGGTCTCACATCGGAAAGGCCTTTGATGGCACCTTTGCCAATATTGACAAGCTGATTGCGGCTCAGATGAAGAAGGCTCAAGATCAAGGTCTTTCACTAAGCGTAAGAGAAATCCTTTCATCATTTCCTACTTGCTCAAGAACAGTCCATCTCTAACACCTCATTCTATCAAGGGAATCATCCTCGTCGGCGGTCTCGGCTCCAGCCCATATCTGTTTGAACATCTCGACGCGCTGCACAAGGATGCGGGAATCAGCATCCTCCAGTCCAGCGGCATGAGACCGTAAGTCCCTCGACTCTCAATGCCCTCATAGACAACCTTTTAACGTTTCTCCTACTCTAGGCGTACGGCAATCTGCCGTGGGGCTGTTTACAAGGGCTTCCTCAACGGACATGGAGGTAGCGGATGCAACCCCAACGAGACGATTGCAGCGCCCATTCGCGTTACTTCTACTATTTCTCGAGCCAGTTATGGCATAAAGTACCAGGATGTCTTCAACCCTCTCATTCACCGTGAAGAGGATATGCAGTGGGACCCCAACGATCACGGGTACAAGGTGACCAATCAGATGACCTGGTACTTGAAACGAGTTCGTACTCTTTTCCCACAATCTTTGAGAGACGTCCGTTAACGACATATAGGGAGAAGTCGCCTCAAATCTAGAACCCGTCTCATATTCTTATTACGAGAGACACGAACACGACTTTGGTGGCAAGTTCAGTGTCGAGCTTTGGCAGTGCGAGGATGAAACGCCTCCGAGTCGATGGACGCCAAGTGTCCCATTATTGGGTACTATTGAGTGTACGCTTGATGTCCCGTTTTCCTCTCTAAGGGGGATCATCTCTCGTTCTAGCAAGAAGATGAAGAGAATGCCATACGATGTGAGGATGGTTCCTTCGGGCGCATCTGTGGAGTTTGAGGTTTTCATCGAGGGGAGAAGGCTTGGCAAGTCCAATGCCAATCTCCGTTTTGAGTAGACAGTTAGATCCTTTCTAGATATGCAAGAGAAGATACAAATCTCCTCTTGTCTAAGTTTGAGAATGTTTAAAGGCTTTGGGACCGAATGATGTTTTCTATGCTTTGCTGCCCTGTCTCCTGCTCTGCCACCTACCTAACTATACATACCTCGGCTAACTTGTTCCTTGAACGCAGCTACTGTATCTCTCTTCTCTTCTTTATATCACATCTACGGACTAAGAACCTCCTTAGTTTCCCGCTTGTCCCTTTCTATGCCTTGCCCCTCCTTGGAAATCCCAGTCCAGCCCGACCTACCTAAAGGTGTCATGTAGCCCCTGGAAACCAGGATCTTTCCGACTATTTTAACCTTCTGTCTACCTGAGATACTGCGATCAGATATAACTGACTAGAAACTAGCTGATAGGCGGTTGAGAACCCCTTGGATGTTTTGAGAGACACCCGCGCTTCGTGACTCTCGTCAAACTGACTCAGTACCTAAAGTTCCCTAGTTTTCAATATCTTATCGAGACTTCTCTGAACTGCCGTTGCTACGCTCTGCAATCCGATTTTAACCGCGTTTCTTCCCTAAAACCCGCTGCGAACGCTTCATGTAGCTTCTGGATGCCCTCGCTAGCCACGATTCGAGAGGACGGAGTAGGAACTGTTTGGAGCCGCTCTGCGAGATACTTAAGGAGGCTGTAAGAAGTTCGCACTGCTTCCATCATCTTTTTCCATTGAAAGGTGTCCCTGTGGGGTTGATCCATCTGGAAACTGTAAGCCGTAGCTGGCTTGCTGTCTGGGTGGACGATAAATATCTCTTTCGAACGCCTTAGCCCCGACCCTGCCCAGAATAACCTCCCTCGCTCACGATTTCTTCCCGAATGACTTCTCTCGTCCTTGGAAAGTGCGGTTTCCATAAGCCCGAAAGCTCTGGCCTTTAGTTAAGAAACGCTTCTCTCTTCCCTAGAAGGAAACTACTGGTTTCGGGTCGATCGACTAAGCTTAAGGGGCCCTACTTAGCTATTATTAATGTACCAGGGACTATTTTATTCGCTCGCTAGATTAAGTAGATCCTATCTTATGCAGCCCCTTCTCTGAGCTTGCCATGCCGGCCCCTAACCATCCCTGACAGCCAACCCATAAGACCTATAGGTAGAGGATAATGAATTCAAACCCTCTCGTACGTAGGGCTTCCTCCTCAGGCCAATATAACCTGGTCTTAGAAGACAGTGATATTTTGACTGGTTCCTTCCGCGAAAGCTGCTACTCTACTCCCATAAAGCCCAGCTGACCAGCTTGCACAGTTGCACTTACTGGACCAGATAATTACCAAGTCCTTTAAGCATACTGAAACTAAGTATAGTGGTATTTTATATCTCTCAGGGCGCGAAGCAGTGAAGGTTTAACGATGAGAGATTCGCTTCTTATAGTATTTATAAGTAACTCTAACATCGAAGGGGTTTTATCACCACATTAAGAAGCAAATAATACCATAATACTAAGTGGCCTGAGGAATGCAACACACAACTAAGTCATAGGAGTAAATAATGGAAGTTTTAGCTCATGCGACAGCACACCAGTCATTAAAATCCGCTCCATGCCATACATGAGTGGCATTTTAGGCTGAGGAGGAGATTAATCGAAGTGACATCCAAGAAGTAGCCTCTTGATTGCGCGTTTTGTCCTTTCTCTTGCAAGGCGCTCTGGCTTCTTAGAAAGCGAGTTAAGGCTTATTCGATATAGCCAGATTCATAGCTGATCTTCTTTCCCGCGCGATATCTCATTACGAACCGGTTTCAACTGAGTGGGAAGGCCGAGGTCCTTCTCACTAAAACTGACCATACCAGAACGATAACTAATCTGAAATGTCAAGATAATTCAAAAGCCAGTTTCCGGAACTCCCTCCATATACGGCATGCTGAACCCGGGGTGTAGATGTTAATACGATAGTGCGCGTGATCAGTAGGAGTGGTTGTTATTGAAATAATTGATAAGTCGTAAAACTCGATGAAGTCTTGTCTCGGTTGAATGGTATTATTGCGAAGAAGTACCTCCTCAACTTAATTTGAATATATTTACCTAAGACGCTTAGTCACTCGGTTAGAATACTTAATTAAATTAGGGTGGGTTTATCGCGAGATTTGGTTCTTTTCAGGGCTTTGCGTTGTTTGTCCTGCTGCTCCATCTGACTAAAGAATTGCCCGCAAGGCGGGCAATAGTAGTCCTTTGTTCAGTATACACCTAAAAAATAACTGTAGCCTCTTCTAAACAAGCGTTATCTAATAGCTTTGTGGCATTCTTTGGTATATAATTAAACACAGTAACTAAAAACAATCCACAACTCTAACCACTGGCTACGAGGCCCTCCCTGTATTATATAAACGACCACACGTACTTTCTATTAGCAAGTTGCCTTAGTTTAAACTGAACTGCTCTTTGGTCCAGAGCTAGAAGCCCTGCTCGACGTGACCATGAAAGAAGTTAACTGCGGTGCGATAATTATACCCTGCTCGAAATGAGCGATATTCCGGCCAATGCAAGCTTGCGACCCCGTACTGAATAGTAAATAACTATTCGTCATTCTTTCTTTTCACCTTAATCTTCTGTGATCAACTTATATGGGTTATACAAAGCCCTTCTCATCCCTAGGCAGGGAGTTGTCGGGACGGACACATTCACGCCGTCAGCGACAACTTTACGGTAATAACTATTTCTCCTTCTGGAATGATAGACAGAAGTCTGGTACAGCTTGCTAGGAGTTCGGAGAGAGTCTTTAATGCAGCTCAGAGGTAAGGTAGATTTTGAAGCAACGTTAAGTAGGCGCTTTGCTCCGGAACGGCATTTTCGACTGTGGCGCGAAGCTTCTGAAGAAGGCACAGATGTGTGTAGTGCTAAATGATGCTTGTTAGAGCGGCCTCTGCGTTTCTATTTTGACATTTAGAAGTGTTGCACATTCCGCTGTAATCTCTGCTGAAAGAAGATGGAACTCTCGACCTTTGCCGCCTTGAAGCAGTTTCTAGAGTAGGTTATCGCACGGTAGTGGATTGGGCAATCGCTCTTCGATGTTGTGATACAGGAGGCTTTCCCAATCAAGACGACTTCTCAGGAGGGTAGTGGCTGAACCAAGGCCGAGAAATGAGTAAGTTAGGCATTATGTCGAAGGCGGTGTTGACCACGTCGACTTCAAGTAAGGAGTCGATAATGGTGCCTTATAGATGCGCTAATCCATTGCTTCGGCCACTAAGAAATCGTCTCAGTCCAGACAGCCAGGCCGTGGCGAATAGAATCTGGCCAAAGAAGCAGAGGGTGAAGTTGTTGACCAGTCGCCGCATGTTTGGCTTGGTGCATACCTATCCAGCTCCACCATTGGCGATTCCGCTCTCGTCCAGAGAATCTTCCAGAGAATCAGCTCCAAGACGGCCACGGGTTTAGCTGCGAAAGCGTGGGCAAGCATCCTGCGCTTTGCTTAGTACTCGACATTGTTGCGGGCATCTGATGGATTTATATGGGCACCTGGGCCAGCATTATGCTACATCTCATTCATTTTGTTTGCATTATGCTTGTAGATTTTATAGGGAGCTTGCGGGTTGAGGATGAAGATGTGACTTAACGAAGTACAGACGTGCGATCCAAGACGTCAGCATGCTTTCTCCACGGCGCCGTAGTAGTTCCAGTTAACAGTATGAGTGAACGCAGCGATCGAGGGCCAAGGGTATTTCCTGAGGCTATACTTGTCCCAGAGGTAGTGACAATGGGGAAGATGTAGATGCTAATAGCGGCAATTACGAAAAGGTAGGATATAGTAATGAAAATCGTGTTTGGTAATAATAGCCCAAAAGTATTAACTCGGGGGGGCTTAAAACCGAGAAGAGTCTGAAGGTTGATTCTGGCCTCTCTTCTAACGTGCCCCCCCCTCTTCTCCTCCCTTTGCAATATCTTAGCTGTTAGGGTGGGACTATTGAAATTACACAGATGAGGCAATGCCGAACTCGCAACTCTAAAACGTAGTTAGCTATACCTATTAGTTAGAGGCGGGCTCCGACTGACTAACGAAGAGGCTTTTTGTCAGGTCCCCGGAACTACGAGGCCCCAGGGTGCCAGGAGGTCGGCGAGGACGGGGCGAGGTCAGTGTGAGACCTGTCCGGAGGGACCGGCAGGACAGATCTGGAACATCGGGGTAGGGCCGGGATAACGGAATCAGGACCGGAACAGTAAGATCACTAGGCGCTGGAATAGCTATAAAAGGTGCAGGAAGGAGCCGGCAGAAGATGGAGGATTAAGGATTAATTTGACCATCTCTTAGGCCCGTAGATCATCGCCTCTTTCCAGCAGGTATATCACAGCTGCATCGTTTAAGCTCCTCACTCCTCCTTGTACTGTTTAGTCACCCTTGTCGCTAATGGGTATCACCCGCCCCCCTCGAGGAGATGGTGATGATGCACTTCTCCCGGGGGGATGCCGCCTATCATGGGTATTCAGGAGTGAAAATGAAAAGAATTCTTGACAATAGGTACCAACACACACTCTCCAAGCTCAATTCCGGACACTGGCCGTACATATCTGCCCAGGCATGGCATTATTGACGGGAGGATGCTCCAAAAAGGCGTCATGCGGCCGTTAACGTAATCTCCGTCCCTCGTACAGTCGCCACGGCCACGCTCTCGAAGAGTCGCCTTCGGAATATCCCTCGATCTTGTCCTCGGAAAAGTCGTTGCCCGGTGGTTGGTCTCCTCAGGCTTGGCCGTTTGAAACCTATAGCTGGCGTCTGACAAGCATCATCGTGCCAGTCACTAGGGCGACTTAAGTCTGGGTTCAATCTTGTAGCAGGAATGCGAATAAAGGAGACATCTCCTCGGCCGTATACATACAACTCGGCACCTCCCTAGTCGCGGATCTCGTCCCAGACCAAACAGTCGCTCTACTCTTAGATTTCCATTTTCAGAATATCTATCCCATTCCCCTTGCTCGCCGAAAAGAGCCACAATCGGGATCTGCTACGGTCAAGCATCCTATGTCCATAGCTCACGCTTTATCTTGCCTTCGCTAAGGAGTACGCTGGCGGTCATCTCAAGGTGCTCTCGTCACGCGACACTTTGTTCTTCATCTATGATTAGACATTTTTGCGCCCAAGTACATTCCTCCGATACAACGAAACTGACTTGACCCCCGGCTATTCAGATAATCACCCTCGTCCGCATACTGGCTTTCGTCTCGCCTTATCATGAGGTAAGTGACGGAGCCGAGCAGACTTCTGGATTGTTGGCTCAGGCGGTGCATTATCATTTATGCCCAAACTAAAGGCATACAGCTCCAGCGGCTGCGACCCAGAGACCATGATGCCGTTAGTCTGAAGAAGTTTTGCTGTCTTTGAACTCTCGATAGACTCAACAAGGCGATCCATTTAAGACTACTCCATATGGCAGACATTGATACTGCAGTAGAATACCTAATGCGTGAAGAGTCTGACTCGGTGGCTGTGATGTTTGGTTCATTATCGTCAAGTTTCTGAATCAAGTCATTAACTGAGAAAACTACAGCTTCAGAACTCGGTCCAATATTGGGTTTCCGGACTTCGGAGCTATCATGGACGAGATGCAGGTTTGCGAGCTTCCTCATTCCACTGTTAATATATGCAGTCGGTCTTAAATTTCTCAAACGCGAGTGCATTTCCAGCGACGCGTTATTTCGGTATCTCCTAATAGCCATTCTAACCTACTACGTAAGAGTAATCACAGCTCTGCCCTCTCCCACGCCAACCAAGCTCAGACACCAGCTCTCAGCAATGATAATAATTCGCAACAGGCAGGGCCCGGAACGCCGGGGACGCCTGCGGCGGACTCGAGCCTGACCTTGACTGTTCCCGTTGACTACTCCGGAGACTACTTTTGAGTCTGTTCCCGTGACTGCCCTTATGACTGCCGCTGTGACTGCTACAGCTCTTGTGCTTACAGCTGTTCCCGTTGCCTGCAGCTTCTTCTGTTAACTGCAGCTGTTACTATTCACCGCAGGTGGTGCCGACTGCTCCCGTGACTGTGACTCCGGCGGATAGGTTCGATTTTCATCAAGGGATTTGAGGAATCCCCCCTCCGCGGGGGCGGGCATGCAGCCGGCTTCCCTCCGGGGGCCCTCCAGGGGCGCCTCAATCTAGCTGCACGGCAAAAAGGGCCAATTGCCGCTAGTTATTTCGTGCATTATAGCTAGTAGTATGGTAACTGGTGCTATTGGTCAACCTCTCTACGGCCTATTAGAAGAAATAAAGCTGGAAGGAATTAGCCCGCCAATGCAGTCTACCCCTTCTGTCAGCTTTGCTTAATGAACATGGCCACATCCCTTCGCTTCCTGGCTGAGTAGTTGGGCAAGCTGCCTCAAAGGCAGTATTCCCAAGACCAATTCCAATGTGCACCGCACATTTATTGGAACTACTCTTCAGATAATATAACAGTGGATGGGCGTCAACGTCATCTGTACTTCTCGACGCCGTTTCTCAAGTCCACCGGGGCCATGATTAACGGTTTTCTGACTCTCTTATTCTCACCCTATTTAATGTGTTTCCGATTTTCATCTCCTTCTGGATAGTCGAGCATTCCCGCCGCCGCAGGATGCTGATCGCTGGCGCCGCGGGAATGTCGACCTGCCAGCTCCTTGTTATTGCCATCGGCGTTATTATTGGATTCAATCATACTAGCATCACTGAAAATGTAGAGCGGTAATGCGTAGATTACCTGTATTTGCATTCTCATCTTTTGGTTTGCCTCAACTTGGGGTCCTACTGTATCGGTTGTCGTCGGGGAGATTTACCCTCTTCGCATTGCGCGAGGTACTGCCCTATCCACGTTATCTAACTGGTATTTGAGCACCATCGTCGCCGTCAAGCTTCATATATAGTTGGAGAGAACCGGGCCAATATGAAGTCGTATGGTTTTTTTTTTGCGTTGGGAGGACTTTATATGTATGCTTTGTCAATTCACCCAACAGACTAAATGCCAGTCGCTCGAACAGCTCGATGGGATGACAGAGGAATGCAGACCCCGTATTCGTACTTTTCTCAAGTGAAAACCGAAGGTCTTTCTTACTCAACATGGATCCAAGCGTGGTCAGCTCGAAAACGGCGGTGTTTCCGAGGTTGAATGAGGTGATTCTTTTGTCTAGGGTAGGAGGGGCTGCGAAGTGGCTTCGAACTGGGTTTACATTTATAATCAGGGTTAACTGTTGGGACGTGGGCTTATTTCTGAGCTGGAGCTGTGTTCTTTCTTGTTCCAAGACAATGTTCCCCTTGGATAAGCCTCATTCCAACTACCAGTCCCCCTTAGATATACCTTGCACATTATTGCGCAGAAAGGCACTGCATGAGAATAGAGATGCAATCATGCCATCATACTCTACCTTCAGCTCAGAATATGACATTGAAGCTATGATTGATCAATCCAATTAACTGAAGAGGGCAGGCCAGGAGCACACACAAAGGAATTTCATACAGCACAGTTCTGGCAGCAAAGATGTCATCATAGAAGAGCTTGGGTGGCGTCGGACTTCTCCCCGATGACCTCCTACGACCCCTCTTTTGGAAGATATTCATCAACCCCGCACGAGCTAGACGGGGAGGAGCTTCACCTGCGTTCGGTATCTGGATGCAGAAACATCACGTCAACTACAGTATCAACATCAACCAAAATGTCACCCCCTCTCGGTCTCGCAATCATCGGGACAAACTGGATCACAAGCTCGTTTGTCCAATCATGCCACGAGAGCAAGAGATTCCAGCTCACGGCTGTATACTCGCGGAGCCTCGACACGGCAACCAAATTCGTCTCCGAGACACCTTCGATCAATGATGTTTCGGCCATCAAGGTGTACGACAACCTAGACACAATGCTCTCTGATGACCCGAACATCGACGTCGTCTATATTGCGTCTCCCAACTCTTTCCATTACGCCCAAGGTGTGAAGGCGCTGGATTCCGGGAAACATGTCATTATGGAGAAACCCTTTGCTTCCAACACCAAAGAGCTCGAAGCGCTTTATGAGCTTGCCGACTCCAAGGGGCTATTCATTCTGGAGGCCTACCGACACATACAAGAGCCCAATTTCCAGAAGCTGCACCGCTTGCTCAACGACGAAAAGACGAGAGCTGACAAGTTTGGACCCGTCTACGGTGCCAGTCTCAGCATGGCCATATACTCGTCACGCTACGCAAAAGTGTTGCAGGGCGAGGAGCCAAACGTCCTTTCGCCCAAGTTCAGCGGAGGTTGTCTGTGGGACATGGGCTGCTACGTCGTCATGTTCGCCGTGGCTCTCTTTGGGAAACCTTCCAGCCAGACGTACCACCCTGTTATTATTCGGACGGGTGTTGATGGTGGCGGCGCAATCATTTTCCAATATACGCCCGAGTCTTCGCAATACGAGCAGCAGTTCACGGTGCACGCAAACACGAGCAAGATCTACACTTCGACGGCTCCCACCGAGGTCTACTGCGAAAAGGGCACCATTAGGATCAACGGCGCAACTGGCGTGACGGATATCAACACGATTGAATTTGTTCCACGTGGATCAAAGGAGGGTGAACAGCTCGCCGATACGAGTCCCGAGTATACCGGCTTGTTAAACTTGACTTGGGAGGCTAAGGAGCTTGGACGGATCATCCAGGAGGCTGACAAAGAGGCTGAGAGCCGTCTGAGGAAGCTGAGCATTGATGTTCTCACTGTGATGGAGGATATGAGGAAGGCGAACGGCATTGTTTTTGAGAGTGAACAGTAGACAGTCAATTCACTCGCTCTGACGCAAGTTGGCAATATAGTGACCTTGGTTGCATAATCCAGGCTCAATTAGATTACTTCTATATGCACGCGCCTACATTGAAGTTATTGCATCCTATCAAGACGATATTTAACTGCAATGCAACTCTCCTGTAGAAGCTTTTCCTGACTAGCGGCTGTTAGCAGCTAAGTCATAAAGGAAGTTTCCACAGCCACTCGGGCAGGGCAACTACTAGCTGCCCTAACAGGCCACAACTCGGGATTTTGTATGTTAACGGCCACCCGTATCGACATCCGAGCAGACAAAGGAGCCTCTGCAAGCTCCCTTGTGCTCATCACAACCGACCTCTGCGGAAACTGCCTCTCGCTGCCTCCTGCCGCAATGAAACCGCCCTCTGGGCTCTCCAACCAACCCCTGCGACACCTGCCTCGAGCTGTCTCGAGCTGCCTCGAGCCGCGGCTACAGGACCTGCCCGCACAAGTTGCTGCCTTCAGCTTCGGGCCCGACAACCACCTTTACAATAGCCCCTCTTGCACAGCCGCCTATCGAGGAAGCCTTGAGTTTGCGGCAGCTGCACCCTGCCGCTGCTGCCTTTGGGGGAATCTAGGCCCCGGTCCCTTCCCCCTCCGGGCTGCGAGAAGCTATTTAAAGAGGCTGACTTTTCTGGAAGGAATAGATAATTAAGAACTAGCTGTGTACTCACTCTCTTCCCCGTACTTAATGTTTATTATGTATTTGGCATCCATAGCAGAACCTAAACCCCCTCCTGACTAGCCCCTAAATAGGTAGCTGGCCAGGCACCCGTTGTCCTATGGAAATGAACGTTCCGGTGTAAAACAGTAAATTAATTAATTATTCATTCAACTGCAATGGAAAGTCTGAAACTAAATGCGACGACTTGAGCAAACTCCGCCTACTCTTTAACTTACGTATTATTCGGATAATCAGGTCGGATAACCGGCAGTCATCCCCATATCATCTTACCTGATTTGGGATAAAGGCATGGAGCACTAATTAAGCTTGTCTTCAGCTCCCAATCGCGAAGCGTCACTTGAGCTGATCAAGCCACTCAAACAACGCCTTTGGACAAAGATGCAAAGCTGAATGAGCTGTGGCGTTGACTAGTCGGTCTGGAACCTTAAAAAGCATCCGCCGGTCGCGTCCTAACGGCCTCTCCCTGGGTAGTGAAAGAAAAAGTATGAGACTAATATGGCCGGACCATCACCTAGCGAGTCTCGTAATTTTCGCTCCAGGACGGCTGCGCCCTCCTTTGCGTTCGGTATCCGTTTATATGGAAACCCGCACCCTATCCCTTGATCGGAGTTTTGGCAAGTCAACCCAACATGCGTCTCTCCTTGCTCTCCTTGTTGCCCTTCGTTGCCGATGCCCACGCGGCGCAGTGGAAGAGCTGTTCGCGATGGTGGCCAAAGATCCCCCCCGGCAAGGCCTACACCGTCAAGGCACAATGCCACGTCTTCCCGGACTATCCCCAGACGTTTGGCGCGACAAAGGTCACGGTGGTTTACACCAAGAACTGGAGTCTGCACCACCTCAACAAGGTCGACAGCGTGGCACCCGTGCTTGAGGAATCTCTCTCCAAGAGCATCGAATACTACAGCACCCTTGCCCGTCTCCCCTCCGAGATTGTCGTCATCCTCACCGACGGCACCGATGGAGGGACGACTGCCGACACCTTTTACCCACGTGAAAAGCATCCCCCTTGCCAGATCAGGGGCTTCAAGAGGTTCACCACCGAAGCAGCCGGGTCAGATGTCCCCCGAGCCTTGCAAGCCTTGGCTCACGAGCTCTACCACTGTGTTTCCTCGTACCAAATGGGCAACACAAAAGACCCTTCGTGGGTCATTGAGGGATCCGCAAACTACTTCAGCAACCGTGTCTTTCCGTCGTCCAATGTCGAGTGGCCTGGGCCTGATCGCCACTACAACCCTGCCTTGCCGATATACGCCCAAGTCAAAAACGATGTCTATACGACCAGCTTGTACTTTCAATCCCTGGAGCAGACCAAAGGCCCCGAGTATCTGAACGATTGGGTGCTGGCAACGCCTGCCTCACCCAACAATGGAGAGAGGCACCGTCTCTCCCAGTTGGACGACTTCACGGACGATTTCTTCACCTTTTCCCAGCAGCTTTCGCTCCGGCATATTCGAGACACCAGCGGAGTCCTGGTCGAACACATCCCAAAGTTCAAACCAGACCCCGCGCCACTATTGTTCAACAAGGCGGGCACCATTGGTACGGCCTCGCTCAAAGTTGTCCCATTCACCGTCACCGTCTTCAAGCTCTCCGTCAAGCCCGGCCAGACCATCTCGATTTATTCGTCGGCCGACGATGATGATCAAAGAGTGGCTTATCGAACACCCGATGACGAGAACTGGATCAAGATGCCAAATAGCCCGTCGTCGGGTCGGGGACAACTCAGCCTAGCATGCAATAAGAAAGGGACCAAGGCCACCATTCTCGTCCTCTTTATTTCCACCGCGGGCAAAGGCCACGATGCGGTAACCGTCACCGTCAAGCGGGACCGGCTCGAGAATTGCAAGAAGGTCTCCAGCGGTGGCTTTGTCCTCTACCCGCTGTATAACCCGGCGACGGCCGGCGCTAAATGCCCGACTGGAACCCATTTTTCTAGCATAGCAGCCTGGTGTTGTCCTGATGGAATGGAGCTGGATGAAGCCGTTGCGTCCGAAGCCAGCATCTGCTGTCCTACTGGCAAGTTTCCCTCTTCTCAAGACTCTGGAAGCAAAACTAATCTGCTCTCAACAGACAAGGATTGCAGTAAAAACATCATCCCCGACCATTTGAGATGTGCGGATCCAACCTGGGTGCTTTGGTCACAGCAATTCCGCCAAGTCGGATGCTGCCTGAAGGGTTACGTCCCGACCTCTTCCCGGTACTGCGTGAAGGATACCAGCCAACGCGGGCCTCAGTTTTCACAGGTGAGTTATCATTGATGTGCTTGGCTGCCTACCAAGAGAAGTCTTTGCTGATGGTACAGTAGATTCCGCAAACATAGATCTGGGATAGTGGTGCTGCGGCTTGATAGGGTTAGCCAGGGTCTGTTTATTGCTCCTTTACAAAGCCTAGCAGAACACAAAACAGAAGGGTCGTCCAGTTTCTCTCGTGCCGAACGCTCCCTCCGCATATCCAGCTTCTCTCGTGCCAGACTATCCATTAGTATCTGCATATTCTCAGGGGTTGTAGACACGTGCATTCAAGCCTCCACGGACACCCCCTAACAGCCATTGAACCTCGGCAGTTGAGCGATGGTGGCAAATCCGGACTGTATCCCGCTTGGCTATTTCAGGGGCTACCCCTTTCCTAAAGTCAAATTGTTTCCGTGGGGATGATGAGAGAAAGGTGTCAACCGTGTCATTCAGAGAAATATAGCAAGTGCTGATTCAACAGTCATTGTCATTTCTTCAAACTTCCCAGCCTAATAAATCAAGGCTTCGCTAGGAAACTTCACAGAGACGGACAAGTTTTGCAGCATTCGAGCCATCCCACCCGGAGTAAGAAACCCTGGAATGGCTAATGCACTGGGTGTGATTGAATTATAATCATCTTTCCTCTTACTGGTGCGTCAATGTTGAGTTATGCCCGTGTTGATCCAGGCCTCCCCTGATCCTGCATCGAATGCTCGATGCGCTCATCTCCGGCCGGGATCTCCGGCCGGGATCCCGGGCTACTGTCCGCTTCCAGCACTCACCCGCCTACGTCTACCTTGTCCCCGGGCATGGTGCCTGTCTAGGAAGCTACGACGCCGGGCTACATCACCTCCATGCTAGGGTCTGTATTGAGATAAGTAGAGGCGGTTGAGAATGAGTCTCGGTGTTCCTCCAGTCTCACAACCCACAACCCCTCCCGTTCTCCTCGCCATGTTAATCCGCACCACCTTCTTCTTCTCGGTGGCCTTGGCGGCCATCTCTGGAAATGAGTGGCAAGCCCCAGCTGCGGGTGACCGTAGGTGCCTTTTTTCACCGCTGCATGTCCAGACTGCTGATATGAATCCAGACCGAAGCCCTTGTCCCATGGTCAACTCCTTGGCCAACCATGGGTATCTTCCCCGCGATGGATTGAACATCTCCTTGTCTGACTTGATCATTGCATTTACGGATGCCCTCAATTTGGACCCAGCTGCCACGGTTCTGGTCGGACAGAAGGCCTTGGCGTCTGGAAACAACGTTACCTTTGACTTGGACAACCTAAACAAGCACGGGAGTAAGACACAATCAACCTATGGAAGTGGTCCAGCTAATAGGTCCAGTATTGGAGCACGACGGGAGTTTGAGCCGCAACGACGTCTACTTTGGCGACAATCATAGCTTCAACCAGACCATCTGGAATACTGTTGCCTCGCACTTCACGCAGTCTACCATCTCCGTCCAGACTGCTGCCATGGCTCGCAAGGAGCGCCTTCAGGCCGCAGCTGCCATTAATCCCGAGTTTTCCCTATCCGCAGAGGAAGCCAAGTTTAGCTTTATTGAGACGGCTCTCTACTTGTCCATCTTTGGAAATGTTGAAGATGGGAATGCTACCACTGAGTGGGTAAAGGTCATGTTTGGTAGGTTGAAGTCTTGTCCAATCTTTACACATAAAATACTGACGGAACTCTATAGAACAGGAGCGCTTACCATTTTATGAAGGATTTTCGAGGTCTGAGGAGATTATTACTGCAGCTGGAATCTTGGGCTTAGTAACGCAGTTAGCTTCTGCAAGCTCATAACTGGAGTAATAAATAAGGACATGACACGCAATGCAAGTTCTCGAACCAACAGTGGTATTAAGAGACAATTAAACAAGCCCAGGGTATCATGCTATTCTGCTGTCCAATCCAATAAGCACCTTTAACTCCTTGCAAGACATCTCTCAGTCCAAAACATTCTCCTTGAACCAGGGCAAGTAAGTATCCCTTGCCCATGCCGTCAGCTGTCGCATACCGGCGATGGTAGCATAAATTTCCAAACAGCTCTGTGTCGTCCCAAACTCGTAATCTGCCCACAGTCTCGTCTTGCCCTTGTCATATGTTGATAAGACGAGGTGCCATCGGTGGCATTGTATAATGACGCCTGGGATGAACCCAAGAGTCGACAGGACCGCAAACGTTGCCTCGTTGTGTTCCTTGAGCTGATCCTTGTCCATCGGTGGTTTCAAGCCGCTCTGAATTCGCCGTCGGAGCAGCTTTTGACCTACCGCCCAGCGAAGGAACGACCACTGCGCAGAGTGCCAGATGCCAATCTGCAACTGCGCCATCTCCCAATGAACGCCGGACTTCTTAGTCTCGATGCTTAGTACGAGAGGACGTGTGCGTAAGGGTTCAAAGTCGGTGAAGTTGGGTGTTTGTGTGGGCGTCGTGCGGCTGAAACCGGTCACCTGGTCGCGAAAGTCTGGGTCGTGGTCGAGGAGGGAGTAGACGCAGATGTCGATCATTTTGACGGAAGACGAAGTGGGCTTGAAGTCTTGATGTAGACGCGCCGTGGTGCTAGAGTCGCAGGATGGTGAGCACGAGGATTTGCATCTGGGAAGAGATGGGCTTACCAGCTCATGGCGTTGAATTGGTCGAACTGCTCCTCGAGAGGCGCTTCAAAGATGCTCCCAAGCAGGCGCAAATGGACCTGATTGTTCCAACTGACCTCCTCATGGTTGAACTCCTGACATTCAATGGCCTTTTTATGTATCTTCTCCACCTCTTCAAACCCTGGAATTCGGCCTGGCAGAGCATCATGTTCTGGCTTGAACGAGTACCTCCATTTGCGCGGTTCCATATTTCGGGCCTTCACTTGTTCGAGGATGGCGTCCTTGATGGCCAGCGGGAGTATGTTGATTGCTCGTCCGATATCCTCCATAGTGCTAACAAGATCCTTGGCCGCTTCGGGAGCGGCATCGACGTTGAGGGCCTTGACTTCGACTCCAGAGTCGCTGAGTTGAAGATTGATCATTTGTTTCTTCGGCGACGCAGATGTGGTCGAGCTCGTAGTGGAGAGGGAGGCAAAGCTGGGCGCGCCAGGTCGCGGCGTCGCGTCTAAGTCGAGCACATTATCGGAGGCATCGAGGCGTCGTCTTTTCGGTGTCGATGCCATGTTACGGCGGTCGCTGTTGGGGGAGGCGGGGGGGCTTTTGAGCTGTTGCTGGTCTGGGAGCTTTCGTTTCGTGGAGCCTGGCGGGGGTCGGGGGGCTTCCTCGGGAATAGAGCGTATCCAGGAGATGATGGAATCGGTGTCATACATGGCTGAGCGCGTATGTTGACTTTACGATGCGGTGATAATCCTCCATTTTAATGATGTTTTCGCCAAGTCCGTTTCTTGGGAACCGCTTGCAGTTCACATGGCAACGTCGAGGTAAGGTCAGTGCGGGGACCCATGTACTTCATACCTTGCGTCACAGACGGAGGGGCAGTTTTTCCGGACCCGAGGGGAAATCCCACATTTGGACAACTTTCCTCAAGTAATTAAGATTTCATCTGCCTCTATTATTAAGGCGTTAAAATATCACTATTTTCCTGATTTTCTATCTCTTTTAAGCACGTTAAATCGGGCCGTGATTCCCCTGTTGAGTCCGACAGTACGAAAGAGACACACGAATCATATAGGATTGTAGCTCATGTAATAGGGTAATCTCAGTGATCTTTCCCATCGCGTTATGTCAATCGCATAATCTCCTAACTCTTCCCGGGTGTTATTACCTGTATTAAACGGGAGTGTCATCAAACTGGGACCTTATTGACGGTTGCATAACAACCCTTAACTTAAAGGCCCTGTTTACGGTGTCCTCTCGCATAACTTGACTCTCTTGTCGTGAGTTTCAGGAGCAACTATCTTGGTGATTCGGGATGTTAGTACCAGGCCCGTAATACTGTTTGGCCACCTCTTTCGTCGCCTGAAATCGAGAGTCTGGTCGCCCAACTTGGAATTCCTAGCGGCGATATTGAGTAATGACGTGGTGAGCTATTGGGCTCCGTCGGGTGGAAATACGCAACGAGCTCGACATTGGCTCTGTCACCGGGCCGTTCGACTCGACTGTGCTGAAGTTGGTGTCGAATGACGGCACTTTAAGAATTTGGAACGCGGAATCTACTTTAGTATATCGTGTGATGATTGACAACTCTGCCGAGGTTGCCTTTATCACCTAGTCACTCCAGCTGGCTCGCGATAGTACCAAGCAACTGTAGCCATGAAGTCGGGGAAATCCATTGTCCCGAAGAACGGTTCATACATACCGATCGCATTTCTATCCATGACGCCAACCCCATTCCCCAACCACCCCATTTGGCTGTATTGGCGGGTATGCCGAGACAGCAAACACACCAGTTGCCCTCTTCCATCCCTTCTCTCCTGGCCTACCGGGACTCTCCGACTCTGCTACCCTGCATCTATCGGGCTCGCCCTGCTGATGTGTGTAAGCAATAGCCTTTCCAGTGGTTGGTTGAATGTTACGGCAGAACGCCACTTTCTTGGGCGCGGGTCAGGTCGCTGTTTTCCACGTAGCACAGGGTGACGAAATTCGCTCCCCAGCGACGCAAATGATGACTGCATTATTAGCTCCGCCGAGCTGAATTAGGATCCTTGCCCCTTTATTGAAAGATGATTCCTATTCCGTCTCTGGAATCCACACCAGAAAATATTTCTGTTTGTGTCATCAGACCATCGATGCAGTTAATAATTGGAAAGACCACCCCAAGATAGTCGGCAGGATGGATGCAACTGTGTAAATCACATAATTGCGGCTCAGGGCTCCCAGGCGCTCGTGACATGATAATACTACTACAGCTCGTGAGGCTGGATGGGTACAAAGAGAAGTGCTCATTTCATTAACCTTCCGACTGAACCAGCCAAGAATACAACCATCTCCGGTGTTAATCACAGAAGATCCTTAATAAATGAGTAAGGGACATTAAATCCAACTCATCGCAGCAGCTTGTTATATCGCGTCCATATATACACGCAAACCAGGACTGTCTTCTGAGCGTTATCTAGAAACCGTATACAGCTGGTATATACTCAACTGACTGCAGCACTTAGTATACAATGGCAAAGGGCTAGATGTTTGAGTCCAGAGCTCTGCAAATAACACCAGACAGTCGATAACATCACCTTCGTGCGCTTGAAGACCGGGTTTCCAGCGTTTTCTTGCAAAAGCCATAGACATTGGGGGCCAAAATAACTGCCGGTTTGCCCTCAGCCAGTTGAGCAGTTGTTGCACAGCCGCCAAGACGAGCTGAGTATCTAGCTGCGACTATTGATGCATGGCGTTCCAAGGTCCTTCGTGCCGTGTAGTTTACAGCATGTAACTGGCAGCTCATTCCGGGGGCTTGCCAGCTAGTTCAGCCACAAACCAGAAAAGTTGGGTCATGGCCTGGTGAGGTTTATGGCAGCAGTGATTTGTAATTTCCAACAAGTTCCTTTATTAATAGCGGCACATGCAGGTTTTGATCTTGTTGAACTCCTCTTTATCCCAACTTTAAGAGACCTTACCCATTCCGGATTATTGCATTTTCGTTTCAGCGTCCCATTGATCTACAGCAATGGATGATAACTCTACTCGGAAGACGTCTGCTCCAGGGCAAACGCAAGAATTGTCGCCTGTAAGTTTGACATCTCGCAAGAATCATTCATCACCTACCACCGGCGAGCTGACTGGCTAACGAAAACCACAACTATAGGCTACAAACCCCCCGAGACCGCAGAAACCTATATCCATCTGGCTCCCGCTCGTCCTTTACTCTGCTCTGAGCCTTACCATTACTCTCCTTGTTGCCCTCGCCGTCAATGGATACAACGCTTTGGCATATGCCGAGCAGAAAAGAAAACAAGCCGATGGAGGCTATGTGTTTCGTGTTTCGGACGTCACAACCCTGCTTTCAACCGCCACGAAGATCATGGACTACATTGGTACGATGTGGATGGGTTTAGTTGGTTGGCGCTGTGGTTTCCTTCTCATGGAGAGGAGGAGAGCCCCCAGAGGACAAGGACTCCAGATCAGCCATCTCTCTGGGATTGTTGGCGGCTGGCCGTGGTTCAAGGCATTATCGTGGCCGTGTGGCAGGGAGTGGGTAGTTGCCCTCGTTCTGTTGTTCATCCTACCGCAGCCCTTTATCGAGCCCCTTTTCTCGGGCAGCGTGGACTGGAACTTTGCCATTGGTCACGCAGCAAAGACGACAATCAGGAGCGGGGACGAGACTGCGAGATCCAACAAGTGGTATTACTACAACATACAGAGTGCAGACCGGAAGAACTCGATACGTCGGGCGGGCGGCGTGGCCAGCATTGTTTGGGGCGCAACAGATTCTGAAGCTGCCAAGGAGGGCTCGGTGTCAACTCCGGGAGGCCTCGCATGTCGACACCTCATGCCTACTATTGCCCCCGTGAACTCGACGCTCATCAACGCCACTATGCCCTGCATCTACATCCACAACATCACCTGGTCCGATGATGCCCCTCCGGACAACGTCGAGGACTACGCTGGTTCCAATGCGGCCGGCCTGAGCTCCGTCGGCGATTCACCCTTCAGCTACGTTCGGCCCGGCGTAGCCGTTCTCATCAGCGATGAGTTCTGGAATTCGTCGTCGTCCGTCAAGACAGACAGCGACAAGGCCACGGCAACCTTTCCCAAGGCTACTAAATGGAGCAGCAGCATGACCGTCCTTCTTCTGCTCGGCCGACAAACATCCGTCAGCTGCAAGCCCATTGCCGGAAACGCGTTTGGAAACTCTTCCTTTCTCACACGGAACCTCCCGGGCGTCTTCTATGCCAACGCCAACGCCTACGACGAGAATTGCATGGTCTGGGGCACGGTTTACTTCACCGCCGGCGAGATCCAGGCTCCAGAGAGCGTGTACGTTTTTCCTCAGGTTGTCGAATACCACCTCGAGACTCCACCAGCGAATGAAACACTGCCGGCTTCCCGTGAGGCTGAAATCGTCGCAGCTATCAAGCCTTCCATGCGGACGAGAGATTCCTTGTGGGTGATGCCAGATGCCATGACCCAGATTGCCGTCATGAACACATCACTGCTGCCGACTTGGGACAATCTGGACAATTACACCGCGACGTTGATTCGCTACGCCTACATGTCGAACTGGGACATGTTCCACGCCTCATTCGAAGATACAGACTCTGCCACGTTGACTCTCTTGCCTGCCGAGCCTCGGCTTCAGGCGGTCGTGTCATTTTCGCGGCTGTTCGCCTGGTATGGCCTCACGTTGCTTGTGCCCTTGACTGGCATCATCCTCACGTTGCTGCATCATTCATGCAGCCGAGAAATAATAGCAGATCCGGTGGGCATATTGTTCACAGATGCATCTGAGGTGATTAGGGAGAATCCTGGCTTGAATGGAATGACAGGTGTTCCGGACGATTGCAAGGTTGTTAAAATAAGCCTGCAAGGGCCGTCTGGGTCTGGCCGAGGCGGGTTACGGCTGGAATGAGTCGGACATACTGAGCCAAGGTACAAAAGCGAGGATCCCCAGTTGCAGCAAAGTAACAGAGGTTTGCAGCCCATGTAATAGGATGAGTAGAGCAATCTCCGGTCTAGAATATTTATAATGTTGTAGTGTGCTGGGGCAGATGTTGGACGTCATCGCCCAATATGGAATCCCAAACCGAGCAAGATTATTTTCCGTACCTAGAGCTCATTAATCCCTAAACGTCGTGTAATAAGTCCTGACTGTTACATTTAAATACTAACACTGGCAAACCTTTAAGACTCTGCATCTGGATGTTTATGCTCAGGAATGCCTGGAATGTTGGGAATGTTAAGAATAGTAAGCCAGAAGCTAGGGAAGGGTCCGGAAGGTAAGGAATAATAACAGTTAATAATATTCAAAATGCTCCAGACGTAGATCAGCCTCAGCTTCGTTCGTTCAAAGTCACAACTGCAACATCCTACATAGGGATAAGTGCTTCACTCATATAATCAATCAGATCAAGTTTAAAGTCTCCAAGTCCACAACAGTGGACGAAAGGCTCAAACTATCCAACAGCTCGGCAATTTCCTTATCCATAAACTCTTGTCTATCCAAAACTGGAGCGCAAAACTGTCAGGAAGCAACGCATAAACGATGCTACTAATAGGAAAGCGACGGGCTTAGATGGACTCTTAATAATTGCCGCAATAGATACTATAACGAGTGACGGGTTAGCTACAATAAATTCAGCGTGCTAAAGCAGATTAGAACTTATGAAATCCAGTTAGTATATTAGCAAACGAAGCTCACATCTTTTGCTGCTTAGAATGCTGCGTAGCGTAATGTCACTCCTGGAATTTTCAGCTGAGGATAGAGGGAGTAGTATTATTATTGCTGAACAATAATAAATAAGGCTAAAGGTATTAATTACAAGATGGCGACAAGTAATCCTAGTGGTAGATGCCAGTTGAGTGTTTCCGGAGCGATAGCTATAGAGATATAACTGGCTTCACTCACCTTACTATTTAGAATGCGTAGGGTTTTATATAAGCACAATGTGGTAGTTTACTTTACTATCAGTACACTACTTCTCCTTGATAAAAACTGCCCGAGTTAGAAGTTCGCACTGAATTCATCATTATACCACCAGCCAAGGTATATAAACC
Source organism: Thelonectria rubi (assembly GCA_013420875.1). Taxonomy (NCBI): domain Eukaryota; kingdom Fungi; phylum Ascomycota; class Sordariomycetes; order Hypocreales; family Nectriaceae; genus Thelonectria; species Thelonectria rubi. The sequence continues at coordinate 156,400 of WMHX01000036.1, forward strand.
GAGATAACTTGCTGACGCTTATAAGAAGATTCTTCGTTGGCGATTATTGCCTTGTAGTGGTGAAATAAGACCAACCGTGAGACAATAAGATATGTTCTCTAGGTGACGTTTAAGGTTATACCTCTGCTCAAGCCTAGCACGTAGTTCTCTCGGTCCCTGGCTGAATAAACATTCCTGAGCCTCTCGCTAATGTGTGGACTTTCTTGTCCTGTTTGCTATCAGTAATATGAAAACGAACTCATGCTTCTCAGCCCTTTCACTCAGATCCTCCTCCTCGCTATTCTCTTTCAGCTCCTATTGCCCATCTACTTTATTTAGTCAGATGTACGCCTCCCGCTCCAGTGCTTGCACTTATTCGACCACTTCGATCTTAATACTGGTACCATAATTGTATGCATGCAGCTTAGATGTAAGGTGATGAATAGGGGCCACGTTGCCGATATGTACCCTTCCTTAAGTACTTTGGCAGTGCCCTCCTATGTGGTGAAATCTTTAAGCACTTAAGGGCGCATTTATTATCTTCATTAAGTCCGTATTCTTACTGGCACAAGGTAGTAGACAGCCAGCACTCTTGTCTCTATGGACGGAGATTAAATATGGGTTTTCTAGGCGTGAGTTTATAGAAGAATTAGAATCCAGTTGCTCCGCAAAGTCTTAGAGTCTGAGAGTCATAGTGGCTACAATAGTTTGCCAACCTAATTATGCACTGCATATATCTTTAGTCGTAAATGCAAAGGCAATTATTTATTAAAATTACTATTATAAGAGTTTCATACTTAAGATACTAAGTATTTACACCCCTGGGACATCTAGGGAGCTGACCCCCAAAGGTTGGAAGGATCCCTATTAGATAAACACATACGATAAGTCAGAGATAAGGTACTCCAAGTGATCTTGATCGGGCCTTGGATCGAAATACCAACAAATTCGTAAGTGTCTAGAACTTCTCGGAGCCATGTATCGGTTCGGGCTATCTCGAAGTTAGGATTTTCTCCGATGGTGCCTCCAGAAATCGCCGACTCTTCAGGCATGATACTGATTCGCCTTCGCTGTTCGTATAAACGGATGCTTGCAGTGTTGATGTCGATGGTGACATTCCAGTCGGGTTCATTCCAGTCTGGAGCCTAAGCAGAGCCAGAGGAAGCGATAGCTTGCGCACCCCGGTATGACCCACGACGTGACAGAGTCTCCCGGCCCGAAAGGAAAGTCAAGATTGTGCAAGCAGGACTGTTCTCCGAGTGACTTTGATGTGATGAGGTTTTCAGGCTAGGCTGTGGCGGCAACTGCTGGGAATATGGTTGGCTGTCCAGCGAGTTGGCACTGTACGGCTAGGTTCGGTTCGCCGAGGTAATATCTGCCTTAACTGTAGCGCGAATTGGGATAAAGCTGTTGAGTTTCGATGTAGCCTGGATGAGAACGTTCATAATGAGGCCCAAGGTACTTAGTGGTGCATGAAACAAGAGGAGCAGGATGGGAGAGATAGGCTGGATAATGCTAAAGTCATTCTAACTAGCATATATATCTTAAAAAATGAAGTTGGACATTTTCGGAGTATCTAGAAAGAAGCTGAAGTTGAAGAGTCAATCACAGGTTCAATAATACTTAGGGAGCCTAATCGCGGATGTGATCATCCATTACATCCTTGGCTTGTGCCCTGAGAACAGTTTTCTGGTTGAAAAGGCGTATTAATGGACATACCACTTCTAAACTCGTTGGCATTATTTAGAATTGGTTCTCGAGATATTGTCTGAGTTATCTGCAGTTATGCAAGTACAGAAGCGTGGGATATGGGTAAATAGCGCTAATAGGGGCCAGGTAGAAAAGATGAAGGCGTCGCGGCAATAATAACAAGAAGTAACGTTACGAATATAACGCTAAGCGCTACTAGAGAAATTAGGCACCTCGTTACTAGAGTGTTAAGTTTATTAATATTATTAGTAACCTGATCTAGGATCTGGTTACTATTGGTTATGTTAAATAAGGCAAACTTGCTTGCGAGGACGTAGTTAATAAGCTCGGTAGGGATTAAGTGCGCAGCGGGAATGCCACAGATAAAGTAGTTAACCAAAATGAAGAATATAGAAAAGCAGCGTCTAACTAAAGTGCAGGTGGAGTGATAGGCAAGCTTGGCAGAGTGCCCTTGGTTCTCGACCTCCTCGCTAGAGAATTTGAGGGAGGAAGACGGCCAAGATATCCAGAAGGTAGAACAACTAGACGTTAGAAGAACGACAAGCCGGCCTCCATGCCACGTAAGGCTTAAGAACTTCGGGTATGTGCTGAAGTTGACTGGTAGTACCCACGCTATCAACTTGACTTATTGGGCGAGACTTTGGATTCAAGGTGCAATTCTATAGTTAACCTGATACTGACTAATGGCGACTTGGACGGATGAGATTGGCTTGATTGCTCTATGGTGTATGTGTTGTTGGTTTTGTGACTGTTTGTGGCAGCTGTGTTGCTACAGTTGGGCCATAGTTCCTTGTCTGCGGGCGAAGACGCAATGGTCGTGTTTCTTGCATTACGGCTCCGTCCTTAATAGGGTATAGAGTACCATACTGAGCCTTCAGCGCCTTGAACGAGGTAGTAACGATGCACAAGGAATCCTTTAGGATGCCCTGCGGATAGAGAACTTGGCTGATAAAGTGTGACTGCAGTGCTGCACGCACTTTGGTGCCCATGGAGGGACCGGCCCTATACCTCTCAGGATTGTTGAATTGCCCTCAAGTACCCTAGCGAGGTCAGGGCAGAGCCAGACAGCGTTAACCCCCTCACATAGAATAGCCTATTCAACGGGGGATGTTCTCCCGCACAGTACTAGACATCAGAAGCGGCTTTTAAGGTGCATACCGAATTCTATCGTAGACCCAATTGTCGCCACAAGCAGCTTGATTTCTCTATTGATAGATCAAAGCAATGTACTCGTGCCAGATCTAATGGGCCTTGCAATAATCAGCAGGGAGAACCTCGCGGGTTCGATTGAGGAAATCTTTCCTCCCTGGTATAGCATTATCAACTCAGGAAGTAACAAGATAATATGAGTGGCTATGAAGAAAAAGGAAAGGGCCGGGAAGATAAAGTTGCCAGGTAATGGCTGTCCAAGGTAAATAGCGGTCCCGAAATGTGAGGGAGAATGCTGGCGGCAAAACCTCCACCAAGCCGACATCTAAGCGTTGAGATATGCCAGGCCCGTCAGCCGCTCGAGCTCAGAGATCGTTTCTCATCGATGCCGCGCTGGAAAATTCCCTGCAATGCGTCGAGCTTAATATACCTTGTCCGTTTGATTACTTAGATTAACGAGGGTGTTAAGAGCCTCAGAGCTACAATGACCCAAGGCAACGAAGGGCTGGCGAGGTCGGCCCGGCAGAGCTGAGAAGGGGGATCTAGGACTTCGGGGCATCGGCGCAGGGACCAAGACGCGGCGATGTGCGGCGAGTTTTGCGACAATATGCCAGCCCAGCTCAGCCTAGGGGCTTCTTTATCTTCCGCCCGGGTCGACGGCCGTGGCAGCCAGACCGCCGCTGTCGGAGATTACTAGTAGGCCTAGGTCGGCGTCCCGGATGGGCAAGTCGCTCCCAAAGTTGGATTGCATGGTGAAGCTATCGCGCAGGGGGGGAGTACAGTCAAACGGTTAAGTGATCTGGCGAGGTTCGTGGACAGTAAGCAGGTGTAAGTCCAGCCAGCAGACGCCGAGCGGCGACTGCCCGGTTGACTGGTTCCCGGGCGGCGAGGAATTCGCGGTAAAAGACGCCTTCATGCGGGAATAGCTGGATGCCCTCGTTGGCGTAGTTGACGAGTACCCAGCCAGCCCTTGATGGGTTGCCCCAGACCTCCGCCGCTCGCTACACGCTTGCTCCTTCCTCACCCGCCTTTGCTCTCGCCCCCCTGAACCGGAACTCCGGAGCGGCCTTTCCAGAAAGGAAGTACCATCTTGGCTTGGGGCCTTGGACTTGATGTGACTACCCCGGAGACTAGTCGTGAGGTGTGCCTACGGACCTAACGGCTACGGCAATAGGAAGGCCAGCTTGGGCAGCTCCCTTTGCAGCCGCTTGAGCTCCCCGGGCGTGAAGAAGCCGTACAGGTTATTGTTCACTCTCCTCACGGCCAATATAACTCAGGCGCCTTATCGTACATCGCCATCACGCCCAGCAGCGTCGTGTCCACGGCCAAAGGCAGTGTACTGTTGAGCTGAGCCGCGTATACATCAGCAGGCCCTGTGGGCGACTTCGTACCTGAGTATTACTTGAGCTCGTACATAACGCTGCGGGAGGATCACGCACTGCGCTCGTGCTCTCCCGCTAGGAGCTGAATATATTGCATGCCCTTTCGCCACTAAGTTGCTTGCTGTCATTATCTTCGCGCTTGAGCTCTTGATTAAGTGCGTCCACGCAGGCCCGACGAGTTATGCTATCCTCTTCATCGCTGCTACCATCACGCCTCGGAGTGAGGCTGTAGAGAGGCCGTCGCCGGAGCTGGCGCTCCAGCCGATGACGTAGCAATGCGCCATTGCTTCCATTAGGCACTTATCCTCAGCCTACTGGAAGTTATCGTATATGCTAAACGCGTTTGCGTCGTGTGGCTTATGACCAGCAAACAGCTGGTTTGATGAGACTAGGCTAAAGTGCGAGAGGAATTCGGCGGGAATTCTGTCTCCGGTTTAGTCCCCGGCCATTCGTGCGGTTACTACCGGCTTCTTCTCCGGTTCCTCTCTCTGCTTTTCCACCTGATCAGCTGCGTCTTTTTGCTGATGGACACCTCGGCCTACTTGGATACAGTGTCGTGATCTCTTCCTTGCCGAGCTTATTCTTGATGACTCGCCCGCCGACGACAAAGAGCGACACGTCTATCTACAAGTTGAGACCGAGGTTGAGGTTCTCAAAATCCAATAGCTGGCAACTCCTAATAACCCACCCTGAAGCGAGGAATGCTGCTTCGGGCCTCTAAAAGAAAAACAGGAAGCCTCGAGGATGGCGGAGACTCAAAGTTATTGTCTTCCAGTCCTAGTCCCTAAGTCGGGACAGTTAGAGACTGTTCGGGGCTTTATAGGGAAGATCATATCACGGCTCAGTCGGTTTGATCAATGGTTTCTGGTCCGTCTTTATCGAAAGACAAACTAGTGTTTCCGAAGGCATGTTGGATTAACCTGGCGGCAACAGCTTTCTTTAAACACGGCGAGGCTGGTAGACGAAAGGCTCGGTCTTCCTGGGGCGGGGAAGCCGGGGTTTTCAAGGACATGGACGTCGGTCGAAACGAGAGTTTTCGAGGAAGGGGCTTTCAAAAGAGGTCTCGATCCGTCTACTCGAACAGCTTACTAACTAGGACTTCCAGAGGATGCCTGGATCAACGAGGCAGCAGCAGCTATCTTTGAGGGAGGAAAAGAGTAGCAACAGCGTCACTGGCTTTACAACGACGGGTTTGAACAGTCCGGATAGGAACCTCCAAGAAGGACGGACCTTTAACGAGTTCTCAGGAGACAAGGAGAGACAGGGAAATCGGTCCAGACAGGAGATTCGGGCTAGGGACCCTCGGGGGCAGGACGGACAGGTTCTTAGCGGCGGCAGAAATATGTTACGTCTCTTTATTCATTTCGTAAATGGCTTTCGTCTATAAACGTACACCTTAACTGTCAGACGGAAAGACCGCTTTCCGGGGCCTAGGGGGAAGGATATAGGCCCAGATGAGGAAAATCCCACACTTTAACATCTTCCCACATACACACACATAGGTAGCTTACATGATCAATGAACCAATCTTAACTGCCTGCCTTAAGATATGAATGTTTTCTCTGTGTTTTCTATCTCTCCTAAACCCATCAACTCAGTCTGTTGTTTCCACCGCGAGTCCAATATCACAAAACTCATCGCAAGTCAATACACCCAACATTGCAAGACAAACAAAACCATATGTATGTAGGGAGATGTCTACTAGCACTGCATCCAAGAGCAGCCCTCCTGACATAGTGCCATGCAGATAGGTCCTCTCGGTATGGTAAACATATTGGCTATGCTGAGGCTGCTCAAGCGCAGTAGCAAGTGTCGTCGAAGCAGTCATAGGCTCTGTTGCCGCACTGCCATATAATTCTAATAAGTAGATGATACACAAATTTTCAAAGCAGAATGGGCGTAAAAGCTTACTTGAGCAATGCACGCGTTGACCTTGGCAAGACTGCAAGAGGCCTGAGGGGCGGGATGAGGAGCAGCAATAACAGCCGAGACAGCCGCGAGGATAATAAAGAGATTGAATTGCATTTTGAATGGAGAGTGTAAAAGCCAAGATCTATGTAGAAGGATGTAAACGGCTTAGTTGGTATGAAAATTATTGCGAGTCTGCTTGTGCGTGGCCGAAGCCTTTATATACTCCTAAATATCTCACAGCTAACACCAGGCCACTGCCCTCAGCTCCTGCCACGTAATATATCTCCAAGCCCTCGTTTCAGACATGCTCTCAGAAGCTACTCGCTAATAGGAATTAGTGGTGTGCATATAGGTTGGATATATTACGAAGTGGCGTGGTTTAATCTGACTCTCGCCCGCTTACTATGCAACTGCCTAAAGTTAAATAAATTATTCTGGAGTAAAGTAGAGTAATGAAATAAAGTTAGTTTCATGTTAATTCCTCACGCCACAGAGCTTTTCCATGCCATGGATATATGAAACGTTCCCCTTCTATTACTACCGGACGATCCGACTTTGGCTCATTAAGCCCGACCACAAGGGCCGTCAAGAAAGTATCGTGGCCGCTGCTGATGGCTAAGTTCAATAAGATAATGCTGGCCAGGCTTTGAACTTTACTGGACACCATAGTTAGATCCACGGCTCTCCACCAATCACGCCCTAAGCATCGGAGCCAAGTTGGAGATTTGAGAGAAAGTGCCAAGCCTCGGCGTCAAGTTAGCTTTGACAAAAAGTCGTCGATTGGATCGACGAGGGAGGTGAGGGCGCCCAGTGCAAGGTTGGAGGCGTCTGCAACAGCGGGCTCCAAGTTATGGGAGACATCATCCTCGCCGCTTATGGACCCAACTCCCTGGTGCGATGTAAGGTACTGGGGCTGCCGGATAAGCAACGTGAACTTGGGCTACGCCATCTTCCGAGTTCCTAGCCCACTACCACCTGACAGATTTGAGGCAGAACACCCACCTGTCGAGGTTCCACGGTTGGATACCTAGCCTTTCCTTTGCTATATACTGGCTTGTTGTCCCTCATGTCTAAAGACCGGCCATGCGGCTTGGCACCCACATCCACGGCTCGGTCTATAGCTGATGTAAGGGCCACGATCTGGGCTGGGTTTTAACCCCTAAGGACGATAGGGAGTGAGGATATTACTGAGGGCTGGAGTTTTTGCGGCAAGGTAGAGGATGTCATGGCCTATCTCGATGAGGCTGGCTTCCCTGAGCAGTTTAAGGAAGCATTGCATATGTTACCCGTGAAAGCCCTCCTCGAATACAAACTCGTCTGGCGAGGCCCCATTACTACCTGAATATTGAGCCACAGGGCGCCTCGCATGATCGTGCTCGACAATGTTGCCCATTGCTATCTGCTCACCTCGGGCCAGGGAGGCTTACTATTCATTAAAAACGGCTCAGTTGGACCCCACCATTATCATGATCTAGAAACACCAGATAGGGGACGGGGCGACAACCTTATATATATATGGAGCTAAGGCCGGGCGGAGGGGGTTGAGTTCTTCTCCCCATAGTGCAACTGAGCGTGCAAACGAGCCGGCTTTGGGTAATGGGCCTTTGCCCCCAGAAACCACCACAGCAACACCGCTACGCAAGAACGGCTTCTACTCACGGCTTTATCTGCCCGTTCTGACTTGCTAGCCTTTACCTAGACAACCGCCATTGCCCACACACATAGCAACTCCCATCTAGATTGTCCTTTGGTAGGTTCCGTGCTGCCGTGGTTTCCAAGAAGGCCAGCTAATCAACCAACCGCAGATCAAGACTCTCCGCTCTTGCTCATCAAGCCCTTTGCCTCTACACTCGCGCACTTGGCCGCCCTTCTGCACACCGCTCAGTAAGCTCCTATCCATCGTCATGCCTCTCCAGTTCCCACTGGCACTCCCCAGGCCGAGACAGAGCAAGCTTGTCCGACTCACTCGCCTCCGCTAACAGCTCAAGCCGCCTTTGTTTGCCGTCAACCTCCTCCACGGGCTCCTTCAAGGCAGCTAGTCTCAGCGCACTCGCCATGGCTCCCCCGGCTGACCCGGAACTTACTCGCCTCTTTATCAACCCTAACAAGGTCCTCCCCGTCCTACAGAGCTACGTCACGCAGGCGGAGGAGACGGTGGTTTCGTCCATTAATTCGAGACTACGGGCAAGGCAGATTCACTGCAGAAGGTCTTTCACTCTCAGCCGTGGCAGTGGAGCGGCGAACGGACTGAGACAATATCGACGAAATCTCCGAGCCTCGACTGCGGGTTGGCAATGCGGAGGAGGCCCAAGATCCCACGTTCAAAGCCATTTTTAATTAGCGACTGGAGATTGTTGGAGATGGAGGAAATGGCACCAGCTGTTGTGAGGGACTTGAAACACTCGCAACTCGCTCCTCCTTAACCATATAACTCTCGCTTCTTGCTGCGGTTCGACATCGGTTACGCTTAACAGTATGCAAACCATCAGTCCAGAGCCAGCTCCAAACCTACATCTTCCAGCTTCTAAGAAAACGGTTCGGGTACGGGCCATTAATACTGCGACGCCCATAGCGCGCAATGCCCAAGTCTTTGTCCAGCCTCAGATCAAGGCCCACAACGAACTCAACGTTAAGACCATGTGTTTCTTGATAGAGCACAAGGGGCAGTCGGGGCCCAAGCATATTATATTCGATTGCGGCTCGATATATATCTATATCGAAAAGACTTTTGAAACGGTTCCCCGCAGACGCAGAGGATAATAGGGGGCCATGTTCCCGCCGTGGAGATCAATTACAGTGTAGATAAGGTCATTGCTTGGGAGGATTTGACTCGTCTGATCTGAGTATGAGACCCCCGTCCCCATTTGTTTACTGTATGCGAGAATGGATGCCATCTTTGCTGACCATGGACGGAGGCGATTGTCTGGAGCCATTGGCATTAGGATCATATTGGTGACGGGTTAAAGTTCCCAGCTTCTGCTGATATCGTCATCGGGCGCGGCTTCGCTGAAAACTTCATGCCCAACTGGCCAGAGAACCCCGATAGCTTTGTGCTTGCGAGCGACTTGGGGTGAGACCGAGCCCTCTTGAAATGGTCGGCACGTCCCTAACTCGGAATGTAGAGGTCATCGCGTGCATGAGCTAGAGTTTACAGCATAAGTAGCGTCGGGGGCTTCAACCCGGGCGATGGTCGGGCTCCAACCTTTAGGGGGTCGGACCGGATAGCTCAGACAAGGGTCTCAGGAAACCCTTATCCGATCTGTCCGTCCATATTTGAAGCTCCTGTATGGGCTGTTCTAATCTGCCCTTGGAAGGCCGGAATGCCGTCACAATCTTCTCCCGTTAAAGGAAGCCGCCGCTGCCAAGTTGATCCAGCTCGCCTGGAGACCTCGCCGGTTGTCTTTTGAAGACGACTGCCCGGCAACTAAGTGATTGAATGAGTTAGGCTGCCCCGGGGACTTCCCTGTCTCGAGGGATAGGGAAGTCATTAAGGCAGCCCGATTCATCCAATCAATTAGTCCCTGGGGAGTATTCTTTGAAGGACAGCTGTCTAGAATTCCAAGTGCTACTTGGATCGACCCTGCAGCAGATGCTTCCTTTAAGGGAAAAAGATACCTAGTGTTATGGGCTTCCAAGAGGCGATTGGAATAGCCCAGACAGGTGGCAGCCGGCCTTACAGAAGGTTGGAAGCGTCAGGAAGGGTTAGACTTCCTAGATCCGGAAGCTGGGCTCTCCAAGGACGAGAAAGGTCGGTACAGACGGGCTAGGGATCTTTAAGGAGCGAGCGGCTCCGGCTCCTGACGTCCCCAGTGGCCGGGAGTATTAGGGGCGGTAAAGGCCAGCTCGGACGAAAGTCTCGGAACTAGGGACAAGAACAAAGATATTAAGAGAGGAAGGGCCTAAAAGAAGGATGGCTTCGGAGTTTTGCCGGGCGGCGGCGAGGCCGTTCTAAAATCTTCTCATTCTTATTGTTCGTGTTACGAGCGAGATGCTGGGAGAGGGCCTCTCATCCCCAGTTACCACATACCATCTAGGAAGGTTTCAGTGAGCACCGCTGTTGGCAGCCTAGCTTCCACAGCGCCGGGAATAGCAACAGCCCCTCAGAAAAGCTCCTCTTTGCTCTCAGGGAAGACGAAGACAGTTCTGCGGCGTCCGTCACGCTTGTTGCATCCGCGTCGCCCGTGGCCACTCCCATCGGCTCTCCTGTCATTCGCGTGTGCGATGGTATCATCTCTCTTCACGACAGTATTATGAGATGGAATTGTCGATGCAGCCAACGCCCCCGGTTTGCAACAACGGGACCCGAGCCCGGAATAAATGGAGATGGGGAGAATGGGCTACCGCCTTGGAGGCTGAAGTGTCGTTTCTTCTCTTCCCTCTACCGTGTCACAACCTAGTATCGTCAATTTAGGCTTTAACTTCATCTCCATTATATTTCAGGCATCTTCATTCGCCCATGCAACTGTTCCCTCCCAGAAATGGCAGCACTTCGATGTTGGGCCGGCATCACAGGCCAGATCACGGGAAGCCACGCGCCAGATGCTTGTTCGTCATCTCGGTAGCTGAGGGCTGCTGTTAACGGCTGAATCTTAATTAAACGAAGAGGGACTGACAGGAAAACGAGCAACATCTCCATCCGAGGTCAAACTCAACGGCACGATCGGCAACTAACCGGAAGATCTGCAGTTGCTGGCAAGACGTTAAGATTGGTGGCTGACGGCTGCCAACAGGCCACGTAGCTCGGCGATGAGACTACCTGCAGGGGTCTTTAACGGAAGTGGCAATGCATGTAATTTAGAACCAGGCCATGGAGGATGTACCTTCCCTCCATCCTCATCCACTGGCTCATGTCCCTTTGGGATGCGGTACAAGGTCATCGGGGAGAACAAACATGACGACAGACGTGAAGTGGCTGAGTATTCAATCTACTAGACGGCTACTGGCACAAGCAATCCATTTCCGTGCAATGTCGAGCAAACCCCCTTCACTCACACATCTTCTTCAGGCTACTCATCTTGCCTCCCCACCGTCCCATCTACCCCTCAGAGCCGGGACAAACTCCGTCGCGTAGTGAGTTCGAGATTCATCGCTGAGCAGGATGGAAGCAGCTGCTGTGAGAAGGCGAAGCCAAGTCTCATTGTCGATGGCGTCCAACCCCGTGAACGGCCTCTGCTGCTTCATGACCAGCTCCCGCAGGCGTCCGGTCTTGCGGGAGTAAGCCATGAAGATGGTGTCCTGAATCTGTTGATACCGAGGGTCTTCGTATGCGGCGCCGGCAATGGATGGGTGGTGCGGGTGGAATGGCTTCGCGAAGGCATCAAGACCGAGGAGATGATGCAGCGGCTTCAGTCCCTGCAGAGCATCCCGCTGGACCAATTCCCAATGGAGGTGGCAGACGCTCCGCTTCCAAGGCTCATTCTGTACGAGAGACACGGGTCCAGTGAGTTTCGGGTTCTGAATGGGGAGATGCCACATACCGTCTTTGTAGGATACCCACTCTCCTCCCAGCTGAGCAGCCCGTCCATGGTGGAAGAAGTAGGAGAATTGGGAGAAGTGGGAGAAGTGGGAGAAGTGGTCTCAGTAAAGGTTTATAAGAAGCTTTAAAATATATAGTAGTTTTAGTTTTAGGAAGCTTAGGGTTTAATAAGTTTAGGTATAGAACCCCTTATAGTAGGAGGCTTAGCTCCTTACTTTCTTATTATTCTAAATAATTTAAAATATACTTTTTCTAATAGCTATTTAAAATATTAATTATAGGGTAAATAAACTTTTTAATGCCTTTTAGCTTTATATTTAAAATTTATAAATCTAAATATTAGAAAATTTTTATATAAAATAATATAATTCTAATTACTTTAAGTAGCTATATGCTCTAGATTTAGCTTTTAGATATCTAGCTTTAGGCCTGCCTAATTTATTATTCTAATTTAAAATATAATTCTTTAAGTAAAATATTCTATTCTTTTTTTATTATTTTTAAAAAAATTTAAATAAAGTAAAAAAATAAATATATTTATATATATTTATTTATTTATATTAAAATAACCTTCTATATACCTCTAGAAAGAATTCTAGCTATACTTAATAGTACTATTAAAGGACTTATTACTTATAGATAAATACTGCCTTATAATAATATATTATTATAGAATAAAATTACTTAAATTATAATTAAAATTATAATAATATAGAGCCCTTTTATAATTAATAAGAATTTAAATTATTAAATTATAAGTCTATTAAATAAAATTACTATTAATATTTAGAGATTATAATAAAATAACTAGAAAGTTTCTAATTAATCTATAATATTATAATATATAACTCTCCCTAATTTAAAACCTAATATTTATAATTATTAATATATAAAAATAGTATAAATAGTAATATAGTTGCCTGCTTTAGATTAATATAATAGGGCTAATACTATTACCTTTAATCTTCTAAATAAAAGGGCAGGCTAGATTTAAAAGATAATATATATTTACTTCCCCACTACCCTATATTGCTATTATTATTACTAATTATTACTATTATTTAGCCCACTATATTAAGAGTATACTATATCTTAATAAAATATATATAAGATTTATATATTATTATTTATTTAAATATACTATATTTATCTATATATAATAATAAGGCCCTCTCTACTTTTCTATTTTAGTCTATTAGTAAAATAAGCAATTCTTCTAGCTATATAGGGTTAACCTTAAGCTAATAAGGGAAGGGATAGGCAATAATTAATAATTTTCCCTATTTTTATAGCTCTAATTAATTTAAAATTTCCTAAGCTTCTTCTAGCTAGGCAAATTAATGCTCTATATTTTTTCCCTATTTAGCTAGTATTGCACTATAATTCCTAGGAATCTATTATAGTCTTTAACCTTTAATGCTTCTTCTTTAGGCGCCCTAAGAACTATCTAGAGCTAATAAGTTAGCACTAGAGAGAGAGATCTAGCCTGCCTAATATACCTGGATATTTAACTGCTGCTGCTTCTAAATGCTACTACTTCTATATACTTCCCGGGTTACTCCTTATAGCTATAGCCCCTTAGCTTTTATCCTGACCTATCTTTATAAGACAGTATTAACGAATAATAGTGGGATATATTGCGATGCAGCTAAATGTGGCTAAGATTCATATACTACTACTAAGTCAGTACCGGTACAGTTTCCATACTGGTCCCCTAATTTTATAGGACCAGTGTATCCATACTGGTACGCTTCCTATACCGGTCTTATAATTTCGCTATACCGGTATGCATATCCCCGTATATCTCCCGTACCGGTCTTCTATGTTTATCATACTAATACCACTTCAGCATCTTAGGGAAAACTATTACGGCCTATATTAGGACTAATATATATTATATGCCTCTACCTATATTTCTTACTAATTATAAAAAGTTTATTTTAGTTCACTTTATAAACTTAAGTAAATTAAGGAAAGGGTTTATATTAAATTACTTAATAACCCCTAATAAACCCTAATATTATAAATACTATTTAAGATATTTATTATTAATAAATAAAAAGAAGCCCCTAAACTATTTTAGCTTTTAATATAATTACTTTATATTAATTACTTAAGAAATCTATAATTATTTATTATTAATTATTTTTAGTACTTTTAATAATTAATTATTAAATAATATAATATTTATTTATTTCTTTATTATTTAATTACTTTTAATGCTTTAACCTTTTTACTAATAAAACCTAAAATAATCTCTTTTTAGGTTTTTATATTAAAAATTAAATTAAATTATTATATATTAAAAGCTTTTATTTAGAAAGTTATTATATTAACCTTAAGTAATATTATATTATTATAAATATATTTAGAATTTAATTTATTAATATTTTAAGCTTTATATTAAATAATATACTTTTTATATATAATATTCCCTTAATTAATATAAAAGTTATTATTAAAATTTAATAATTATAAATAATAATTTAGGAATTATATATTTAATTATAAGCTTAAAACCCTATTTAAGCTTATAAAATAGAATATAACCTTAATAAAGTAATTAAACCCTTTTAATTAGAATTATTTAATAGAAATTCTAAAGATATAATATTTTTTACTATATATTTTAAAATATATTTTTAATAATTCTTATATAAATTTATTTTAATTAAAAGAAGGGTTATATATATTTATAATTATATAGAAGGCATTATAGCTATATAGTTTAAGCTTATTATAAGGGATTACTTTAAATATAATAATAAGATTATATAGAATTAAGAGATTATTAATATCTTTTTAAAATAAAATAAGTTTAAAATTATATTTAAGGATATATTTAGAATAATTAATAAAGAATAATATATAATTATTAATATTTATAAAATTAAATAAATTAGATTTATTATTATTTATATTATTACTTTTTGCTAAATTATAATTAAATTTAAATAGAATAATAATATATTTATTAAGATCTTTTATAAAAAAATAAAAGAAGAAATTAAAGATAAGATCTTTAAGATTAAATAATTTAATATTTTTATTAAATATATTATTATAATTATTAAAATTAATAAATAATAATATAAATATAAAAAAGAGAAATTCTAAGAATATTAAATTAAATATAATACTTTTTATAATCCTTATTATTTAAATTAATATTAAAGAGGTAAATGTAACGGTCCGGGTCAGTTCCCAACGTCTAGCGCAGAGGATCGGAGATCGTTCTATAGTATTATTAGCAGAAAGGCTAGGGCATTATACTAAGCAATATAGAAAGAGATAGTTAAATATTATATTGCTTAATATATTAATTACTTAAGAATATTAAAAATAATTAAAATAAAGCAATTATATTAAAAGCTAAAATAATATAAGGGCTTCCTCCTATTTACTAAAAGTAAATATATATATATAGTTCCTTAGATTATAATTAAGAGAGTAATCCTTTCCTTAGATTATAATTAAGAAAGTAATCCTTTCCTTAGATTATAATTAAGAAGATAATCCTTTTCTTAGATTATAATTAAGAAAGTAATCTTTTAATAATTAATTAAGTTTTAGTAGGGGCTTTATTATATAAGGTATTAGTCTATTATAGGCTATAATATAATATCTTCCCTTTATTAGTTTTATCCTTAAGGCTATATTTATAACCTTATAGTCTTAATAGTAATTAGTTAATTTCTTCCTTTTATTACCTTTTTCTTATAGTTATATTAATAGGATATTAGGTTATATATTTAAAATAAAATCTAAAAAGGCTTTTAAGTGCAATTCCCTAGTTTATTTTCTTAAGCTAAATTCTTATCTTACTAATATACTTTATATATATTGCTTTAAATATAAACTGCAGCTAGAGTATATAATAAATAATTCAGGTCGAACTAATTGCTATAAGGAGTGTGCATCTTATAGATATATTTATAATAATATTCTAGTGGCTTTATCTTATAGGTTCCCTCTTTCTTTCTTTTATTTATTATATTAATACTTTTCTTTCTTATAGTAAATAAACTTATAAAGTAATAGAAAAAACTTAAGGAGGATAAAGAAAAGGCAGGGGAATATATCCTTATTCTCTATTTTTAGCTTATTAAATTTTAATTATTACTAGCAATAATAGTAAATTAATTAGCTTAGATTTATAGGATTAAGAAGAAAATAAAGGAAAAGGGGTCTAAATTATTTAAGTGTGGCATATAAAAATTAAATAAGGAGGATAGTATCTTTCCTTCCTTAGAGGCTTATAAGGGTTAGGTCGTTAAAGACCTGCAGTCCTTAGGCATACCTAATAAGATAGACTAGTCTTCTCTTAGCTTAGGGGAGGATTTTAATAATATAAGTATTTTACTTACTCTTAATATTATTAATAAAACTTCTTTAGGAGGCGCTATATATAAATAAAGTATTTTAGTAATTCTTATATATTTTTATTATTTTTATAGCCTTTTTACTTAATTAGGTATTTAATAAAGCTATTTTCTTTTTTTATATTAAGGATCTTTTCTACTTTATACTCCTTAAGGGCTTTTACTTTTATATTTTAATCTTTATTAATTCTAGCTATAATAGTATCTTTTATTAATTTAAATAATAAAATATAAAAGATTAAATAGATCCTAACCTTTAGTAATAGGTCTAATTTATAGTTATTTTTTAAGATTTTTTTAAGGATTTTATAGGGGCTAATATATTTAAAATTAAGCTTCTTATTAAATCGCTTTATATTAATATTCTTTATTATAAAAAGTATTATATCTCCCTTTAAGAAGGTTAGTCCCTTTAACCTCTTTTAATTATAGTATTGCTTATACTAGTTCTATATAAAAGAAAGTTTAATATATAGCTTTTTATATAAATTCTTAAGCTAATTTAATATAAATATAATTATTAGTATAATAGGTCTATTCTATAATTCTCTATAGGTATTAGGGGTATATCTAAAGTTTATATAATTAGGTGTGATTTTTATGCTTTTATTAGTTACAGTATTATAAGCTAGCTATATAGTAAGTAGCTTCTTAACCTAATTATTCTAAAGATAGTTAATATAATAGTAAAGGTAGGTTTTAATAATCTAGTTTATTTATTCTATTTATCTATTAACCTAAGGTCTCTATATAGTGCTTAATTTATAATTCAATCTAATCCTTATTATAAGGCATTATTAGAATTTCGAGAAAAAGGGTAGTCCTCTATCTAAAATAATCTTAAATAGTAGGCTATATATACTAATAATATTCTATAGGAAGATATAAGAAAATTCTTCTACATTAATTACTTCTTAATATAGAATAAAATAGGAAAATTTAATAAATCTATTAATAATAATTAAAATACTATTATAGGCCGTATTTATAATAGGGTCTAATAATAAGGGTAATTTTATAATAAAATCTATTATAATTAAGTCCTATAGTCTTAAGGCGACTAGTTAGGGTTATAAATATCTATATAGTTTATAGCATTATACCTTAATTTTTTTGCAAATAAGGCATTATTTAAGAATCCTTCTAATTATTTACTTAATTTTAAGAAAGGTAAATATTATCTTAACTTATTTAAGAGTTTTATTAATTCCTTAGTGTCTATAAAGTGGGTATTTATAGATTTTATATATAAATTACTTATATAGCTCCTTTAGTATATACTATTTATTATTATCCTTAAATTTAGGTTTCTTTAGATTATATTTTAGGATTTATTATAATAGTGGATTTCCTTATTCTATTATAAAAGTTATTATATTCTATATAATTATAAGATATTATTTTAAGCATTTAGGGCACTAATTAATAATATCTTAAATAATCTTATTAATTTTATAAAAATTATAATTTTATTATATCCTTTATATTATTATTTATTAATTCCTATTATATAATAGGGAATTATAGATATTAATTGCAATTTATTATTATACTACTAGAGGTATATAGATTTAAGGGCCTATTATAGGGTATCTATTCCTTCTTAGGGTTAGATTATTAGTTATATAGTCTATTCCAGTCTATTTTTAGTAGTATTATTTAATAAGTTTAAAATGCTAGGGATTTAATAGCAGTTTCTAGGTAATAGCAATATATTTCTATTTAAAGTATCCTTTAGGAATAAGGTATAAGAGTTATTCTTTAATCTTTACCTTCTTAATATTAAAATTAATCTTTTAATTAATAATATTAATTTATCTATTCTTAGAGCCTTTCTTATACTTAATAATATAATTAAATTTAAAAAGGTATTTAATATATTTAAGTTATTATCTATTTAATTCTTAAATTATAGTAAAATATAAAATATTCTTATAGTTTATATAGATTATAATTTAATAGTAGCTTTTTAAGAGGTAGTATTAAAATTCCTTAAAAGTATTAATAATAGCTAGGAACTCTTTATTATAGATTAGGTAATTGAGTTCTATTTTATATATTTTATGGGAATAGAATGCAATAGGGTATAAGAGTCCTTTATTATTGCATTATCTAATTTAAGCACTAAGGGTAAAGTTTAAGGTATTTATTTTAAGTTTAATTAGTTATTTAGAATTAAATATCTTAAGTATTAATTTATTAAGAATAAGGTCCTTAATATATTTAAAGGCTTTCTAGATATTAAATAGCTAAAGAAACTTTCAGTCTTTATATATAAGTTCTAAGAGTAGTATAGCAATCTTATTAAAATTCTTAAGAAATTATTAATAATAATTAATAAATCTAAAAAATATTTATATTTTTTTAATAGTAATTAATATTAGCTAGTCCTTAATTGCCTAAATTTTCTTTAGGTTTATTTTAATCTTATTATAAGAGATAATATATCCTAAAAATTCTACTTTTAAGGTATAAAAATAACTTTTCTTAGGTTTAATTAGTAAGTTTATATTTTAGAGGGCTTGCAATATTATATAAATATATTCTATATATTCTTATTCTATTTTGAAAAAGATAAAAATATTATTAAGGTAATATATTATAAATATATTAAGGTATTTATATAATATATTATTAATTATCTACTAAAATATAATTAGTATATTAATAAGTCTAAAAGGCATAATAAGGTATTTAAAAAGTCTATATTTTATTCTAAAGGCAATTATTTATTTATATCCTTCCTTAATGCAAATAAGGTTATAGGCTCCTTTTAGATTAAGTATAATAAAATACTTTATTTTATAGAATTAGTCTTTTAATTTGCTAATTAAAGATAATAGCATTTAATCCTTAATTATTATATTATTAAGTATATAATAGTTTATAATAAATTAGAGCTTATTATTCTTTTTAGGAATAAATATAATTAAATAGTTTATAGATAATTTCAATATCCTAATATATTTTTTCCTTAATATATTTTTAAAGTAGGTCTTAAGCTTATATAATTATACTTTATTAAGATTATAAATTTTATAGAATTTAATTATAATTCTATCCTTAAGCTATATTTTATAGTCCTAATTTATATATAGTAATAGACCTATTTCTATCTTTTTAGTAAATAGTCTTTTATAGACTTAATATTATATTAGTATATTCTATAGTCTATTATTATTATTAAATATTTTCTATTTAAGGTTATTATTTAAGTATATAAATTATTATTTAAAAAGTATAATTATTTATTATATTTATTATATTTAGCCCTTTTTATATTAATATTTAATTCCTTTTAGAGGTATTAATTCCTTAATAGGTTAAGGAGTATCTTTATATTAGTTTTGCCTATTTTCTCTATCCTCTTTAGTAGAAAGTTAAGATCTTATATTATATAGTAAATTATAGTTAGTATTACTAATTGCATTACCTTAAAAGGCTTATACCTAGCCAGTATATTAGTTAATAAGGGGGTTATAATAATATAGCTATAAATAACCTAAAATTAGGTTATATATATAGAGAGGTATAATATTAAAATATATATTTTAATTTTATCCTTTAATAAATACTTTAAAATAATTAATTTTATAGGTAATTAATCTATTTTTATATTAGAATTACTTTCTTTTAATATTATAAATTAAATATAATTTATTCTTATCCTTTTATAATAATTAAAAATAATTAATAATTTAGGGGTTAATAATATTTATTTTAGCTTTATTATTTATTTAAATAGTAAATTATTTACTCTTAATTTATACTTATAGTATTATTTATTATTTTAATATATTTAGGCTTTATATTGCATTTAGAGCTCTTTATAGAGGTTCTGCAATTTCTTCTAGCTCTTGCTGGTCCTATGGCTCTTTTATAAGCAGCATTTATTGTTTTTTATTAGTTCGCTAGCTTATTATAGCTATTCTGCAATCTTTGCAGCTTCTACTATTTATAGGGGGCAGATTATTTATAATTGCATAAATTATTATATACTCTATTAATACTAATTAGCAATCTTTTTTTATTTATATTATTTGCATTTTATAAATCTGCAATTAAATATATTATTTATATTATTTATATATTTCTAGGGGAATAGCTTATTATATTCTATAAGGATATTAACCTTTAAGTATTATAATCTTTAGATACTTTATTAAGTTATTAAGTTATTAATATAATACTATTATTTTAAAGTATAACTTCTTAAGTATTTTAAGTAATAATTATTTATAATCTTATTAATAAGGTATATTATATAATTATAATTAAAATATAAAATCTATAAAATAGTATAATAATCTAAATATATTATTAAAAGGATAGGCATATTATCTAAGTATAATATAGGCATTTCCTTATAATATGCTTCTTCTTATATAATTCTATATATATAAAAGTCTTCTGCATTAAGGTTCTATCCTTTCTATATTGCCTAGTAGATTAGGTTTTAAGAAGTATTATTATTATATAAATTAAAGTCTAAAAGCACTTTATTATTTATAATATTATTTTCTTAAGTATTTCTAATTTCCTCTAGAAAGATATATTAATATTAGATATTTAGTCTTAATATTATAGTTTAATTATAATCTCTAATTATTAAGAATAGTGCCCTATTATTAGCTCTAAATATTACTTATTAATTTTTAATTAGATTAATTAATTCTTTATTTATAGGGCTAAGGTTTATTATTTCCTATATAATAGTGCATTCTTATTAATAGGTATTTATAATATTATTCCACTATTATTTAATTTCTTATTAAATATTGCTAGGTATTTTATTACTTAAGATAGAATTAAACTCCTATTTATTATTAAGTTGTATAATTATAATAAGTATTTTATTGCCTAATTTTAGGGTTATAAAGAGTCCTTTAGGGATAGATCTTTAGGTAAGGTATTTAATAGTATCCTTTTAGATAGCTTATTAGGTATAGATCTATTAGAATATAGGGTAATTATTTAGTTAGGCTTTATTATAATCTTTATAGAGCGCCTAGTTATTTAATTAGACTAGTCTTTTAGGGGTTCCTATCTTATTATATCTTTATTGCACTATTATGACTATATATCTATTATTACCTTAAGGCTTATTAAGGTAATAGCTATTATCCTTACTATTTTTATATATAAAATAAGCATTATTATAATAAATTATTTAGTAAAGTGATTTATATTTAATTTTATTCTTAATAGTTAGTTTAATTATTAATTAAGGTCCTCCCTATTTATATATAATAGCTCTAAGGGCTTATCTAATAAGTATAGGTTTAAACTTTCTATTAGTTTTATTAGGGTCTTAGTATTTATATTTAATATGCCCTTTCTTACTATAATCCTAATAAATAATCTATAAGAAATCTTATTAAATTGCTCTAATTTCTATTAAACCTATATGCATCCCTATAGAAATATTACTATTTTATTATTCTTAATTCTTTCCCTTACCTCCCTAATATTAATTTAGGTAATAGGGGTTATAAAGGGTATTATATCTAGTTTAGTATTTTTAGGATTTCTCTTTTTTATATTTATATTATTATTTATTAATCTTAATAGCTATAATAATATATTTAATAAGGGTATTAAACTATTTAACTTTAAAGATCTTATCCTTAATTTCTTCTTTTAATTCTTTATAAAAAATCTTAATAAATATATTATTATTTTATTTAAATTTAATTATAATTTAGCAAAAGGTAATAATATAAATAGTAATAGATCTAATTTACTTAATCTTATAGATATTAATAGCTATATATTATTCTTTATTAATTATTCTAAATATATCCTTAAATATAATTTTAAAATTATTTTATTCTAAAAAGATATTAATAATCTTTTAATTCTATATAACCTTATTATTATATTTAAAGTAGTCCCTTATAATAAGCTTAAACTATATAGCTATAATGCCTTTTATGCAATTATAGGTATATATAACCCTTCTTTTAGCTAAAATAAACTTATATAGGAACTATTAGAAGTATATCTTAAGATAGATAATAAAAGGTATTATATCTTTAGAGCTTTTATTAAATAGTTCTAATTAAGAAGGTTTAATTATTTTATTAGGGTTATATTTTATTTTATAAGCTTAAATAGAGTTTTAAGCCTATAGCTAAGCATACAGCTCTTAGACTATTACTTGCAATTATTAGACTTTAATAGTAATCTCTATATTAATTAGGGGAATATTATATATAAGAGGTGCATTATTTAATATAGAGCTTAGGGTATTAATAAATTAAGTTCTAAATATATCTATAATAATATAATATTACTTAGGGTTAATATAATAACCTTCTAAATAAGAGCTTTTAATATATAATAGTCCAGGTTAGTTCCTAATATCTAGTATAAAGGATTAGAGATTATTCTATAGTATTATTAGCAAAGAGGCCAGGGCATTATATTAAGCAATATAGAAAGAGATAGTTAAATATTATATTACTTAATATATTAATTACTTAAGAGTATTAAAAGTAATTAAGGTAAAATAATTATATTAAAAGCTAAGGTAATATAGGGGCTTCCTCCTATTTACTAGAAGTAAATATATATATATAGTTCTTTAGATTATAATTGAGAAAGTAATCCTTTTTTTAGATTATAATTAAAAAGGTAATCCTTTCCTTAGATTATAATTAAGAAGGTAATCCTTTCTTTAGATTACGATTAAGAAAGTAATCCTTTAATAATTGGTTAAGTTTTAGTGGGGGCTTTATTATATAAGGTGTTAGTCTGTCATGGGCTGTGACAGTAAAAGAAAGAATTAAGAATAATAAAATAATAATATTTTTATAGGGATATATATAAATCTAATAGAAATTAAAGCAATTTAATAAGATTTTTTATAAATTATTTATTAAAATTATAATAAAAAAAGGCATATTAAATATAAATATTAAAACTTTAATAAAACTAATAGAAAGTTTAAACCTATATTTATTAAATAAGCTTTTAGGGCTATTATATATAAAGAGAAAGGATCTTAATTAATAATTAAATTAATAATTAAAAATAAAATTAAATATAAATTATTTTATTAAATAATTTATTATAATAATATTTACTTTATATATAAAAATAATAAGAATAATAACTATTATTTTAATAAGCCTTAAAATAATAATAAATATATAATTGCAATAATATAATAAAAATATAATAAAATAGGAACCCCTAAAGGATAAATCTAGCTTAATAGCTAAATACTTTATAAGGATTATAATAAAATTTAATTAAATAATTATTTTATATTTTAATAAATTTATATTTAATAAGCTATTTAAAAGGATATTATTAAATACCTTATTTAAAGACTTATCCCTAAAGGACTTTTTATTACTATTAAATTAAATAATAAAATATTTATTATAATTAGAATAAAAATTGCAAGCCTAATAGGCAATAATCTAATTTATAATAAAGGATAATAATACTATATTAAGGCCTATAATTACTTAATATAATCTTAATTAAATAATTATATTTAGAACTAAATAAAAGGAATAAACTTTAGCTTTATAAATAATAAATTTATTAAATTTATAAAAGAATAATAAAAAATATTTAAAATTAATAATATTAAATTATTTTTAATTAAATAAGATTATAAATAAGCTAAAAAGCTAGAACTAATAGTTTAATATTAATATATCCTTTTTAAGGAAATTAGAAATATTTAGAAAGATAATATAATAAATAATAAAATACTTTTAGATTTTAATTTATATAATAATAATACCTCTTAGAATTTAATCTACTAAGTAATATAAAAAGGATAGGACTTTAATATAAAAGACTTTTATATATATAGAATTATATAAAAAGAAATATATTATAAGGAAGTGCCTATATTGCACTTTAATAATATATTTATCCTTTTAGTAATATACCTAGATTATTATATTATCTTATAGATCTTATGCTTTAACTATAATTGCATAATATATCTTATTAGTAAAATTGCGAATATAATAGTCTGGTTTAATTCCTAATATAGAAACCTAAAAAGAGATTATTTTAGGTTTTATTAATAGAGAGATTAGGGCATTAAAGGCAATGAAATAATAAAAAATTAAATAAATATTATATTATTTAATAATTAATTACTAAAAATACTAAAAATAATTAAAAGTAAATAATTATAAATCTTTTAAATAATTAATATAAAATAATTATATTAAAAGCTAAAATAATTTAAGGGCTTCTTTTTATTTATTAATAATAAATAGTTTAAATAGTATTTATAATATTAAGGTTTATTAAGGATTATTAAATAATTTAATATAAACCCTTTTTTTAATTTATTTAAATTTATAAAATAAATTAAAATAAACTTTTTATAATTAATAAAAAATATAAATAAAAATATATAATATATATTAATTTTAATATAAATTATAATATAATAATACCTTTTTATTAATTTTATTCTTAAAGCTTTAAAAATTAATTTTATTTAATTCTTTTATAATTAATTAAATTTATTTTTTTAATTCTTTTATATTATATTTTATTAATTATTATATTAAATTATATTTTTATATCTAAATTTAAATATTTTAATTTTATTATATATATTAATTCTAAAAGTATTAATATTATATTTTATTTATATTATTTTAAGAATAAATAAATATATTAAATAATTAAAAAGTTATTTTATTATAAAATATATATTAAATATAATTATTTTTATCATAATAATAATATTAAGGTTATTTATAAATTATTTTTATTTAAATTCTTTTAATTTTTTTAATTTTTTTAATTTTATAAAATATTATTTAATAGAAAAAAATAGAATTTAATATTAAAAAAATAAAAATAAAAATATAAAAAGTTTTATTTAAATTAAATTATTTATATAAATAATATAAATTATTAAAATCTTAAGGTAATATTTTATTTATTTAGGGAATAATTAAATTAAATAAAAAAAATAATATTTATACCTAAAAGGAGGCCCTTTTAATTAAATAATAATCTATTAAAATTATATAATCCTTAAATATTATAAATATTATTAATTAGAATTTTTTAAAAAATTTTAATTCTTTTATTATTAATTTTATTATTTTTAATAGAATTTTTTTAAAAAGTATTATATATAAATAAAATATTTTAATAATTTTTATATATTTTTATTATTTTTATATTCTTTTTATTTAATTAAATATTTAATAAAATAAAAAAAGATTTTTATATTAAAAATTAATTAAAAAAAACTTTTTAAGGGCTTTAATTTTAAGATTTTAATTTTTATTTATTTTAATTATAATAATACTTTTTATTAATTTAAATAATAAAATATAAAAAATTAAATAGATTTTAATCTTTTAAGATAAATTTAATTTATAATTATTTTTTTAAGATTTTTTTAAAGATTTTATAAGGGCTAATATATTTAAAATTAAGCTTTTTATTAAATTATTTTATATTAATATTCTTTATTATAAAAAGTATTATATCTCCTTTTAAAAAGATTAATCCCTTTAATCTTTTTTAATTATAATATTATTTATATTAATTTTATATAAAGGAAAATTTAATATATTTCTTTTTATATAAATTCTTAAGTTAATTTAATATAAATATAATTATTAATATAATAAATTTATTCTATAAATCTTTATAAATATTAAAAATAAATCTAAAATTTATATAATTAAATATAATTTTTATATTTTTATTAATTATAATATTATAAATTAATTATATAATAAATAGCTTTTTAATTTAATTATTTTAAAAATAATTAATATAATAATAAAAATAAATTTTAATAATTTAATTTATTTATTTTATTTATTTATTAATTTAAGGTTTTTATATAATATTTAATTTATAATTTAATTTAATTTTTATTATAAAATATTATTAAAATTTTTAAAAAAAAATTAATTTTAAATAATAAGCTATATATATTAATAATATTTTATAAGAAAATATAAAAGAATTCTTTTATATTAATTATTTCTTAATATAAAATAAAATAAAAAAATTTAATAAATTTATTAATAATAATTAGAATATTATTATAAATTATATTTATTATAAAGTCTAATAATAAAAATAATTTTATAATAAAATCTATAATAATTAAATTTTATAATTATTTTAAAATTAATTAAAATCAAAAATATTTATATAATTTATAATATTATATTTTAAATTTTTTATAAATAAAATATTATTTAAAAATCTTTTTAATTATTTATTTAATTTTAAGAAAAATAAATATTATTTTAATTTATTTAAAAGTTTTATTAATTTCTTAATATTTATAAAATAAATATTTATAAATCTTATATATAAATTATTTATATAGCTTTTTTAATATATATTATTTATTAATATTTTTAAATTTAGATTATTTTTAATTATATTTTAAGATTTATTATAATAATAGATTTCTTTATTTTATTTAATAATTATATTTTTTATTTTAATTTAATTATATTAAAAATAATTATTTTATAATTTAATTTATTTTATAAATTTAAATAATTATAATAATTTATTTATTTTTATTTAATTATAAATATATAAATAATTATTTTTAAATAATTATAATATATTTCTATTTAAAATACTTTTTAAGAATAAAATATAAAAATTATTTTTTAATTTTTATTTTCTTAATATTAAAATTATTTTTTTAATTAATAATATTAATTTATTTATTTTTAAAGCCTTTTTTATATTTAATAATATAATTAAATTTAAAAAAATATTTAATATATTTAAATTATTATTTATTTAATTTTTAAATTATAATAAAATATAAAATATTTTTATAATTTATATAAATTATAATCTAATAATAATTTTTAAAAAAATAATATTAAAACTCTTTAAAAGTATTAATAATAATTAAGAATTCTTTATTATAAATTAAATAATTAAATTTTATTTTATATATTTTATAAAAATAAAATATAATAAAATATAAAAATCTTTTATTATTATATTATTTAATTTAAATATTAAGAATAAAATCTAAAATATTTATTTTAAATTTAATTAATTATTTAAAATTAAATATTTTAAATATTAATTTATTAAAAATAAGATTTTTAATATATTTAAAGGCTTTTTAAATATTAAATAATTAAAGAAATTTTTAATTTTTATATATAAATTTTAAAAATAATATAATAATTTTATTAAAATTCTTAAGAAATTATTAATAATAATTAATAAATTTAAAAAATATTTATATTTCCTTAATAGTATTTAATATTAATTAATTCTTAATTATTTAAATTTTCTTTAAATTTATTTTAATCTTATTATAAAAAATAATATATCTTAAGAATTTTACTTTTAAGGTATAAAAATAACTTTTTTTAGATTTAATTAATAAATTTATATTTTAAAAGGCTTATAATATTATATAAATATATTTTATATATTCTTATTTTATTTTAAAGAAAATAAAAATATTATTAAAATAATATATTATAAATATATTAAGGTATTTATATAATATATTATTAATTATTTATTAAAATATAATAAATATATTAATAAATCTAAAGGGTATAATAAAGTATTTAAAAAGTCTATATTTTATTCTAAAGGCAATTCTTTATTTATATTCTTTCTTAATATAAATAAGATTATAGTCTCCCTTTAGATTAAATATAATAAAGTATTTTATTTTATAGAGTTAATCCTTTAAT